>OV651813.1:78767422-79367422 GCA_927349885.1 Psylliodes chrysocephalus | reverse complement strand
ACATTAAATCTGTAGGCTGACTCACGAGGCAGGAGGTGCATATCTACTTAGGAGTATGCACAATGGGCCTAGTGAGGCTTAAGTGCCGTGGGTTAATCCACCCTCCACACGTTACAGATCCGGTGTTCTAGACTCTATTTAGACGTCATTTTCTTCTAATTTTCCTTTTTTCTGAGATAAAATTTCTGATCTTTTTTGGATAATTATTACCTTGCACTCTGCACTTCTTGGTCTAATTGTTCTTCTTCTAGTTCGTCTAGGTTGATTTTAAAGCCTTTCCAGTCTGTGCCTTTGTTGACTAGTTTAGTAAAATTTTCTTTTTTGATTACAGTATCACTCAATGTGAGAACTATGGGAGAATGATCTGAGTTTATGTCCCATGATGATTCTTCTGTGTTGACTAGTGACTCAGTTATTGATACTGTTGCCAAAGCGTTAAAAACATTATAATTCAACATTTTGATTTTTTAAGCTTATTTTGTTTTATTTTCCTTAGGAAAATTTATTTGATTAACAAAGGCAGAATTTATTTTTTATGTTCATGTAAGATTGTCAAAATTTGGTGTAATCCGGAAATAAGCCATCGTATACTATCAATCGTTTAAATATGTACATATATTTCAAAAACGCACTGTATACTAAACCTTTTTTAGTTTCATTAAAATTTACAGTTTTAGAGTCGGTTGATTTATGAGGTTATGGTATCAACATTTATTTCTTATAAGTTCAGCTACCTATAGCTACCAAAAGGCCCTTTTAATTTACATGGGGAGTAACAAACTAGAACATGCAACTGGTCGTGGTATTTCAACAATACATCATTAAAACTAGAGGAAATATTTTTTTTTTTAATTAGAATTAGAAAGTGAGAAAGCAGGTGAGCTATTTTCATGGAAATAGTCGAAATATTTTTCCCACCATTTCTTTCACAAAAATTTTGCGGTTCAATTTACCATCGAACATTAACAAACAGAAAGCACGCACTCGCAGTCGCATTTAGCAATCATTTTAGATGGACATAGCATGTCAATTCTCCTCTAATTTTAGTTCTGTGATCATTGGAAACCCTATTAGGCATTCCAAGAACCTGTCAAAATGCTGCCAGTGGGAACTGACAGTTTAGATATGGCAACCTTGCGGGCCTGTTGTCATTGATAGGGTCAATAACACATATATAGTTATATAGATTTCTCAAAGCTGGTCGTTTGCGAGCGGCCATATTGCCTGGCAAGTGCTCATTAATTTGAATCGGTTTAGCAAAAATGTGTTTTTAAACCAATTTTCAGCCTTTGAATATGGTTAAAAAAAATAATTACCTACATTTTTACTTGAAGGCTTATGTTTATTTTTAAAAACTTGAATAATCTATATAACAATCTATATCATTGACCCTGTCAAATCGCCAGGCCCGCAGTGTTGCCATGTCATAATCTATCCTGTGCCTGTTTGTAATGCCTAATATTTATTGTCAACTATGTTTAAACCTAAAAACAATTTTATTTTACTTACTTGAGTGATAATAAATTTAGTAACCCTCTCTGTCAACCGTCCTTTGTCGTGAGACAAAATCATCTCTAACATATCACCTTTGAGTTTTTCCATCACCACAAAAATTCGTTCTGGAGTTTCGAACATTCTCTCCAAATTCACAACCCCAGGATGCGACAAATTCTGAAGAATCGCCACTTCGTTTTTCAACTGAGCTTCTTGTTTCGTTGGAAACCTCAGTTTATCGATCACCTTAAAGTAAGTAGAAAATAAATTTACAACCGTTTTCACAAAGCATTTTTACATATTATGAAGTGATTTTAAAGTGGACCTTGAAAAAATTCCCGATTGTCGGATCTTCGAGCAAATACTTTTCTAGAGAGTTTTCCCTTCTTCCCCGCGCTAATTTTGTAATCAACATCTACTCCTCCCTAGGAGGGAAATCCCTCGCTTTTAATTAGCCTTTTTCCTGGGAAGATTTAAAAAAGATCCGCTAAAGGCAGCACCGGTGAGGGGTACATATGTTTTGAATTATTTATTGACAACAATATCAAACGTATAGATTTATAATGGAATTAACGGAAGATGATGTACCTAGAGCGACATTGAAATTTGCAAAAGTGCAAGATCATCTTGTCCGGGACTTAAAACGACGTGTCAGGTAATAAAAATGTCCTAGTTGAAAGGTTTTTTTTATTTTTTTTTTTTAGTTTTACACCCTTCAGACCTCCCGTGCTACACCCTAACCCGTCTGTAGTCTCTGGCAGCACTGCAGCCTGCGGCTTATTGTACCACTATTTGAAGGTCCTACTACTTTCCCATTCACACCTTCAATCATTCTCATTCATTCCACGTCATCGATGGTTAAATGCTAGTCGGATGAATCCCATGGTGGAACCTCCCAGCGGTCACCCATCCACGACGTGACCGGAGACATCACTGCTTAACTGTTGGGAGTAAGTGGATGCACACTAAGCTCGCGGCTAGCCTCTCCGGCTAGTTGAAAGGTTAGTTGGTTCATAAATTTTCTCGTATGTCATTGTAATGTTGAAAATTTTATAATTTTAAATAAAATATGTTGTTTTTGTTTATATAGGGTATTTCCGAACTTGGCATTCAAATTTGTAGGGGTGATAGTTCGCATAATTTGAGACCGATTCGCAGATTTCATTTTTCCAAAATATTTAAAATAAAAATAATTAAAAATTAAATAAAAATTATAAACAGGTACGGTCCCGCACAGCGATAGGAATCGCCTCGACTCGCGCGCGCTACGCTTAGAATCGACAAAATTGCAAATCGCATCTGTTTTTGAGGACTATTGCGCTACGCGCTCAGGGTAGGACCTGCTCTTTGATTTTTTTATAATGGCTCTATTTTGTTTATTATAATTTTTTTAGAAAAATGAAATCTGCCAATCGCTCTCAAATTATGCGAACTACCATCTCTACAAATTTGGACGCCAAGTTCGGAAACTATATGTAAGAATTAAGAATGCATTGCAAATGGTAATGTTAAAAAATTTTTCATTGGAATTGATGGTGGTAAATGTCTAACGGATAAACAGCAACGCATGAAATTACTCAATTCAACTCTACAAAGTTCAACATCCTGCACTTTTCCTACTACAAACTGGGCAAATTTTCCATTCAAAGCTATCCTTCGTTCTTTTTGCTATGCTATAATGTATATTACTACTGGTCCTATATGTAGACTGATATAAAATATAACCTCTTTAAATAAACAATTACTAACCTAAACTGTCGCTGGCAATAGATTTGGGTTTTCTATTGTTGGTCCATTTGAATTAATAAAATGTCTTGTACAAATAAAAGTGTTTTTTTATTTTTTCAACTGTTAAATCTGCCGTTCGTGATAAATGTATCCACTCCAATCACTTTTTTTGTCAACTTGTGGTTTCATAAAAGGCACAAATTTTACACCATCTTGCTCGTAACGACTGTCAGACGTACAATTAGCAAACGCACAATGTTTTGTAGGCATGACAATTTGTTTTTTAATTTTTTTTTTCACAATATTTATTTTTTCTGATAATAAAACGTACGTTTGACGTAGTTATCAATTCGCTCCGTGCGCGACAGCAGCGCCAATTCGTTTTGGTACTAATGGACTATTTCTGCCTATACTGACAAATACAATTTTTAATAAAATTCGTAATTAAAAAGTATATATGTTAGTTTTAATAAAAGTATATGGATTTGTAAAACAAGTAAAACATTAATTTATTATTATTATATATTTTTATCGCTTAAATTAAAGAAAATTATGTATAATCAATAAAAATCAATAATAAAATATAGGCAGGCAACAGTATTTACTGGAAAATGTATGAGAAGTTGCCTAAGTTTAATAAGTTGACTTTGAAGAATCCAACCTATTGTCAAAATAAAAAAATACCATTAAATAATAGCGTGAAGTTAAAATGTATAAAAGAAGGATCGTTATTTATATTTTCATTTTTGTTCGAAAGAAAACAGAATGAATGATTAAAACTGGTTTTCCATCAGTAATTCACAAAATTGCATTCCAGCCTCATATAATAATCAAAGGCAGAAATCTTGAAATCTAGTCCTTGCTGAATGAACATTTAAGAATAAAGGGATATTAAAGAACATCGTAAAATAATAATTTATTGTTTATTTAAAACCTTTTAAGTTTCTGATGTCTACTATTTCCAGCATTACTGTTATTATTACAAAAATAAAGGTAATTTTTCTTCTTATTGTACACCTATCCATTTAATTCTTTGATTTAATTTTCACTATGCTACTGAATTTTTTTTTATATAAGTTTCACTGTTTTTTTTGCTAGTATTTGTATTTTCAACACAACAACTCCGGTTGCTTATTGTATTGTTTTTACCTACTTTTTTAAAAAATAGTAAAATGTATACGTGTATTTGAAATGCCAAAATTACAAAATATCGCCCTAAAATGCACGAATTATCCGCAGCTAGCGCTAGTATCGCTTTTGCTTCCCTTTCCATGACTTCGCACGGAGCGAATAGAGAATTCAAAACATATGTACCCCCCGCCGGTGCTGCCCCTAGCGGATCTTTTTTAAATCTTCCCAGGAAAAAGGCTAATTGGCTTATTCAATCACCATTGCCAAGTTTGACAGCCCCAGTTCTGACACTTTCTGACACATGTCAAATTTTGATTTGTATTTTACTAAAAATATACGAGTAAATATAGCGTTGCAATGTAAGTGTTGTAAAAGTATATTTAAGATTAATTATCTCTAATAATATGGTGTAAAAGACCCGTTGAAAAGGCTTCTTCAAGATTATATCATAAGTACAAACACAACCTAATTATCAGTGGCGGTGCATTAAGCATCAAGCATTTTAATTTGCAATTATCATAACATGTTATTAGGGAGAGTATTATTATTATGTCAACTTTATTTTCTTGTCGAAAAAGTAAAATTAAGAGGGACTAAAACCCAGCTAAGTTCGTCTTCGTCCGTCTCATAATGATTACAAAAGCAAAGGTTAATTATTTATTGACATAAATAAAGAAAATTCAAACCTGTGGCTTTATGTTAATATCACATCGTTGTAAAGTTTATTATGTTCTTATTCTAGGTTTCCTTTTCTTGATATGGAAAAAATAGAAAAAAATGGTTCAAAAATTTAAAAACATTAACAAGTGGCCACGGTAGTAATTTTTTATGCTCTATCATTTTAATAATGAAGATTTTTATTACACACCTTAGGGGAGGAAAAGATTAAAGAAAAATTAAATTTCAGCAAATTTCAATGAGAGAAGTATAATAATCGTGTCACTACTTCATCAAGCAGATAAACTTAAGTTTCTTTCAACAAGGTTGATTTTTACACTAATATTACCTACCTAAATAAATTGAATCCTATCATTTTTTTCCACCTTCTAAACCATCAAGAAGTTACATTTTAAGTTTTAAGGAAAAAGGCAATGCCACTTTTTTGTTGGCAATTTTTTTTAAAAAGTCCAATTTAATCAATTAATTTTTGTATTGTTTAAAGTTTCATATTATGTACTTAATTAATTTCAGGATTTAACAAGATGAACCTCAAAGATATGCTGATGACATCGAATCTACCAAAAGAGCAAATAAAGGTTTTAAAATTATTAAGAAAACTATCGGGAGCCGAATTTATAGGAACTCCTTTGTCATTTACATAAATTTAATTATATAAATAAAAATGCAAAGCTAACTAATGTAAGTTTGTTGAGTTTAGTATTTATTATTTTTACAATTAAATTCTGAAAATGTGTGTTCTTACAGAGAAATAATACGCCACTGTGCTTGCTTTCTCACTTCCTCAATAGATGTTGAGAATACAACAATCGCCTACAAACTCGCTTCACGTTCCCTCTAGTAATAATTGCTCGGAGGTTTTTTTAATGGTGTTTTCAAATTATTCCATGGTTTGGACCCAATTCCATGAAAAGATTTGTGTTTTTTTGTTTTAAATTTTAGCTTTGTGTAATATATGGTTTTGTAATTATAATCAACTGCACAGGAAATTGGCATTAAATAATAATTAAGATAGGTTAGGAATATAAACGTTGAATGTTGAAGCACATGCGTTTAAAGCAATGTTAACGTAGTTCCTAGTACTGTCAGTGTATTTCCAAGTAATTTTAGTAATACCAAGTTATTTCATCAAAATCCTACTAATATATAAATGCGAAAGTTTGGATGGATGGCAGAATGGATGTTACTTGCTCAATCACGCAAGAACGGCTGAACGGATCTGGATGAAATTTGGCATAAATATAGATTATAATCTGGAATAGCACATAGACTACATTTTATCCCGGCAAAAATACATGGTTCCCGTGGGATAGATTTGTTTTTGTTTTTCACAGACATGATTTTTGCAATGGTAGTGAAACATGAAAATTTGAAATACAGCCACGGAGCATAAATAAATAATGACGTGTTTCAGGGTTTTTGTTGGATTTTCATATTTTAAGGGGGAGAAACGGGAGGTTGAAAGTTTGTATGGAAGTATCGATTTTTTTTAAAGGTAGGAACTTAAAAATTGGAATTATAGCTACTCATCAAAAATAAATAATGGTGTGTTTTGGATTTTCATATTTTAAGGGGAAAGGGGAGAAAGGAAAGAAAGAGGAGAAAGGGTGGAAAGTTTGTACGGGTGTATCTCCTTTTTAATGGTAAGAAACTGAAAATTGGAATAGTAGCTACTTATAAATAGATAGACATTAAGGGGGAAACGGGAGGTGAAAGTTTGTAATGACTTTCGGTTTTTTAAAGGAAAAAAATTGAAAATTGGAATTGTATCTACTCATTATTAGTAAATAATGACGTATTTTATTTAAGCTTTTGGATTTTCACATTTTAAGGAGGGGGGAAGTGGGTAGTATTGTAAAACTAAATAATAAATAAAAGTGAATAAAAATAAATAGATAAAAAAAAAAACAAATAAAAATAAATTAAAAAGATTAATAAACATTAATAAAATAATAAAAAAATGTAAAAAATTAATGAAAATTAATTATTAAAAATTAATAAAAAAATTGCCAGGTATCGCATGAAAAAATTTATCTCGAGTAACGAACTGTTATTCACTTTTAATCATTGAGATTTGAGAAATTCTAGTGAAGCGGATCGGGTTAGCTAGTTCAGTCATAATGCCACTTAATTAAAAGTAATACTGCATAAAACGTACATGTACTGTTAAAAGTGAAAGACCTCACGCTTCTGATCCTCCTATAAAAACCATTAACATATTTTCATACTTACTTTGATTGCTACTGCTCTGGTGGTTCTTCTATGAGCCCCACCGTACACAATACCAAATTGACCAGATCCCAAAACTTCATCTGGATAAATTTGATACAACTGGCTCATGTCTGTTATTTGTTCTTCACTAGCACCAGTTTCTTCGTGTTCTAAATTAAAAAAAAAATCTGAAATCTTACAAAATCAATTATGGGATAAAAAAGGGTTAAAAATATGATATCAAAAAATAATGTAATGTTTTAACACGTTAAGCGCCATGAGGTATAATGCGCGTGTAGCATCTAGCAGTTCTATTTGCCAATATTAACGATTTGACCCAATGGACAGCGATTTTCAGTTTTTACTGTGGCGCTTAACATGTTAAAATATCTTATATTGATAATATCAATCACATTTATAAATTTCCTATATTTTTAGTTGATTAATAATATAATCGATAATTAAACTTGACTAATAACTGATAATCATGATTAGTACATTAATGCTGTAAAATCTAGTGGGCAAGCTTATCATGTTTTTGTCAATGCTTTTGTACTGTTACTACAAATTATTGAGCTATCACATTTTATTAATTCGCGATATTAACTAATGAATACAACTTTTGTTATCGGTTCTATGGATAATCACATAAATTAATGCACAGTGTTGTCAGATAGTTTTCACTTGTCCTTCGGACTCATGAAATTTTTTGACAACACTTTTCGTGCATTAGATTATTAGATTATCAATAGTCCCGATATCACTCGTATTATGTAGAAACTAACGACGAATAACTACTAGACTAATTTTGTTCATTAAAATCGAATTGCAAACATACACGGAGTTATCCACGTAGTTGTCAAATTATTATGAGAGAATTGTTACAAGGATTGTTTATGGTTATAATTCGGTAATGACTAAACATAAGGCTCTAAAGCGTACAAAATGCTTTCAAAATTACATTATGGAAGTATATTTTCATTCTTATTATGAGTTGAATATATTCTTTTTCTTTACAACTATTATAGTTGTCTAGTGTTTTTCAGGAGTGGATGCAATTAATTTTGAAGTGTGACAGCAATGTAAAGCAGGCGTAGTAGACGTAAATACTGCTTCATTCATAAAAGGCATGCACGCATCTCAGATAAAATACTCGCATAAAACATCCCCATTCAAATTAGCAGCCGTCTCCTTCTTTCTAACGCGGCAGCCGATGCTACAGCTTTGTCTGCGTAATAATAAACACAATGCTAATGATTGCAATAAATAAGGGCTTAATTATGAATGAACGGATTAGTCTAGTAGGTTTTCGTCGTTGATTAACCAATTAAAGAGATCCTGCGTATACAAAAAAGATTCCAGTTGCTGATAACAAAAAGAAAGACTTAAAAAATTTAATTGATAAAAACCTTTTTTGAGTCTTTATTTTAAATTAGTATTTTTATCACTATAGAAAAATTTTGGTAGTTACTAATTTATTTTGTTTTGTTAACTTTAACCCTTTCTAGAGTTGTTCGTTTATTTTTTTACAAATACTTTTGAATATTATTGAATTTCCTAATGAAATGTATTACACAACTGTCGATTTTCAACTTTTGGAGGAACAATGATATAACTTCCTAACTTTCCTATTTGAAGAAACACCTATTTGACTTACTTATACGACATTTTCACAGTTACAACTATTTTTAGTTTCTTCCCAATTAACTGAAATCATGATTATGAACATGCTTAGTTTTATATTTTTAAAAAATTTTCAAAATTTCATCATTGTTAACACTACTGAACTGAAAGTCATTATTTACACCATGCAAAACATTATTCGAATAATACTGAATAGTTTATTTAAATTGAGAATTTTATCAAATAAGTTATTTAAGATGCTCAACATTACTTAAATTCTGTTGTAAATCATAATTTTTATTTGTTTGAATGTTTAGTTTGCGAAGTTCCTGCCATTTTTCTTTAGAACTACAAAGCTATATTTTATTTTGTAGGTAAGCTTTCTTTTCTCTTTTTGTGACAGAGGAGGTAAATTTCTAAGGTGTTTGTAATATTCCCAATGAGATGGAAGTTTGACCTTTCTATACCTTTTTCTTACCTTTTCTCTGAGTTTTTGTAATAATGTAATATTATAATATGTAATCCAAGATTGTTTACAATTCTTATTTTTAATTGTGCGATTGTGAAGAGGAGCAATGCGAAGTAATTATGTCAGTTGTTCCAAGTGAACAGTATATTAAAAAAATGTCTTGTTAAGTTCACATCTGTTGTACCACAATCAACTACATCAAAATTAGTGATTATATGATCTATTATTATTAAAATGGTTTGGGCCAGAAATAATTTGATTTAATTGAAAGGTATCGGTAATGTTTAAAAAATCATTGATGTGTTGTGATTGTATATTGGGATTATCAATATTTAAATCACCAAGACATAGAATTTTATCAACATCAGAGTAAACTTTAATTATAAATGCATTTTCAAAATGATTTAAAAATTACAATTTTCGTCCTTTCATATTTATCAAGATATGACGCCATCGGAAGAAATTTTAAATTTATCACTCTGTATTTATATTTTTTCAGATGGATCTTTTCTTTCTGAATCCATCAATATGGCATTCCGCTGGTCTCTGACTTACCTTATCATAAGAAAATAATGAAACAGAAAGGTAAACATTGTTTTGAATAATTAATGATTAACTATCCACTATCTGTGCTATGTAAAAATTTGAACTAGTTTGCCATGGTTTCACTTTTCGACATTATAAATGTCATAGTGACATTTCGATATTAATCATTCTGTTTTATTAATACGTTTCTTGTACATCTCCGACAAATAACTACCAACGTTTTTGTGTTACTATTTACTTGGTTTTTATTAATCTGTAGATTTTAATTCATTCTGGTTTATGGAGACAATTAAACAAGTCGAGTTAATTATCTATTCATTTCACCCAAACTAGCCCAATACGCGACAATAAATAACTCACAACATTTGATACTACTGAGAATTTTTATTAATTTAAACCGTGGTTGAACTAAGTGAACGTGAAAGAATTACACTATTGATGATTATTTGTTTGAAGACAGAAATAGATATCTGCAAGAAGCTTGCGATTTGTTCAATGAAACATTTCCTGACAGGATTTTCCAGATTTCTACAGTATGCAGATATTTGAGTAAGTTCAACGAAACAGAAAGTGTGAAAAACATTCCCAGATTTGTACGGAAGAGAACTGATGAATAAAATGTACTTAATGAAGAACCAAAAACTTCAGTTCCAAAGCTTGCGTTAGACAATAATATGAGCGAAAGATCTGTAAGGAGGATTCTGAAAGTCAATAAATTTCATCACTATAAAATGCAATTACACCAAGAATTGAATGAAGGTGACCCAGATAGGCGAATGCCATTCTGTCAAGAAATGATGCATGCCATTAATGGAAATAATATGTTGATGAACATTGTTTTTTCCGACGAATCAACATTTTGTCCCAGTGTATTTGTAAGTAAACAATTGCCAGCATTGGTCTGATCATAATCCTCACTGGACACACCCAATATCCACAACAGTTAAATGTTTGGGCTGGTACAGTTAGAGGAAGAATTATTGGACCATTCTCCATGAGAGGAACTCTGAACGGTGATCATTATATGCAAATTCTTCAAGAGCAGTTCCAGAGTTAGTTAGTTTATTTCCAAATCATAGAAAGCATTTAAAACTTTCTGATTAAATTTGGTTCCGGCAAGATGGTGCTCCAAATTTTCGTTGAGCCGAAATCTGTTATGCAAATACTGTTGTCATAATAACAATTGTGATGGCTATGAGTAATCAAAAACCCTAATCTCATGGTGAGGAAATGCGTCGTTGCCAAGTTGTAGATGATTACGGTTTTTGTTAAATTTCATTTAGCTGAAACAAAAACCCAAATCTCGTGGTGAGGAAATGCGTAGTTGCCAAGTTATAGATCATCTAATGTTTACTTTAGTTTAGCCGAAATCAGTTACGGAAAAACTATTTCCATGGAAACGCTTGTCATGCTAACGACTAAACAAAAATCCAAATCCGGCAGTGAAGAAATGCGTAGTTGTCAAGTTATATATATTATTTAATGTTCACTTTAGTTTAGCCGAAATCAGTTATGAAGAAGCTGTTGCCATGGAAACGCTTGTTATACTAACGACTAAACAAAAAGCCAAATCTCGTGGTGGGGAAATGCATGGTTGCCAAGTAGTGGTTAGTAGGTGGGTGGAACGAGCGTAGTGTGATCTTATGATGTAGGTGGAAAAAGGGCGCGTTCGGCCGAAGTCGGCGCGCTCGCTTTCCTCTGTAGTAGTTAGGCGGTGGGTGGGAGGACCGTAGCGTGATCTTACGATGTAGGTGGAAAAAAGGCGCGCCCGGCCGACGTTTCGAAATTCCCGCTCGCGAATTTCTAAACGTCGACCGGGCGCGCTGGTTTCGCTGGCTCTCCTCTGTACTGATTAGGAGGTAGGTGGGAGGAGCGTAGCGTGATCGTATAATTTAGGTGGAAAAAAGGCACGTCGGCTAGGCGCACTCGCTTCACTCGCTCTCCTATGTAGTTGTTAGGTTGTGGGTGGGAAGAGCGTAGCGTGATCTTATGGAGAAACTGTTGCCATGGAAACGCTTGTCATGCTAACGACTAAACAAATCCCGTAGTGAGAAAATGCCTAGTTGCCAAGTTATAGATGGTTTCATTTTCACTTTACTTTAGATTAGGATATTATGTTAAAAGTTAATCTAAATATAAGAGGCAACTACGCATTTCCTCACTACCGGATTTAGGTTTTTGTTTAGTCGACATCACGACAAGTGTTCCTAAGGCAACGGTTTTTCCATAACCGATTTCAGCTAAACTAAAGTGAAAATTGAATGAGTCGTTACCATGACAAGTGCCTCTATGGCAACAGTTTCTCCGTAACTGATTACAGCTAAATTAAATCGTCTGTAACTTGGCAACCACGCATTTTCTCACCATGGGATTTGGCGTTTTGTTTAGTCGTTACTATGTCAAGCGTTCCTATGGCAACAGTTTTACCATAACTGATTTCGTCTAAACTAAAGTGAACATTAAATAATCTATAACTTGGCAACTACGCATTTCCTCACCACGAGATTTGGGTTTTTGTTTACTGGTTACCATGGCAACGGTTGCCATAGCAACAATTTTAACGTTACTGATTTCGGCTAAACGAAATTTGACCCCCAGGCAGTACCTTAACATAATATTTCCGCAGAAATGGGTGGGTGGAAGGACATAGTGAGTGGCCGGCACGGTCACCTGATTTACCCCTACTGTATTTTTTCTTTGGCGCCAGTAGTTTACAAGGACCTACCACATTCGCTGGAAGAATTGGAAGACAAAATAAGAATTGCTTGTCAAGAAATAACATATGAAGTTTATCAAAATGCCTTAAGGTCATTTATTGATAGACCAGAATATTGTCAGGCAGTTGGAGGCTTTCACTTCGAACACATACTTTAAAAGATTTGTGTACTTCGATTGAATGTAACGTTATAAATAACGTTTCAGTTTTATTTCCGCAATATTACCTACATTTCAACCCCACCCATCCTTCGAAAAATCAATGATTTGGGTCTTGCGCGCGATCGGACAATGTAATTTTAAGTCCGCTTACGGAATATTGTCTCTCTTTTCGGTGTGTGAATTTGAACTATCCACTTGTTTCGTGAATGCTTGCTTGGTGACAAAAGGTAATTATTTAATATATTTGCTTGTTTACAATTGCTTCATCAGTGATTACAGATTCAACATTTCGTTTGTAGATTATTGAGTTCCACGAATTGTTTTGGGTTGATTAACGTTAAAATGCTCTTTCGTTTTTTATACCGCATGCCATGAAAAGCGGCCACATTTAGTTTTTTTAAATTTCTAGATGGTTTTTTATTTCCATCTTTTAACAAGGTAACTGAATACTGTTGCGAATCTAATCAATCGCTGCAATTTTAATAATTGTTCTATATTAAATGTACTTATTTTGTACTTTCTTTTTTTGTGTAACACATGTTAAGAGATGGAAAGGTTTTTTTTATATTAGTGACTGACACCGTGTTTCTTTTTTCTTTAATAAAAGAGGAGAGCGGCAAAGAAAAGAGGAGAACGGCCAACAAAAAGGGACGAGTGGCAAAGAAAAGAGGAGACCGGCCTATATAAAAAGAGGTGACAATTAAGCCCTGCAAAAGAGGAACCAGAAGGGTTATACCGTATAAAGTGGTGACCGGCCTATACAGAAAGAGGATACCGGCCTACATGAAAGTGGATGCCAGCTTGTATTAAGAGGAAACCTCGAGGGAAAAAAGGAACAATACAATACAATACAGAAGGTGCTGTATGGTGAAAGTGTCCAAGCACGAGAACAGTAGTATCTTATCAACGGCCCAGTTAAGGCCGTAACTCTTCGACCGTCAATCCAAGCCAGATAAGTGCCTGCCAGTAATCCGAACATTTTTTTTTTACCAAAGAAAATCTATAAAGTCACTATATTTTAATTTGATTAGATTTAAAATTTAACCATTTGTTGTTTTAATATATCTCTCAAACTTGAAAATTGTTAAGTGTTTGACGTTAACATTAAAGTCACTATATTTTAATTTCACTCTTTGAATTTATTCCTTACTTTTAACTAGCAAATTAATGGCATAATTTGTATTTATTAACCATCTAAATACATGGCGTCCTTAACGATTAACAGAATATTTTCTCGTCTTTTTAATTAAAGATGATGCCATTGGTTTGTTAGAAAATTCTAACCTCGAACCCTGGTATGAGCTAGGCCGAGGGTGATTAAGTTAAGTGATGAAAATAAAGTTACAACATACTATATTTGAATTTTATTATTTATTTTACTTATTCGTTACATAATTGGCACCAACATCATTTTACGTAACATGATGTAAAGTAATTATTATATCTTATTAAATAAATGTTTACTATTTTATTATGAACTCAGAGACCCTCAAACCCTATATTGATGGATTCAGAAAAAATATATAAATATAGAGTGCAGAGATAAGGGACATAAAGATTGGAAACGCAACGACCGCTGCAACGATGGCGTCATCTAGCGTCTCAGATGTTAACTACAGGTCTACGTCGTTTGTAGAGAGACCAGTGTTGCCAAATATTTTTTTTGAGAGATCGTATAAGTAGTGTAGAAAAATGGCATTTCGACAAAAAAAATTGTACAATAGATACATGCATAGCATAATATAACTTAATTGGAATGAAAAAAAAAAAAAAAAAAAAAAAAAAAGCTTTGACATGATAATTTATTTATCTATTTATAAAAATGTTTACAACGAAAAAAAAAAACAACTAAAGAAAATACATTATGAAACTTTAAATTAACACATAAGTAATCTATGATTGTCACCTGAAAGTGATTGAAATTTTGTATGCAAGCTTTTCTTATGCCATGATAGTCGGTGTACAAAATCACCATGGTCAAAATCACGATAAGTCAGAACGAAAATGACTGCCTTCAGAAATTACGAACGGCCTATGAATCTTTGCAAGTAATTTTTGATTTTTATTGTTTTATATTCTGAAGTTGTTGCAGATATTTAAATAAACCTACTAAAAAAGTAAAGATCATATTTCTACGTACGATATCACTGATGCAATCGTACATCGTACAGAAAGTTAAAAAATCGTATAAATACGATTTAAATTGTACGGTTGGCAACACTGAGACAGATAGTAGACGTGGACAGCAGTGGACAGTTTGTAAATATAAATGTCAGTTTTATGTTTATCGAAGAATCCTGAATTTAAATTTTAAATTTTGAGTTCATGATTGTGTTATCCTCTAGATGATCTTAGCGAAATAGTTGTGGCTGTTTTTGTGTGAAATTTAAGGACAATAATTATATTTTGTAATATTACAATAAGTCGGAGAACGTATCGCATTAGTAACACATGCCACATGAACAAATTTAACAACCCCAATGTGGCGTTCTTTAATTAACCAAAGTAGGTGAGATCTATTCATGTAACACAAATAGTAATCAACGTTTGTCACAAAGTAGGTGTTTATATATTATTCATTGTTTTAGAACAAGAAAATGGCTTCAAAACGTTAGAAAGAAGATTTGATATAGGAAGAAAAATATCTGAGGTATTTTTTAGCGAGTGTTTGGTTTAAAATATTTTCGACTTTTTTAAACCGTTTAAAATTTAGCGATGCAACTATGACGTCACGTACGAAATATTTTAAACCAAAGCTAGAATTTTTGAACCAGTCGGAGGCATATGGTTCAATAACGGTTGACACATAAGAGATTCTGATTTTGGCTGTTGTATGTTGTTTTACTCTGTTCCATTCTTTGAAAATTTTGATATATTTGACGTTTTGTTAATTTTTATTATCATACATATATTATGTGATTCATATTCATACATTATGTTATAATATTAATATTTATCGTTATATGTTGTAAACATTATAAACAAGATGTGATCTACCTATAGGTTACTCTGGATTATGAAACAATGATGCAATTGAAATGTGGTAAAAGGATTAATTATCAGTTACCTATACGTTTTTTGCAAAAATAATTACGTAGATTGCTTCAGATTCTGAATTTTCCAGTAAATATTTAAAAGCAATTAAACATTCTTTGGCACAAGACCTTCTAATTGATGAACTTTGGAAAAGCCCAAAAAAAATTACAGCAAAGGATCGTCAGACAATTGCGTATTTGTTGGAGCTACGAAATAAATATATGCCATGTTTATGGGCAAGAAATATATCAAAAATAAAACTATAAACAACGTTTCAGATTGCAATTTATTTTTAACACTCCTTTTTTTAATTAAAATCGCTATCAAACAAACTCATCTTCCTTCATCTGATTTAACAATCATAAAAAAAATTCAATTCATTTTTTAAATCAACTTCGCTTCTCCTTTCTACAACTTATTTCAACCGGTAATCCATCAAAAAATAATACGATCGAAATCAGAATATTTCAAATTTTGTCATCATATGTATGAAGACTAGTCTTCATAGTCATATGACAGTTAGCAGGTTATGTTTTTAAACCACCCTATTTTTGCCATCTATTAATTCATGACGTCACTTTAAATATGGTTTAAAAAATATTTTAAACCAATGTGGTGGCTAAAAAACAGCTCTGAATTCCCATTATTGAATTTGCACTCAACATTTTTAAATAAGATACCAAAATAAAAACAAAAATGCAGTGTTACAAATAACAATCAAAAATTAAAAAATATTTGTCATGAATATAGATTTACAATAATTAATCGATAATAGATCTGATAGAGTGATTTATTTAAAATTTCATCCAATGACGTCATATATTGATAAATATGACAGATATAAAATATACAAAAAACTTTATTCGGGTTAATTTTCAATACAATCCATAATTGAGCCATAAATCGGGTGTTTCGCCAATTTTGCACAATCCGTATATACACTTTATAAAAAATTTCCTGTTGTAGACAGGACTTCTTGTCTTAGCAGAGCAGAATGCACCTGCATATATAGCCGCTCGTAATAATCAGCATTTACAAGAAATCAACTTGTATTTGCTTGGACATCCTCTCTATAGTCCTGCTTACTGCGATTTTTTTTCCAGAAGCAAGGATTAATTGATCAACTAGGATGATTTGACACTGCCTTATTTACAGCTTGGGATAGTTCAGGTCTGGATCTCAGAAATGATCTATCGGCCAACATTTTTGATTTATGGGTCGAACTAATGCATAAATAAACAAGAACAAAACTTATTTAAAAAAATTATATTCTGTATCGAAATGTTTATTACCAAAACCAAGAATGCGCAAAAATTTCTTAAACAAATTAATTAATTTGAATTAACAAAAAAAGTTCATACGAGGGCAATGATGTGATTAAAAATATATATTTTTTTAAACAATGCTAAAAAGTGATTAAAATATTTACTTACTTGCATTTGCTTGTACAGGCACAATGGCTTGTCTTATAGAACTTTCCCAACTTTTGGCTAAATAAGCACCAACACCGCTATCAGGAGGGGGTAGATTGACCATATTACCATCTTGAAGATTATAAAGAGGATCCTGGCCCACAAAATAATCTATGTTTGCTGTTCGTATTTCAAAACAGTGCATGATTTCTAAAAATATAGTGTTAAAAATACTACTTAAAAAAGATATGCGAATTAAAGCATATACAGGGTGCGCCGCGCTCAACGGAACGGATCCTGGTAGGTGAATTACAAAATATACTAAAAATTCCTTCAGCACAAATATATAACTCAGTGGCCGATACATTTTAAAATAATTAAGAGTAAGTTTATTTTTTTAAATTTCCTAAAGGTTTCTTACTTATTAGCAGTGTATTTTTCTTGCATTAATAGATATTTATTGATGTAAAATAAAAATAAATATTTTACATGTGTCAATGTTAAAAGTATAAAAAAAAGATATATAGGTCCAATAAACTGATTAGATTTTGGGCAGAGTCAGAACATCTGGGGGGTACTTTATAGGTGGTCATTTTTATATTTTATGGAATATATCTGGTATTTACGTTTGGAGAAGAAAATTCTTCAAATAAAAGTTACTTCTAATATAATTATCTATAATTTTTGTTCTATACAAAATTTTCCTAAAATTATCCGTATTCGAGAAATTTGACAAAATGTAAAAAAATAATTTTTTATAAAAATTGTTCAAATAATATAATTCTCTATAATTTTTATCCTATACATAATTTCTCTAAAATGGACCGTATTCGAGATATTTGAGAAAATGTGTAAATTTCGACTTTTGAAGAAAATTCAAAAACGGATAAAGAAAAAAAACATTAAATTTTAAACTTAAGTTTTATTTCGGCCTGACGTGAAATGATTATATTTTGGACAAAGTCGGAACATCTGGGGGGGGGGGTACTTTATGGGAGGCCGTTTTTATATTTTATTGAATATATCTGTTATTTATGTTTGGAGAAGAAAATTGTTCAAATAAAAGTTATTTCTATTATTATTATCTATAATTTTTGTTTTATGTCAAAATTTCCTGAAATGGTCCGTATTCGAGAAATTTGACAAAATGTGCAAAATTCTGATTTTTATGAAAATTGTTGAACTAAAAGTTGTTTGCGATATCGATCTCTATAATTTATGTGTATACATGATTTTTCTAAAATGGACCGTAATGGAAAAATTGTAGGAAAAGTGCTAAATTTAAATTTTTCAGTATTTTCGTTTTCAGTGAATATCTATAGAAAAATGTTTCGAGGTAGATGTATGTGGAAAATGTATATATTTAGTTTATCCTCTAAACATTTATAGAGGTGCTGCAATAGGTTGTACAAAATAACCGGAAAAAGCCTATAATAATTAGATAGGAAAGTCATGTGTTGGACACATCAGATTTTTTTTTTGTGCAATAAATACCCTAAGTTGGTTGCTTGTATTTCCCCAAAGTATAACCCCATACGTCATAATGCTACGAAATAATGAAAAGTAGACCATTTTTAAATGTACAATGTCTAATTGAAATTTTAGCTGTCTAAATGCATAAGTAGCTTTTGCTAAACGACTTAGTAAACTTTGAATGTGATATTTAAAATCTAGTTTCGGGTCTAAATATATTCCTAAAAGTTTAACCTGCTCCTCACTTTTAGCAATGATAGAAAATGACATTTACTGAGTTATTGCTTCTTTTAATGTAAGAACATTGCTACCAAATCAATTATTTGACATAACTTCTGCTTCATTTAGCCTTTCTATTGTATCAGATTTATTTTTATCTGTAGCAATATATGTTGAATCATCAGCATAATACACCTGTATGATATTAATTAGATTAATTGACAAATCATTAAAGTAAATGATAAAAGTAAGGGTCCGAGAACAGAACCCTGTGGAACTCCATACAGTACTGTATTTTTGCCCGAAGTTTGCCCATCAATTTGAGTTCTTTTTTGCAAATAAGAGGTAATAAGCTGTAATGGTGTCCCTCTAACTCCATATCTCTCTAATTTTAATAATAAAATGTCATGTTGAACCGTATCGAATGCTCTCGTAAGATCATAAAATCTGGCAGTACTATGTGAACGATCCTCAAAACCATCCGTAACAGCTTCATATAGATCACATATTGCGTTAATTGTTGATTTCTTTGCCCTGTAACCGAATTGATTTTGGCTTTCAAAAAAATTCATAATTCGTTGTTTTAACACTATTTCAAAATTTTTGCTTACTATTGGTGTAATTGAGATAGGTCTGTAAGCAGATGGTAGATTCATGTCCCCTTTTTGAAAACAGGGGTAACTCGTGATACTTTAAATGTATCTGGAAAAACTCCAGATTTCATGCACAAATTAATTAGGTTAGCAATGGGAGTGTCTAAAATATCAACAACTAATTTCAACAAAACTGCACTCAATCCATAAATATCCCTAGCTTTAGAATTTTTAAAATCTTTGTTAATAATTTGATGGACTTCTGTTGTATCTGTGGGGTTCAAAAATATTGATAAATGATTAAAAGGAATTTTTTTAATAAAGCTGTTAACATTAGTAGACTGCTTGCAATTTTCAACTAAATCATGAATTACACTTTGAAATAAATCTGCAATAAATTGAATGCCGCAATTAATCAAGTTCCCTTTGGAAAAATGTATAGGCTAAGAGTAGGCCATAATTGTTAAAACGTCAACATTTTTTTTAGTTTTAATTAATTGAAACGTGTGATTTTATTTTTGGTACCATAAAATAGTTACATTTAAATTAACGCAATTATTAAATAAAACATTTTACTGTAATAAAGCTTCAAATTGCAAACACCCCGTACATTTTTTTCAATATTTTAACGATTCTGATAAAAAGGTACATTTTGTAATCAACTGCCAAACATTCGTTAACTGATTATTTTACAATCAAGAAAATTAATTAATTTCGACAGCACTACATTTTCAAAAAATGTCAAATAAATCAGAAATTATCTAAGATAGGTATAGGAAATTTTTATTAAACTAAGATTATTTTTAAGATTTTTAAAATTAAAAGAAAATTGGGAGTCCCATTAAAAAAAAAACTATATTGGTATTCTAGTTTGGGACACGTATGTATGAAACTAATTATAATTTGTAGCCGCCGTTGAGTTGTATATTGGTCCAAAGAAATTTTTAATATCGCTGGTAGTTTGGACACTATGCTCCTTCAGTTGAGCGTGGTGCACCATTTATTATTAAATTGGACAATATTTTTATTTAATTACCTCCATGTTTAATTCTTGCTGAATCTATAGTCAATATTTCAGATAAAGGTATTTCTTTATAATATTTTGAACTTGTTTCAGTTTGAAACAATACTATTGATTTTGTATCAAGCCTCCAAAAATGTCTTCGCACCTAAAAATGGAAAATAAAATTTATCGGATGTACAAAAAAAACTGTAAAAGTTATTTTACGTAACATTTTGTTCAAAATTAAAACTGTTTACATGCAACATATTATACCGTTTTATCCTTATTTGTGAAATGGACTAACCAACCCTCTTTTATAACTTTGGAACCTCTTCGCTTGGTATGTTTTACTGACTGAACTATTCGTTGCAAAGGAATGTTGGCACTTGGAGATGAAGAAGAACTGTAATAAAATAAATAATTGACATGAAAAATAAGAAACATCGAGTAAAAAAATAAACCTTAAGTTGAACTAAATCAAATACTAGAAGAATCCATTTAAAATGAAGCTTATAAATTGTTTTGCCTAAACTAACCTGGATGGAGTTAAATCGTTGTCATCATCATCGTGAACAGGAATTACTTCGATATACTTATTACTACCATCTTCACTATTCGAGACTATACCAGAATCTTTAGTAGTTTCATTATCTTCTTCTAAAGTTGAATTAAAATGACTATCTATGCTTACACAACTACCACTATGTTCAAAATTTCCTGAAATATAAAAAATGGCTACTTGTTGGGCAGATCATTTTTATCCATTTATAAGCAAAGGTATCGCTTATTTTAATTTCACAATGGTGGTGGTCTAAAGCGGTATATATACTCGTAGATAAAAAAAAATATATATTACATAAAATATTTCAAGGATTTGTACATCCCTTATATTTACAAAATAATCCTCAATATTATACAAACACATATTAAAGAGTAACTTTTTATCTAGTGCTAATAATTTAATGGTTTATAATATTCCGGAGTCCACCCTTCTTAATTTTAGGAACTGTATTGTTCATGGCAAGGCAAAGGTGTCTGATGTGTTCAATCTTCGGTGAAGAAAGTTGTTGGAGTAGGACAAATTAAAAATGGTTTTAGCAAGGTTAAGGCCTTTAATAGTCATCTTAAGGTAGCTATAAAATTAAGCAAAAAACTGAAAGGAACAAATTACAAAATATCGTATGATCAGATGCTTATGCTGCAAGAAGTCTATAAGAAAGCCATGACTACATTGGAAAATAGAAAGGCTACTGGAGAGAATAATCTAGATACTCTAATTGTGTACCTTTTGTAGATATGAAACAACAAAAAAACACGGGAGCACCCCCCTAAAGGTTTATTTTCAGAATGTTGGTGGTCTACGGACCAAGTTGCATGTACTTTCAAAGTCAGTTGTATTCTGTTATTATGATATAATTGCTATGGTTGAAAGCAACTTAAATGAGGATCTTTATGACAGTGAACTTCAATGTGATGGTTTTAACATATTTGGTTGTGATAGAAATGCCAGAACTAGTCAAAAAGCCAGTGGAGAAGGTGTTTTAAATTGTAAATAACATAATCAAATTCCACTACATAACAGACGAGGACGACAGGGCTGGGAAGTTCTACGTTTTGTGTCAATTTAACAATTCCAGATTTGTCATTGGAAGTGTATACTATTAAGGCTACAGTATACATACCCCCTCGGTCATCTCGGGATACTTACTTATTGCACTGCGAGACTGTTTATAGTGTAATCCAACAATATCCAGGAGTTAATATATACATGGTAGGTGACTACAACCTACCAAATGCAGTATGGTCCATCGATGAGTTTGAAACAGTGGTATATTGCCCAGCAGGTGACCCAGCATTGGAGGAAGCATTATATTTTGGTAATCATAGAATTTATCAGCATAATAACATACCTAATGATCGAAATATATTTTTAGATTTAGTTTTTTTTTAACGTTAGATACTGTGATGTAAGTAGGGCCACTGATCCTCCAGTTAATTTAAGTTTGCATAATATTAGTTATGAATTTATATCCCTTTCTTCAAAGACTAAGTTTAATGATCTAGTGTATACTGAATTTTACTATGAGTATTTGGAGGATTCTTAAGAAGCAGCAGCTACATCCTTATCACTACAGACAAGTCCAAGAGCTCTTGCAAAACAATCTACCGGACAGAGTGGATTTTTGTGAAACATTACAAAAACAATTTTTTTAAATGTATCCTTTTCACCGACGAGGCCATCTTTACGCGACAAGGAATGTTTAACTCCCATAATACACACTACTGGTGTGATGAGAATCCACATTACCAACACTCGTTTAAAGATAATCTTTGGGCGGCAACTTTAGGTAACAAATTAATTGGTTATCACATTCTACCTGAAAATCTGAATGGTAACATGTACCTCGAGTTTTTAGAAAATCATTTATTTGCGATATTAGACGATTTAATGCGAAACAAGCGAAGATCTCTTTTTTATGCATGCTGGAGCTGCCTGCAATTTGATAGAAGATGTAATTGGTTGAGTGCAGAAGCTCCGATTCATTGGCCTCCACGTTCATAGACTACATAGTTTGGTCGTATGTTAAGGAAAAAGTCTGTGCTACCGAGTTAGTTGACGTCAAGACTTGCAAGACATAATTAAACATCATTCATAGCTGATCCTCAACTATTTAAAAAAAAAGATAAATAATTCCCGCCTGGCTTTTATTCTTCATAGTTTAGGCACTAGGTACCACAGCGACCTTTGATTTTACTTACTAAGTACAGATGGCGTTATCATTTTCGCTCGTTGAATATCTTCACACTCTCAACCCGCTGTTAATGTGTACGAGTGAATTTCGTATTGCCATCAGAATCCATTAGAGGCTGGATTCGAGATTTTCTATTTCTTGCTGAAGAGACCTAATAAGGACGAAACCGGTCCAAGAATGATTTTCTCCTTAGTAAGCAAAATCAAAGGTAGAGTGTTGAAAATATTCTCTGCTTTTTTTATTTTGATGTAAGTCAATACCTGGTGGTAAGTTATTAGCCAAAGGAGTAGTTGTTGTCAAAAGAGAAACGGCCGTCCATATTATTGTGATGCATGGCTTTGAGTTTATGTTGATTGTATTTTACATCTTGGTCACATTTGAATTTGGAATTATTTCCTTTTTTATGAGTGGAAAAGCCCGTGACAAGCTGTAATGGATGTTTTATTAATAATAATGTTTTATTTTCTTAATACAAACACTTGTAAGATTTTTTGCCTACGAGAAAACTGTAATTACTTGTTAAGTCGTAGCCTCGGAAAACACTCGGGTGCCAGATTATTTAATGTGGTTTACTTCACAACCTTTCGATATTGCATAAAAATGACTTAAGTAACACTATTGATGGAAATACGGACATTCCAGGGGTCAAAATGTTATTGATGTATATTTAAGCAGGAAACAATAACAAGTTTTAAATTATAATAAAATCGGGATTTGTACACGGTTAAGTAACTGCAATTATTATAAACCAAATAAATATACAATTGGCAGATTTATTACTTAAACATGGTACTGGCACTAATAAATTTTTACACAAAATTATTTTAAGAAAAGAGAAATTCTGGATTTTTTTTAGATGCGTTATACCTCGACCACCACCAGTTTGGTTTGCGCATTTCAATCTGGTGACCAATACACAAAAGTTCTTCTAATTTACATCTACATTGATATGATTAATCGCTTACATTGTAACTACAAATAAAGAGTGATCCACAAAAAAATGTTTCTAAACTAGGCTATAAGACAAAGACAGAGACACACGAGTCATATCCATGCCCACACGGCTCTGAATTAAGTGAAAACTGACACTTAAAGAGAAGACGTACGTTATTTTTTCCAAGCCAACTTCAGAACATTTTTTGTGGTTCACTCCCTATTTATATATCAACTTAACGTAATACAAAATATTCAAAATATGCAATACTTTTGCTCATGAGTATATTTGTTCACTCACCTGATGCATCTCTAGGCAGCTCCCCTGTACAGTCTTTCGGTACTTTTTGGAGACATTTCTTGTGAGCATTATAGTTACAATCTTTGCACTGCAGCCCTTGTTTGAACAATCCTTTGAGTAATTTTTTACAGTACTGACAGACCGTCGGTCTAGTGTAGGTATGGAGGACGAATGTGTGCGGAATTTTTACTCTGGAAGAAAGTTCTTTTTCAACCCATACTGGTCTGCCACCTAGTGAAGGAGATCGGTTGTTGCTTGGAAACTGAAAATATTAAAATACAATTTTTTTTCATTTATTCAAGGGAAAGTGATGGATAGGTATATATGCATATATAC
This sequence comes from Psylliodes chrysocephalus, assembly GCA_927349885.1. Lineage (NCBI taxonomy): Eukaryota > Metazoa > Arthropoda > Insecta > Coleoptera > Chrysomelidae > Psylliodes > Psylliodes chrysocephalus. The sequence goes on along the minus strand of OV651813.1, from coordinate 79,342,606 downwards.
GTATAAAATATAGTACATATATACGTATAAAATATAGTACATCCATAAAGTACTGCATAAATTCGCCATTAGTTAAAGAAAGAATACTATTAAAAATTTACTGTTTTTTTTTTTAAATAATAATCTAATATACAGGGTAAACTATCTTTGTGTGATAACGTCATCACCATTTTTTTTTAATAAAACATCCCCCTTTTTTAAATTTCCAAATTTCCCTAGCTGAGTTGATTCCAAAAATGTACCAAACGGCTTCAAATTGGTACAGGATGGGCAAAAATACAAAAATTTTAGGTTACTTGTGAAAACAATAAACGTAATAAATTAAATTAAATTATGATAAAACTATTAAAAAACACTAAATATATTTTAAACATTGTATCCTTTTATTAGTGCTCATAGCCCCTCGACTATACCGTATTATTTTTATTGTTTGAAAGTATTTTTTATTTTCAGTATTGGCAAATGACCGATTATTTATAAATCGGTAAATGACCATATATAGTGATCGGTCCCTTATGCGGCCATTTTCATTCGTGAACAAAAATGGTATTTTTGAATAGACTTCTTTATGAGCTCTTCAACGATACCAAATATGTTGGGCACTACAAGGATATCAAGATAAGTTTGATCGGTCATTTATAAATCGGCAAGTGACAATACAAAGTGACTGGTCGCTATGCGGTTATTTTCATTCGTGGACAAAAATAGTAAGCATATATTTGTTTTTCCTTTTCTACCTTGGTACTTTTTAAAGTAATTCCAAACAATTGAACTGTTTTTCATTTTATTTCATCTTTGAATATATTTCTATGTTCACTTTTCAGCCATAACAAACTTTGTTCATGAAATATGGGCGTAAACTGGTGAGGATATATTGGTCACATTCAAAAATGACTGATCACTTTCTCGGTCATATTGGTTACTTTTGACAGCGACCGCCTGCACATTTTTTTTTTATTTGACGTTAAAAACTGTCATAGACATTACAATACAAGAGTGCGTTTAGAAACCCCGCACGGCGCGTCTGGGCCCTATTCTAATGCATGTGGTCAGACGCGCCGTGCGGGGTTTCTAAACGCACTCCAATATACGCCATAAAAGTGTGACGTAGTTTTGGTTCCACTGACAGTTAATTAATTTTAACCATACTTTTAACAATATTTGATATATACGTTTTTACAGCATTTATTTTTTCATTAAATATTATTCACAACTCATAAAAAGTAGTTTTATGGTATGTAATTGGTTACTTGATGCATTTTATCTACTTACTCTAGGAATTTATTTATAAAAGTCAAAATGATAATTTAGGTGAACAGAAAGAACAAAACGCACTAAAAAATAATGCCACTGTAATTGTCAGTCGAACCATAATTTGGCAATCCAAATCAAGTGAATTTAAATGGTGGACCCTTGACAAAAACAACAAAAGTACGTGCTTCCCTTGACAAAAAAAACTTCTAGTGAGGGTTTTAGTCTAAGTTAGTATTATTTTTTTTTGAGTGTTTATAGTTTTTTTCGGTGTATTTAGTTGAAAAATAGCATAATTTAATATATATTAAGAATATATGAATACTAATTGTATGATTTAAAATAACAGTCAAATTCTAATGAAAAAGTCAGGTTAACACCCATTGTTGTTTTCGCCAAGCATCGGTCATTTTTGTCCATTCTGACAGGACATTGGATTGGCTAATTATGCCATCGCTAATTTATTTTCTTCAAAATTCGAATTGTGCAAATTTCTAAAATATGGAGCATTTTAGGAAAATTATGTACAGAACATAAATTATAGAGAATAACATTACAAGCAACTTTTATTTGAAGAATTTTCTTCTCCAGGCTTAAATAACAAATATATTCCATAAAGTAGACAAGCGACCCCTATAAAGTACCCCCCAGATGTTCCGACTATGCCCAAAATCTAATCAGCTCACTGCAGGATGGATTAAAACTTGAGTTTAAAATTTGGTGTTTTTCTCTATATTATCGCGAAAATAGTTCTTTCTGGAACGTTACATTTTTATATAAATAACCGCGACTTTGTCGAGTGAAGTTAAGATTCGATTTAAATGTTGGATAGTAAAGACAAATTGTAATAAATAAATTAGAATTATGAGTTATAATAGTGCTTAAGTATGATATAAATTAATTAGTACGTTATAAATAAATTATAAATAAAGTGTTTTAAATAAACTACAAATAAATGAAACAAACGTTACACTACTATTGTACTTATTCTAATTTATAATTAGGTATTATATAATAGAGTTTATTCAATTTTTTACATGTAAGATTACAAATTTGTATAAAAATTATTTGATTAACCTACGAAATAATCACAAAAGCATCACTCCAGAAGAGGTTCAGCTTGTATTGTGATGTTATACGAGGATGGGATGAAAAGTTTCCGGCCTAACCTATAGTAGACCCGATTTGCTTTCATGTTTCAACGTGTCTGTATAGCCTTGCTTGTCGTCAGTATACGCTCGAAGTTTAAAGTGAGTGCGTCAAGTAGTTTGTGTCCTGGGTATTTTAAAAGCTTATAAAGTGCGCCACTTTTAAAAGATGGAAAAAAACGAGATAAGAGCGGTGATAAAATATTTCCATATCAAAGGATTATCGCCGACGGAAATAAAAGCTGAACTAGATGCTAAGCTAGGGGAATCTGCTTCTTCATTTACCACATTTAAAACCTGGGTAGTGGACTTTAAACGTGGTCGTACTAGCACTGATGATGCTCCGCGTTCTGGCAGGCCAAAAACGGCAACATCTGAAGAAATGGTGCAAACCGTTCACAAACTAATTCTAAAAGATCGCAGATTAAAATTGGAAGAGGTAGCTGAGGCTGTGGGCACATCAAAAGAGCGAGTTCACTATATTTTGTGTGAAGTTTTAGGTATGAGAAAGCTATCCGCCCGATGGGTGCCGCGTTTGCTCACGTCGGATCAGAAGCTCACGCGGCTAACCATTTCAGAGGAGAATTTGGCACTGTTTAGACGTGATCCAGGGAACTTTTTGCGTAGATTTATTACGGTTGATGAAACATGGGTTTATCATTATACCCCTGAAACTAAACAACAGTCCAAACAGTGGACGGCAAAGGACGAACCAGTTCCAAAGAAGACAAAGGCAGTACCGTCTGCTGGAAAGGTCATGGCAACGGTCTTTTGGGATGCTAAAGGGATACTCCTAATAGATTATCTCGAAAAGGGAAGAACAATAAATTCCGAGTACTACTACTAAGCAGAATATAAGCGAAAACCGCCCTGGTTTGGCAAAAAACAAAATTCTGTTTCATCAGGACAATGCGCCTTGCCACAAGTCCGTTCTTGTAATGGCTAAAATTGATCAGCTAGGCTTTGAACTACTGATCTGTATTATTTTACTGGATAGGATATAGGCTATATTTAACATACTAAAAAATCGTTCCACCAAGGAGACCGGAAGTGCAACAATGCTGGCCGATTTGGGCAAATTATGGTGGGTTCACAGAACTGAAATTTTGGATAATTTGACATACCTAACCTATAATTTGATTAGTTTTTCTTCTTATTCTTCTTCTATTCCTTTTGCGGGCGATGTCCTTCGGGAAATTTCACCCATGATTTGATTTTTTATGAAAGAAAATATAAAAATGGAAACTTAAAGCATATTGTGTCGTCAGGAATGAACGTTTATTGTTTATTTCATACTCTTTTTACTTTGTTTTCCACAATAAAAACATCTCATCGTAGCTTGTTGACACAATTAAATGACAAATGGAAATAAAGGTTACGTTAAATAACATCCGGTTCACCATATTATTTACCCAAATCGGCCAATTTTTCGGAACGTTTTTTAGGGGGCTATATCCTATCCAGTAAAATAATACATATCAGTGCTTTGAACTGTTAAATCATCCTCCGTATTCGCCAGACCTAGCCCCGTCAGACTTTTATTTGTTTCCAAACCTAAAAAAATTTCTTGCTGGCAAAATTTCCACGGATTTAGAAGTAATTGCAGCCACAAACGCCTATTTTGACGAGTTGGGTCAAATGTATTACCCTACAAGGGGACTATGTAGAAAAATAAATTCTTATTCAGTCACTATTGTGTTGCGTTATATGTTAGGCCGGAAACTTTTCATCCCATCCTCGTACAAAGTTTTTATATCCATAATACTAAAATCTTAATTACTAATAATAATTTTTAATAATATTTCTATCAATAATTCCTAATAATAATTGTAATGCAGAATTATACTATGTACTTTAATTGATACCTAACATAATGTTGTGTGATAGATACATATTTTTTACGAATTTTTTATGTACACTGGTTTTATTTGAAATTTTCCGACCTTTCGCGAAAGAAAAAATGTTTTAAGGATTTTCTAATATAAAATGCATTTATATTCTGTATTATTCGGATAAAATTATAACTTTTGTCAGTAATAAATCTAGTAATGGTTACATGTCAAATATATTCTTTTTCTTATTTTTAAGGCCACGTTGGGCTTAATTTCAATTAACTTTTAGGTATATTACAACGTTGCTATGTCTAATTTAACTGGGATTGATTATAAAATAGCTAATAACAAAAATTTTATTTATGGAATATCGAACAGAGATTTAGTTTAAAATTTAAACTTTGTAGTTATAACTAATCTTTTAATCTGGCAGTTAAAATTAACTAAAACGTTACAGAATAGACTCCATTATGTGTCTTGAGAATATTGAGAGCTTTAAATTTGTGCAACGATAAGGCAACACACTTTAAGTTTAAGAAAAAATGAGTAAAATATTTTACCTAGAACCTCCCTCGATATAGAAATTGTAAAAACAGGAACTCCTAAGCACTTACATTTTACGAACGTGACGAAGAACACCTAGAGGACGCAAAATGCGAGTTCGGGTCGGATCAAGAGGAAGATCGGGAAACCCCTTTTTCGCCGTCATTGAACGATAATGATTGGCTGCTTTTAAACTGGTCCAGTTACAGAAACCTAAAGGACGGTTTTTATTATTTCCATTTAAGAGGGACCTTTTTCGATTAAAAAGGATTCCTTTCAACACCATTTTGTATTTTTAAAAACTTATTTAGGATCTGTTATCTTTGACTTTTAAAATTCCCAGATACCAATAAATAATATTTTTTTGTACTGCTAGCGCCGTATATAACTAACCGGAAGTATAACTGGTTTTGAGCCAGAAAGAAACCTTATTTGTATACAAAATTTGAAGCCAACACAGACCGACGGAAAAGTGAAACGGATGGAGACTTTTACGATTACAATACTTCCCTCTTATCGAAGGAAGTAAAAAAGGTGGGAAATCCTCCCATTTAAAAACGACTAGATATTTATTAAAACAAAAACTTGCAATTTTTTATAGATTTAATGCAGAATGGCGCATAAATGTTTTTATTATTCATTTTAAAACTTTTTAAAATAAATACTTTTTGAAGGTTTACGAAAAATTCAAGGTTTCTCCAATCTAAAGTTTTGTTATTTGTAATTCTTGAAAATCGGACTAAAAATAAAGGCCCAGAAGGAATGATTAATTTTCAAGGTGTTCAGTTTGCTCTTAAATTATATTATCAGCTGCATGAAATAGTATATTACATTACGAGTGTGGAAAGTGACATTTTTCACACGAGTGGGAAATATTGTCGCACGAGGCACAAGCCGAGTGCGACAATCACACGAGTGTAAAAAATCACTTTTCACACAAGTGATGTACAATATTTTTCCTACGACCACAAAATAATTTCATCAAAAAAATGTAAAACCAGGTTATATTATAATAAATAAAGTGTATTTCAAAATAATAATTAATAATAATCATATTTATTCAATTGTTTTATTTTTCAATACAAAAAAATTGCTCCGACTACCAGGAGATTCGAACGCGGGTGGCCCGGCGCGTTACGGGGACCTATTTTCAAAGTATGTGAGCACTCATTTCTCTCAAGATTCTCATCAGAAATGTCATACGTCAATGTGGAAACGCTGTATTTAAAGACATCGAGGATTAAAATTCTTAGAAAGATTTTAATTCTCTCTAAATAAACCGAGAGAAACAGTCAGTGAGTTCACACTGGCCCTAAGAGCCCTAAAAATACGGATAACGGGTCTTGTGTCAATAGTATATTGCATTACGAGTGTGGAAAGTGACATTTTTCACACGAGTGGGAAATATTGTCGCACGAGGCGCAAGCCAAGTGCGACTATCACACGAGTGTGGAAAATCACTTTTCACACAAGTGATGTACAATATTTTTCCTACGACCACAAAATAATGTCATCAAAAAATGTAAAACCTAGGTTATTATTACTATATTAAAATGTATTTAAAAAAATAATTAACAATAATCGTATTTATTCAATTTTCATATTTTCTAAACAAAAAAAACAAAAAAAAAATTATGCCACGCCAGGATTTGAACGCGGTAGAAAAATGGCAAAGTTGATAAGTTCGACGTCCTAACTAATAGCCCTTGTGTCAATTGAATGATCTAATCGGTTATGTATTTAACCAGAATAAAGAGCAAACATTATTTTAAAATTATTTTAATAATAATTGTTAAAGATAAATATCTAGGATCTAATTTACAACAATTTCAATAATTTAACAATCATATCGATTTTTAGTATTAATATGGACATTACATAGATCAAAATAGAAATTAGGTGTTTGACATTTTGTGACAACTACTGCGGAAAGTAACATATTCTCACTCGGGTGGAAAGTAAATTCTTATTCATACGCGTGTGATATAGGGCACTTTCCATAGGACTATATAGTGTGATATGTGTCACTTTCCTAAGTGGTCGTAGGAAAAAGTAATATTATAATTATAATGATTATGATTCAATGAAGAATATCCGGATTATTAATTATCATCCTGATTTTTAGCCAAAAACAAACATTTTAATGTTTACACACTGACATATGCATATAATTCTTCACTGAATCTATTATTACTTCTCTCTTTTACATTTATTATTGACCATTTCCAAAATGTAGACACAGATCCCCTTTATACAATTAGCAATTCACTTATTTGAAATATACACTTTTATAAATGATAAAACATATTTAGAAAAATAAAATGATTTTATTTTTTAATTTTTCTTCAATCTCAATATCAAAATTTGTGGTTGCATAGATTCATTCAATGAAAATTATGACCAAAACGAATTATATTCCAATAAGCTTGTTAAGAGTTCATGTTTTGTTTATAATTTTATCATTAATTTCGCTAAAGACAATGTAGCATACGTTAAATAATTGTTTAAAAGAAAATTAAACTGTTTTTCAAATGGTGCTACACGACAGAACTGTATGCAAATCTTTAAATTGACAATGTAATGTATAAACTTTATATTAAATACTTTTTTAAATGTTAAATAATTGTTTTAAGTAATTCCAAAAAAAAGCATGTTTAAAAAACCTACCGCGACGCTTGTCACGCCGCGATAGTATGCAAAGTAGCTTATCGTGGTTCATTTAACAATAAAAATAAGGCTGTGAAAAAGCATACGTAATTGTTCTACAATACCTCCTCTTTTTTCAAGTTCAATTAATAATTTGGATATGGGAGTATGTAGATTATTTTCCACGGGATGCATTTACGAATCGTTCGTAATCATCCATTTTCCATACAAATTCAAATTTGCTTGGTGGCGCCGCTCCATAATTGGGTAGGACAACATAACGTAAAAGATGCATAAAAGCAAAAAATCTGTCATTACTGGCCAGTCTATAAGTTTAGTTTTGTAAGAACTGTAAGTAGGACAGATAAATTATTTTTACAATTTTACTTCATTTAATATTCAGGACGCCCCAGAACTCGCCTGCCAAATGGAAACTTCAGATATTAGACTTGATTTTATGTTGATTTTTACCTTGCCGCAAAAGATATTGGAAAACAGTAAGTGTTCTATTTACTATAGACATCATTGGTATGATTGTGTGATCTGAATTATCGACTGTCACAACTTTCGGTGCCATTTGGGTACATTAACGCCATCTTAATTTAATACATTTTGAGGTACACTTTTCGTAAACAGAAATTAGGCATTCCAACGACCTGTTAAAATGGTTACAAGTGGGAACTGACAGTTTAGATATGGCAACCCTGTGGACCTGTTGTCATAGATAGGGTCAATGATACATATATAGTTGTACAGATTGTTCAAAGCGGGTCGTTCTGCAAGTGCTCATTAATCAGAATCGATTTAGTAAAAATATGTTTTAAAACCAATTTTCAGCCCTTGAATATAGTAAAAAAAATGGTAGTTTGTGCAACAAGAGTGGATATGATGGCCTTATCGCATGAAGACGAAATTTGAGCACGACGCCGTAGGTGGAGTGCTCAATCGTCTTAAGTGCGATATGGACAATCTACTCGAGTTGTACAGTATATTTTTTCTACGACCTACTTACAAAAAACTACAAATATTAAAAGTTATTTTAGGCTATTAAGATAAAATAATTAATTTATAAAATAAACAAGAAAAAAGAATAATTTCATCCGAGATTTGAACTGGAGTCTTCCGTGTGAAAGGGAAGAACCCTAACCACACGACCATCTATGCGCTTAGTTTTTTTTTTTTGCTTTTATACTCGTAATTAAATTGGATTATTAGTTTTATTTAAATAAACAAATTATTTATAATTATAGACGAAATAAAAATAGAAATGCTATTATTTTTCAATTCTATACAATAATAACTAATTTTAATGTATATTTATTTCAATAACTAAAAAATATTATACTGATAGTTAGTTTGACAGAATTGTTATTTAAAATTTTAAAAATAATAGTAGATAGTTGGGTGTCCAAAATATGAACTGTGATTGGTGGATTTAATTTTTTTGCAGTGTTCTCACTACCTAGAATGGATGTGAAATATATTCGTTTTGTTGAAGGCAATAGAATACTTTTGTGACGAAGTCGCTTTATTTATGTAAAAAAATTATTTTTGTATACAGGGTATTGTTTATGGTATTTTTGAACCGTTAATTATTTATTTTTCTTTTTATTGGAAATATATATTTTTTTATTTATCCCTGTGTTTCTTTTATTACCGGCTCTTGACCGTTTTCTTTCATGGTACCGTTAGGTACAAGGGAGATAGGTGCCTTATTCCTAATTTAGTGGCTACCTTTAGCAGTGACCGCCTGGAATTCTTTTTACTCCACTGAGTTTACCTTGAGTACACTCTGGTGTACTACAGGGTCACAGAGCAAACTGTGTTACCAAAAGTGGTGCTCGAGCAATCCCTTTTCTTAACTCACCATCATAGCGCCACACAGACTTCCCAATTCTTTGTAAGTGAAATCGTAAGCGTGTTACACTTTTCGTTTTGTCTGGGCATAGATAAGCTAATATCCATGTGGATGTAGAAAAAATAATTATTCATAAGCTTATATTTATTTTGAAAAACATGTATGATCAATTTATGTAACTATCTATATCATTGATCTGTCAAATCACCAGGCCCACAAGGTTGCCATATCATAACCTGTCAAAACCCACTGCCAACATTTTTGTTTGGAATGCCTAATAGTTACCCTTACCTCTACACTCCATTGCTTGAAACGCACCCTAGACAGTTGAATTTCAAATAATGATCTAAATATACCTACAATATTAACCACATTTAACTCCCAATAGCAGTGAAGTGCAACCACTTAGAGTCAAATGACCAGCCCCCTACAACAGTGACTCGCTATAATTTTCATTCTTATGTAAGTTAAGTAATACATTTATAATCAAATACATCAAATATGTTAATTTTGGCTACAAAAGTGGCCCATCGATTTTTTTTTGTCAGCTCTGCAGGTAGGTGCAGTCCTGTGAAATTCAAAATAAAATTTCATAACGATGGATTTTCCCTTTTCTGCGCACAATGAAATGTATTATGATACCAGACGTCTTTGCCAACATTTTCTGTCATCCAGTATTGCTTCACCAGTGTGGAGATTGCGGTCAGTTCGTGATATAGCTCAAACACATATACCTTTCACAGATACAAAAAAATGCCTGCAATATCACTGTACTACAGTTTCAAAATAATAGACAGAGGAAACATTTCAGGAATGTTTAGAAGAGTTGCCATATATCGAAAGAAAAATTTCTTACACTATAAAAATTATGCACAAAAAATTTCAATACATAATTGTTACTTAACACTATAATGTATAATACTTAAAATTATTTGTTTGTCTTCGAATTTTTTTGTTTTATTTAAATTTTACGGTGATCTGTATTTTATTTTTATAACGATATATATATAAAAATATATTTTTACAATCATTTATGAACAGGATAGCCTGTAGTTAACGGTCCATAAAGCAATTGTATATAGAATTTTGGCTTTAAAATATTACGATATGACTCAGCTTTATTCAATGAAATATTAAATAAAAAAGTTTCAAGGTATCAAAGTTGAAATATCTTTATTGTTTTTGGTAATAATTTCACAATTTTGTTGTTAAATTTGGAAGCATTTTTTGCGACTGAACGGTTTGTTAGTTGTTTTTTTTTATGCTACTTTCCGCATCAGCTGTCACAAAATGTCAAACGCATCATTTCTATTTTGATCTATGTAATGTCCATATTAATACTAAAATCGATATGATTGTTAAATTATTGAAATTGTTGTAAATTAGATCCTAGATATTTATCTTTAACAATTATTATTAAAATAATTTTAAAATAACTAAGTTATGTTTGCTTTTTATTCTGGTTAAACACATAACCGATTAGATCATTCAATTGACGTAAGGGCTATTAGCTCAGATGGTAGAGTATCAAACTTTATCAACTTTGCCATCTGAGAGCTGGCGAGCGACCGCGTTCAAATCCTTGCGGGGGCAGAATTTTTTTTTTTTTTTATTTTTTTTTTGTTTAGAAAATATGTAAATTGAATAAATACGATTATTGTTGATTATTTTTTAAATACGTTTTAAATATTATAATAATAACCTGGTTTTACATTTTTTGATGAATTTATTTTGTGGTCGTAGGAAAAATATTGTACATCATTTGTGTGAAAAGTGATTTTCCACACTCGTGTAATAGTCGCACTCGGCTTGTGCCTCGTGCGACAATATTTCCCACTCGTGTGAAAAATGTAACTTTCCACACTCGTAATGTAATATACTATTACATAACAATAACGTTTACATTATATATTTTTTTAGTCAAAATTACCAAAAGGTTCCGTCAAAAAAAATGATCTAATTTCATCTTCAAATTATTGTTCATGTGACATCCTATACAATAAAATTTAAAAATTACAAATAAAAGCATATTCCTTGCCAAAAATAATAACCCTGTGCCAAAATCAGCAACATTTTATACACAGATTGTGAAATGATTACTAAAAAGGCAAAATATTTATTTCAAATTGGACACCTTGAAGTTTGTAATTTTCAGTATTTTATTAAAGAAAGTTGGATCAGAGTTTTTAATATTTCGAAACTAACACTGCCATTATGCTATGGGCAACTATTTACGGACCACTAGGTGTTTATTTGATATTGAGATATCATATATGGCTACTGGCAAACCAACTCATAAAAAAAATGGTAACTCGCCACAGTAATACCTCAAAGATGGTTTGGAAATGTATCAAGAATAACAGACCTCACTCTGATTGAAAAATTTGAAAATAATTTATGTATTAAATTAAAATGCATATTTGTCATGAACCAGTAAAAAATTAAAATTGCCCACCACTGGAAACATTTCATCCTACTCCGTGGGCTCCGAAAATCTCTACAAATTTAGGAGCGATGACAGATGTCAGTATTCCACTACACATTCCTGAAATTTCCCCACTATTATTTTGAAACAGTAGCATAAGGTTCAGAAAAAAACGCATTTAAGATATATCCCAAATTTCGCTGAAAAAAGTTAATATCGGGTCAACCGGTCGACATCCCTACACCGGAGGTAGCAAAACCAGACAACAAAAATGCCCAACAGCTTTTTTGTTTTCAACGCCTGGGAGCATATATTTTATTGTGAGCAAAGATAAGCAAAAATCTGTGACCGCTCCCACTTTCCGGACATAGTACAACTTGTTCACCCCCTCCCCTTCACCCAACTACAAAGTAGATAAGAAAAATAAATGTTTTTTTAATGTTTGTTCAAAATATATTAACTCTCATAAAAATAATGTAATGGTTATTTTTAGGAATAATTATTTGGAAATTAGGATATACTGCAACAAAAAAAGTAACTATACACAAAGTGTTCTCAAAATAATGTTAATAACATTCTAAAATATATGTTTCAAGTTTTATTCCAAGAAAGTAGTAAAACTTACATTTTATTATAAAAAGATGATCAAATCCTCATAAATTATTTTAAAATATCCGAGAACACTCGTGCATAATAATCACCTTTATTTGTGATGTCTGACAAATAAAAAAGAAAAGGAATCTAAACTACTTTTTTTGGAATAAAACAAAAAAAAATAAAAAAAGAATTTAATATATTTGAAAAAAAAAATACATAAAAATTATATAACAAAAAAAATGTAACCTTCACCTCTAAATGTACTTCTATAAAAAAATATTAATACAAAAATGGACGGATTATTAGGAAATATACAATACTGATAAAATTAAGAAATACAATTGCTTATTTCATAAAACATATAGCATATAGGTCAAAAGTATTTTAGACTTTTTGCTTATAATTATCACATTAATTTTCTGTATAAATTACATCTGTTGGTACCTAACAGAATCTTAATTTTTTTGTTTGTTACCAAACATGTAATATTATTGACGATTTTAGATCATTTAATACTAAAAGGAACACCCCTTTAATTAATAATAAAAAACTTTAGTTCCATATAGTTTTAATAAAAAGTCAATTTTTGTAAAAACGAATTTTCGGATTACCATCTATAATTTAAAAAAATTATTGCTTAAAAAAAATTGACAGATATATTAATTAATATAATATAATACCCAACATACAATAATTAAGTCATTTATGTTTCTTGACAATATTAAGCATGCATGTCTCTGTTCTTTATAAATGTCTCACAAAATTAATGAGAGCATTTTAATTTCAATTTTTTTTTTATTTCAAGTATGTTTTATGAAATAAACATTAATAACAAAAACAAAAGATATTTTCAGTCCATAGTAACTCCAGTGAAAAAATTAGCAAGCCTTACCAATCCACTGTCCTCAGTTTGCGTGGAGCTTGCCGACGCCAAAGAATTATTCGAGCCACCAGAAGGACTTCGGGGCACTTGGAGATTGGCCGATGTTGATCTACGACGTTGTTTTTCTTCCAGAAGATTATATGAACAGTTGTTGGGAACTTTGACGACACAGCGCTTGTGATAATTTTGACCACAACCTTTAGAAAGAATATAAGTTTTAGAACAAAGATTTGTTGGCGAGTTAAATATATTCGCTCCGTGCGTGACAGCAGCACCAATTTTTTTTGTACTAATGGACTATTTTTGCCTATACTGACAATACAATTTTTAATAGAATTCGTAATTAGTTTTAATAAAAGTATATGGATTTGTAAAACAAGTAAAACATTAATTTATTATTATATATTATTATCGCTTAAACTAAAAAAATAAGTATATTCAATAAAAATCAATAATAAAATAAAGGCAGGCAACAGTATTTACGGGAAAATGTATAAGAAGTTGCCTAAGTCTAATAAGTTGTCTTTGAAGAATTAACCTATTCTGTCAAAATAAAAAAATATCTTTAAATAATAATGTGAAGTTAAAATGTATAAACAAAAGTACTGTTATTTATATTTTAATTTTTGTTCGAAAGAAAACATAGAAGGAATAATTAAAACTGGATTCTCATCAGTAAGTCACAAAATGCATTCCAGCCACATACAATAATCAATGGCAGAAATCTAATTCTTGATGAACATTTAAGATTAAAAGGATGTTGAAAAACATCGTAAAATGATATTTATTGTTTATTTGAAACCTTTCAAGTTTCTGATGTCTACTATTTCCAGTATTACTGTTAGTATTACAAAAATAAAGGAAATTTTTCTTCTTATTGTACACATATCCATTTATTCTTTTGATTTAATTTCCACTTTGCTACTGAAAATTTTTATAATTTTTTTTTTGCTAGTATTTTTACAATTTTCAACACAGCAACTCTGGTTGCTAATTGTATTGTTTTTACCTACTTTTTTGAAGAAAAAGTAAAATGTATACGTGTATTTGATATGTCAAAATTACAAAATATCGCTCTAAAATGCACGAATTATCCGCAGCTAGCGCTAGTATCGCTTTTGCTTAACCTATCATGACTTCGCACTGAGTGAATACCTAATTTACACGATATTTCTTATTATATTTATTCAGTACAAATTATTTTTGGGTAAATCGTTTTTGAACAAATTACTTTGGATCATTTCCTTAAAAAAATCTTAATTACGATTTTTGCTATATAAAAGACAAATGTTTATCTAAAATGACAAAATCAAGTCAATTCTGTTTAGTTAAAGAAAGTTACTCTGCTCCTCAAAGGTGATCATCTTCGTATTAGAATTTAAAAACAAAAACCGTACCACACAATATTTTATTGAAAAAATGTAGGCAACCGTTTTCAGCATAAAAGCCATCATCGGGCCCGAAAGATGATAAACAATAGAGTATAAAATATTAAAGTAGATAATGATACTGACTATCAATAAAGTAACTCATCATTACATTATATAACAGTATAAAAGATCATTTGATTCATAAAATTATTATTACAATCAGTAGAAGTACCTACGAATAGTTGAAAGAGGCGCAGGGACAGGATGAACAGTTTATCCTCCCCTTTCCTCCAATATTGCTCATGGAGGATCTTCTGTAGATCTAGCTAGCTGTAGAGTAGTGGGTTTAAACTACAGCAAACAAATTAAATGATTGGTAAAGTTATGTGGAATTAAATGATTGGTAAAGTTATGTGGAATTAAATGATTGGTAAAGTTATGTGGAATTAACTTTACTGTAAAGATATCAAATATAAGGACGGCTCATCTAATCGTATAGTATTTATAATATGAATTAAACATAGAATTTTCCACACATATTTTATTCGGAACACTTTTTCCTACGACCACTTAGGAAAGTGACATATATAGCAATATTTAGTTTTATGAGAAGCATAGAAAAACTTAAGGGAAGGTTTGAATAATAGGCGGGAATTGTTTCCTTGTTTGTAGTTGTCATATCGCGCTTCACGAGCTGCGATCACTAAATATAAAACCGTTTTTACACCCATATAATAATTAAAAAATGAATAAATATTAAAGAAATGAATAACTTTACTAATACAATCTCTTAAATATCACTTTAATACAATATATGATCAAATACAGGGATATTAGTTAAAGCTAAATTTGAATATTAAGAGCTGGTGTAAATCTGGCTTTGATAATAAATTAGGTTATGCTGCTGTTACACTAAAACATGACAGATATTTTTCTGTAGGTGAGTAAAATTTAATTAATCTTAATTATTTTAGATTTAAGTAATTATTTATAGCTGTAAAAATGTATGGATGTTCTAAGGATGTCATTAACTTATAATACCTTCATCAAATTCACTTGCAAAAACAAATATGATTAGTGATGTTTTGATTAAACCATCTTTTTCAAATACGAGGGTCATTCAATAAGTAAAGAGACAAACGGCTACAGCTCAAAACCGGTTTATTTAAATCTTTCAAAATTAAGGCTATTTTTCAACATAATCACCCCCACAGTTATGCACTTGTCCCATCTTTCTTGCAGCTTCCTAATTCCTTTGGCGAAGAATTCTTTCGATTTACCCCGAAGCCACTTTTGCGCCGCTTCCTTAACTTCCTCATTGTTAGCAAATCTTTTTCCACGTAGGACGTCTTTAAGTGGTCCAAACAGGTAAAAATCAGATGGGGCGAGGTCGGGATGAGGTAATACCTCCCAACCCAACTCTTGAAGCTTATCATGGGTCAGCTGGGCTGTATGAGGGCGGGCGTTATCGTGCTGAAGAATGACTCCTTTTGACAAGAGTACATGGCGTTTGCTCCTGATAGCTGGTCTAACTTTGTGTTCTAGCATCTCAGAGTAGTACTGGCTATTGATAGTTCGCTGATCTTCAAGGAAATCACAATAGACTGGACCCTGTGAGTCCCAAAAGATGGTCAGCATTACTTTACCGGCGGAAGGTTGAACCATGACTTTTTGCAAACTGGAGAGCTAGTGAGTTTCCACTCCATACTCTGCCTTTTGGTCTCAGGATCGTAGTAATGGATCCAGACCTCGTCGCTGGTCAATATTCTTTCAAAAAAAGGGTCTTCTTCAATCAAACTTCGTTGCTTTAAGTCTTGACTAATGGAAAGCCTTGATTCTTTATGAGCGTCAGTAAGCTGTCTGGGAACCCATCTGGCACACGTTTTTCTGTACTTTAAATTGTTCTGAATGACATTGTGAACAGTTCCAACACTTACTTGAACTTCCTCAGCTATCATTTCAACAGTAATTCTTCTGTTATCACGAATAAGTCCGTCAATCCTCGATTCCAACGAGGGACCAGAAACTATCCACTGGACGTCCACATCAGGGTTCATTATCTACACTTGTTCAGCCACTTTTAAACCGATCAACCCACTTGTAAAAATTCGCACGGTTCATACAACTTTTACCGTACTGTATCAACATTCTAGAAAAAATTTCACTTGGTTTTACACCTTCTGCGACTTAAAATGTAATGACTGAGCGCTGCTCTTCTAATGTGCAATCTTCTAGTGGACTTGTCATGGTAATTAAAAATTTTGAGGTTATGTTGACATAAAATGATGAAACAGCTGATCAGAGCATATCCCAAGGTTGCCAACTAACACCCCTAAAAAGATTGTACACATTCATTGAATGGTTTTAAAATTATAGAATTTGTCTCTTTACTTCATGAATGACCCTCGTATAACTTCAGCTAAAAAAAAGCTAGAATTTTTTAATGATAAAATTGAATGTGTCGAGGAACCTTTAATAGAGAAACCGCGTGTAAGAAATGGGAATTTTGTACAGTCAATTTACGAGCAGGTATTGTAGAACCTCATCATAGGTTTACACATTTAAAAGAACATGATAAAAAGGCATTTGATTTATGCTCAAAAAGAAATTGTTCAATTTTTGGGTACTATTCATGAATATATTTATCAAATACTACCGAAATATGGACATATAGAATGGATTGTTAAAAAACTAATTTTATATTTTTATGAACATGTTAATTTTGCATGGTTCGATTGCCAAGGGCTTGAATTTCGTTCTAATGTTTTACAGTTAGCCGGAATTTTGTAATTATAGAAAAGCATAAATCAGATGTTTTTTTAATTATTGAAAATTTTTTATTAAAAGAAATTAAATATATTTCTAAGCATTTAAAAGATAATATAAACCTATGTTAATTTTTAATTTTAAGATACCTTTATTATTTTGTATTGTTTTAGATATACCTGAAAATGGGGACCAACTAAGCTGGACTGAAATAGATGGATAGATGGGTAAAAGGATAAAAGAGTGGTTCAGTGCCAGACTTGCAATAAAATTTCAAAACAACTGGTCTTCGTATATGTTTAGGCAACTCAATAGAGCTCGAGAACATTAATGGATGAAGGATTCAGAAAAAGAAATGCTTAACTAAGTGGGTTGCATGAACATTCATTAAAATTTGGTTCCCTGGTAAACTTTGATAGAGATTTAGAATAAATAATTTAAAGTTTTTGTAAATCAGACATAAAACAATCTTTCAATTTTACATATATAATACATATAAATATAAAACTATATAACAATTAAAATTGAATTGATCATGGAAAATTGATTGGCTTAGTAAGGAAAATTAAGATAAAGAAATATAGGTATAACGTTTTTATGTTAAATTAATTGTAAATATTAATTATTATTTTGTGTTTTCTGTGAAAAATTACCTATATTTTGTGCAATAATAAGTCAATACTAAGGATTTTTAAAATAATAATTTTATCTAGATAGTCTTGCTTTTTATTTTATTATTTTTATTTCTAATTATATTAGAAATAGGATGGAAACTACCCTTATTGTAAAGGTATATATTAAAAAAAAAATAAAGTTGTCAAAATTTTAAGTAACCCAACCTCCTATGTACTTTACAGGAAACCAACCAAGCGCACACACAGTATTGTTAAATTAGTCAGTAACCTTTTATTTCTATTTAAGTAATCTTTTCTTTCTTTTATATTTAATGTTAATTGTACTGTTGCTAAATAAATACTCTACTTTCTGCATAAGCTGTCAAATATATCAGACCCATAATTTCTATCTTGATTTATGTAATGTCCATATTAATAGTAAAATCAATTTGATGATTAGATTGTTAATATTTTTATACTCTGATCCTAGATATTTATTTTTAACAAATTATTAAAATAGTTTTAAAGTAACTACATTATTTTTATGTTTTTTCCTGGTTAATTTACATATTTGTTTAAATTATTCAAGTGTAACCGTGATAGCTCAGTTAATAGTACGTTCAACTTTTTCAACTTCACATGTCACGACCATGTCGCGACGCGGGTTTACTTCTAGATAAAAGCAAATAATTTAAAAAAGTATACTATTGTCATTTTATTTATCATATTATAACCCCTACAGTTAATCTTTTCGCAATTAATTACCAAAAATCAAATCATGACTGGTGAAAGACTGTATAGGAGACTTGGCAGAGCTAAGTAGTCAAAAAAACAATGGATTCAAAAAAACAATGGATGCAAAAATAGTCTCAGGAATGGTGGAATAACTATCCAAGATTGAGGCAGGTCAAACAGTTCATCAAGGAACCATCGGCCAAGTTTACAAAAGAAATACTGGATCAAAAACGTCAAATCGTTAGGGTAACACTGTCACCTAAGAAGGCACATGAGTGTCATCAATCCAGCAGACGAAGCAACATTGTGCAGGTTCTGTTCAGAATAAGAGGAAACATCAATACATGTCCTGTGCCAGTGGGAAGGCCTGGCTAGATTGAGGTTTCTAACATTAGGTGAAGAAACGCCAGATGCATGGAACTATATGAGAGTCATTGTCGATGCTACTAAATTTAATCAAAAAAGACCAAGCTAGATGACATACTCTAAAAAATGGAGTCCCATAATAGATCTGAAAAGGTCGCGGTGGACAAGGACAAATAATGTCTAACTCCTTTCAAAACTAATCTAATCTAATTAAAGAAAAAAGTAGCTATTACCAAATTAAAATTGTAGAACATAAAAATAACACAACAGAATTATGGAAGGTATTAAAAGAACTTTTGTCAAAACCAGTAATAACAGCAATGACTTTGCAGAAGTAGAAATAAAAATAAAATAGTTAAAGATATTTCTCAGATACTGAATGCTTTAAATAGTATAGGTGACATTATTATTAGCGGTATAAATCATAATTCAAATCAACATTATAAGTTGTTTTGAAATAAAAATATTTTTTTAAGAAAATTTAAGATAATCACATGTGATGGAAAAAATGTTCTTTCGATGCCTAACAAGAGAAGTTCGGGTGATATAAATATCACTTTCTAAAAAAATGTTACAGTTATATGTCTATGCCTCTAATAAATTTGTTAAATTTATCAACAGAAACTAATGTATATCCAGATAATTTGAAAATTTCAACAATAGTACCGATTCCAAAAATTATCAACATTAAGAAAGCTTCTGATCTAAGACCAGTAAACTTATCTTCAATTGAAAAAAACCTTACAGAAAGTAATGTTTAATCAACTAATTGATTTTAGAGAAGGAAGCAATTTGATTAACAGTGTTCAATCAGGTTTTATGGCAAAACAGCTGTGAAACTCTTATTCAGTGTGTCATCGATGATTGGAAAACTAATAAAGATAAAAAATTTGTTACTGCAGCGCTGTTCTTAGCCCTACAGAGAGCGTTTGAAACTGTTAATAGAGATTTACTCATTAAGAAATCAGTAAGTTTTGGAATTGTAGAAAAAGCATTGCAATGGGTGTAAACAAAAAATGAAAATAAATAATTTAATCTCAAATGATATAGAAAATTGTTTTGATGTTCCTCAGGGAAGCGTGTTGGGCCCTTTACTCTTTTTACTTTATATTGATGATATAGAACAAATAGTCAATGAGTGCTCAATTAACTTTTTTGCAGATGATGTAGTGATTTATTTTTCTTCCAATGATCTTCAGCATTTGGTTGTTGTTATGAATGGTGTTAAATCGTGTAAATGAGTGTGTTGTGCCAATTACCTTAAAATTAATTCATCAAAAACGAAGTTTCTGTTAACAACAAATATTATGAGGATTTTAACAATAATAATTTGAAAATATATTTAGGAAACCAAGAAACTGAATTATTAAAGAAAATAAAATATTTAGGTGTTATTGTTGACCACATATTAAATTTTAAAGATCATGCCAATTATATAATTAAAACTTTTTCTTTTAAAATTAGTTATTTATATGAATGACATCACAAAAAATTCTTATTCAAAGAAGTTTCTTCTCTAATTATAATTTATAAAAGATATATCTCAAGTAGAAAAACGTCCCCTTAAAAGTACCCTCCAGATGTTCCATCTGTGCCTGAAATCCAATCTGGTCACCACACAATGTATTAAAGCTTAAGTTTATAATTTTATATTTTTACTTATCGGTTTATGAGTTATCGTGGATAAATACACACAGAGAGAAATCATCGCGACAACGGATAAAACGAAATTAGGGGACCCAAAAACATAAATATCCCTCGAAAACTCGAGGTCAAAAAACCATGATTCTTTTACTTTTCTTACTGATTACAGGAAATTAAAAATAAAATAATATAAGAATTAATAGATAGTACGGTTTATATGTAAGGTCTACACATACTAATTAGTCTAATACCTGCACCATTAAAGAACTTCAAATATGTATAAATCTTACTTATAAACGTACTATCTATTAATTCTGATATTTAATTTTTTAAACAAATTTTAATGAATCATTCTTTAATTTAATTTGAGCTAAAACTATATAACTTTATCAATAATTTAATTTGTTTATATTTCATGCCTGATGATGGCTTTTAAGCCAAACCGGTTGCCTACATTTTTTCAATAAAATATTCTCGTGCGATACGATTTTGTGTTTTCTTTATCATTCTTATATTTTTATTTGAAAATCGATTTATGATTTCTGCTATATCTATTTCTATATTTTGATGGACACACACACAATAAAGCTAAACCATTAAGGTAATCTTCTAGCATGGTAGAAGTTTTAAATATGGTAATCTTTTTAAAGCCTAATATTAGAGACTTGTTACGTAAATTGTAAATGTACAAAGAATTTTAAGACATTTGTAAATATTTGGAAAATGACTGGAATCGCAGTTTTGGAGATGACGATGATTGTAAAACCTAGTCAGAAATTTCTTGAAAATCTGTATGTACCTTCAAAGAAATATAAATTCTGCCCAGCAGTGGTTCTACTAAATCTGTGAAAATATAATTTGGACAACCTCTTGCATTAAAATCATAAATTTCTTCAATGTCAGTAATATATTTTTTAGAGATATTCAATCCTCTCTTAACTTTATTTTATACAGAAATTTGTGTACAAGATATAAAGAAAATTATGCAATTGATAGAATATAAAGATCATTAAATTAGCATATATTTAAGTGTTTTAGTGGCGTATTCAAAAGAAAAAATTAAAACAAAATTTTTCTCCTACTGATATTGAATGTGTCAATTTAGTGACATGTAACTATCATAAACATCACTTTTATCGCCTAGACATTTAAAAATATTTTCAATCATAGGCAGTAAAACATTCAAAAGATTTTTAAAGAAACGTTCTTAAAACAAACTATGTGACATGTCACATCAACTGGCTAATATTTAGAATAATATAAAATATATTTAATACATTTGAAATCTAAAAATATATGGATTGATATTAGAATAAACAATAAAATGAGTACTTACCTTCACACTTAAGTCCTTGCCTAACTAAACCAAAAAGCATTTCCCCACAAAAATCACAGAATGTGGGGGTCTTATAGGAATGTACTGATAGTGCATGAGGTTTAACTATTGTTATTGCTGGAATCAAGGGATCTGTTGTAACTAAAAACGAAAAACTCCAAATTATTTTTTCTGTTCGTTTTCATATAAAAACTTTATCTAACAGTACTGAGCAGTGTAAAGTTGTAGGAAGGTATGGAGTATCATGTTTGCTCATTGGTACATACCTCTTCCACAACTTTACCGTGACAGCTATTCCAGGCTAAACAGAAAAGTGGTATCTAGACCAATAAATTATTTTTTAATGCAGCCAGATATCCATACACATAATAAAATAAATTTTACCTTTGGCAGTAAGAACTATTTCTATAAGTGTTTCATCAATGACATCTGAAGCAGAATTTATCAACTGGAGTATATTATTCGAGTTATAAACATGACGAAATAGCAAAATGCGCTCTTCCAGTTTATTTACTCCATGATCTGGAATCTGAAACAACCAAAAACAGTTTGATTAAGTATTTAAGTATAGCTTAAACTTCCTATAATTATTAGACATAGGCACAGTTTCCACATTAGTCATTAAGAGTGTAATTGTACAGCCTACACTAAAACTTTTGTAAATATGTATTTAAGATATATACAAATACAAACATATTCTCAATAGAAATTGACTACATAAGATGTTTAGAATCAATTGTGTTAAATATTAAGTTTCAAAAACATGTATGTACATTAGTTTCCATACTTGAGATACATTTAATGCTTTATACAAAGTAGAATTTTGGCCTTAGTGTGCAACATTTTATTTAATTTTTTAAGGCAAAAGTAATTAGTATAAAAAATTTAAGTGATATTAGAACATAATGGACATATCATTTCCATTATTCGCAAATGTAAGAAGTCCACTTTTTGTCAAAATTAAGTTTTTTTGCCATTTCATCAACACATGACTAATCTACCTAATAAAAAATCTGCAGCTGAGAAACCTAATATTTCTTATTAGGTACTATAAGTAATTTTAGAAAACATAACTCATTACTGTTTTTACTGTCTACTGTAAAATTAGTAAAAATTGACTTCCAACTTATGCGAATTGGGGTAAGGATATAATAATAACCCTTTACTGTTTCTAAAATATTTAGGTAAGTTTTACATCAAGGATTTGGGATTTTACAAAATATACCTATTGAAAACCTATATGTAATAGTAGAATTGTAGGAAATACATAATAAGTAGTATTTAATTTAAACTTGAAAACAAAATATAAGAATAAAACAAACCAATAAATGTATTTATAGTGGACTGGAGTGGACATACATTAGTCTTTGGGTAAATAAAAAAAATCAAAATTACCTTAGAGTTGAGAAAGCTTACAGCGAGATTCTTTATCGTTTTAAGGTTTAGAGAGCCCTGGGGAACTGTAACTGCATCCCTAATAAGACCAAATTGAAATAAAAATGTTACTTCTGGTCCTTGGTTATCCATTTTCTAATATTCGTTATAATTACTTAAAATGGAACCAAGATAATCGGAGGTATCAACATCAATCCAAATATTTGCGTTTGGAACCGGTTAATTATTTCATCCTTTAGGAAATTCCACAACTGGGTTCAATAAAACAAGATCCACTGGTACCGTTATAACATTGGATTACATTTTTAACACATTCTTGAGAGTTTTTCAACGAAATTAACGCACTATCTACTATAATCTGTTTGAGTCAGAAGCAGTCGAAGCTTGTTTATTTTTTTCAAAATTTAAGAGGGTAAATTTAAAAAACATCGTAACTTGTTAACTACAAAACCATCGACCTGACATCTCCCTTTTTCAGTTTTTCGTTTAAAGATGACGTTTTTATGTAATTTTTGACAAGATTTTGACAACAAAACCACAGAATATTAGAGGCGAGTTCGGTCAGTCAGGGGCTGGAGCGGGACAAATTTTAGGGTGCTTTTAAATGACATTTAAGCGTGTTAAACTGTCACTAATCGGACTAAACCGAACGCTAAAAGAGTCGTTTGGAGTTAAAAGTGTTAAAGGAGTTAAAGGAACGTGGCAAACCGAACGCAATGTAGGTCTTTTCCTTTGCATCGAAAGTGTAGCGCTGAGCTACGTCAATTCTGAAAATATTGTTCCATCCATACAATTTGTATAAATGGAACGATATTTTCAGAAGTGGTGTAGCTCAGTGCTACACTTTCGATGCAAAGGAAAAGACCTATTCACTGCTGCTAAATATCTGGTGGAGACATATCCACCAGTGGACAC
Source organism: Psylliodes chrysocephalus (assembly GCA_927349885.1). Classification (NCBI taxonomy): domain Eukaryota; kingdom Metazoa; phylum Arthropoda; class Insecta; order Coleoptera; family Chrysomelidae; genus Psylliodes; species Psylliodes chrysocephalus. The sequence continues at coordinate 79,318,282 of OV651813.1, read as the reverse complement.
CACATCGCTAACAGGAAGGTATAGTGGGTTTTACACGGAGGTTTTACCCCGTTTTACACCGGGCCAAACGAAAGGTTTAGTGTCCGTTGGTGTAGTTCATTCCTGCATCAGTAGGTTCTTTCGTTCGTTGTTGGTGCAGTTTCCACCAGTGTAAATTACACCAGTTACACCACCTAATTTGCCCTAGTTTACTTTCTCCTTATTCCTTATACACACATATCGAGTGTAATTCACTCCTGCTAAATAGCTGGTGGAGAAAATATCCACCAGTGGACACCACATCGCCGACAGAAAGGTATAGTGGGTTTTACACCGGGCCAAACGAAAGGTTTAGTGTACGTTGGTGTAGTTCATTCCTACACCAGTGGGACGAACGAAAAAACCTAGTGGGACGTTCGTGGTGTAATTTACACTGGTGTACACCAATGAACTGGAGTGGGGTAGAACGCTTGTCAATAGGCTTGAGATGCGACTCTATGGGCAAAGACAGGTTATTTTTCATCTCACTCGGGAGTATTTATAACAACCATTTTCTATTTCACTTTGTTATTGTCTGATCCACCAGCCTGTGGATTGAACAATAACAATGTGAAACAGAAAATGGTTATTATAAATACTCCCGAGTGAGATGAGAAATAAAAATGGCTGCGCCCATAGAGTCTCATCTTGTTCTATTGATACAATATGCACATTGGCTTTCTACCCCACTCCAGTTCATTGGTGTACACTGCACTAACGCGGCATATATCGATGGTTGTCAAAAAACTGTCAAAAGTCAAAACATAACGGCCTTGAGAGTGTTTAACCTTTCGTTTTGTTTTGTTGTGAATTATGATTTTAAACGGCTCTAAAGAATTTTTCAATTTAAAATGATTGAAGTTATCGCCAAATTACCTCACGGTCATATATTTTTGTCAGGAGAAACTTTAGAATGTAATGTTACTTTTACTCATCTCCCATCACCTACCCTTACGGTAGCACAAAGTCATGAAGACGTTTTCGAAAGTTTGGCCTGGGCTTCTGCCCAAATTCATTGCTATTGTTTCACGGACGTAAAAGTTTCTAAAGACAATAATTCGGAAAAAGTTGCGAGTTTTCCAGGAACTGCTCTAAGTGCTTCTAGCAATGAAAACGCCAAGCTTGTGAGTGCTACTAAACCCAAGATATTGTTCTGTGATTTAAGATTGTCTCCTGGTCAATCCAAAACTTGTAAGTAAAAATATACACTTATAATTTTTTATAACTTGTTACTGTAATTTTAATTTTTCTAGATACCTACATTGAACACATTCCAAATGATTCTCCTCCTTCCTATAGAGGACAACTAGTAAAATATTCTTATAAAATAACTGTAGGGACCCAAAGGGTTAACAGTCCTGTAAAGTTACTTAGAGTTCCCATAAGGGTGTTGCCACTCTGTGAGACATTGCTGAATGATGCAATGGCTCTTTGTAATGATACTACTGATGAATTAACCCCAGCAAATCCTTTTATGGAGATAAAGAAGAAAGAAAGTCCTTTGGATGTTGCTTTACAAGGTTTACAGGTACAAATAACTTTAAAATCTATTTAACTTGAGCAACTATTTTAGAATTCTTCCAGAATCTTTCTAGGTATGCACTAATAGATTATTTCCTCATTCTTATTTCCCTTTCTTTTCTCTTGCTTTCTTAAATTCATAGTTATTCATGTTCTATTATAGTTTCTACTGGTAACTTTACTTTTTCTTGTTGTAAAAACTCTTCTTGTTTTATCTCCTATATTTCTTAGAAACATATGTGTAAATAGGTTATAATTAGGGTTGCTAGACGTTCCGCTTTAGGTGTAAATGCCACGCTTTTTCACTTGCTTGCACGTGTCGTGCCAAAGTATGAAAATGTCCTGCTTTTGATCTAAATACCACAGTTTTTAATATTCAAAGTTTTGAAGAGACAAAGGTTGCCAGAAACAGAAGGTCCACAAGCTGGGGACGTTTTTTTAGAAGCTTGCCAGAAAAAGGAGGACCTGGTTTACAAAAAATACAAGCTGAGGACTTTTTTTTTTCACCAAGAAAGGACATGATTTTATAAAAATGATTGGTTTTTGAACCTGATCCCGTGTTATCACCATTGTCCCACTATTCCCTTCGTAAATCTGCCAACCCTAGTTATAATATATAAGGGGCCCTTGCCAGTGTTTTGCCCCGAGGCTTTCGGCGGCCCTGTGTGGATAAGTGCAAGACCTCACAGTTTTTACATTTTATAGTGTTCTTTTCTTAAATTGTTGGTTTGAAAATTTTTCTTTATAAATTAGTAATTCACTATTTGTTATTTTTTAACCTTCATGGAACATACATCAAAATTTTATGAAAAAGACTGATGATTTATTTTTATTAAAATTTTAGTATTAAGCATTTATTAGTCAAAAGTCATTAAAATATTACATAATGGATAGTGTGAATAAAAATTAAGCTTTGACTTTTACTTGCAAATTGGTAAACAATATTGCCTATTTTTCAATAAATAAAATTATTAGCTAAAATTAGGGAATACAAATTATTTGATAAAGCCCCAAAGAACTTTATTAATGGTTCAGAAATTTTAAGTAAAAATAATTACTTAATTTTTATTCACCCTACCCCATACCCCAATAAATAATACTAATATTTTTTACAAACTATCTCCAATTTCAAATGTTCTAGATACAAAAAATGACTTAATACATTTTTCCTGGATTTCCTGTCTTTTCCTTTTGGGTACATATAGCAGCCGCCCCCTGATAATATTTTGTTGTTATATCCCGATATAAAACTAAAATTTAAGTTTATTACTCCTATTATACCCCTACCTTCAAAATTCCAAGAACGGGTCGTCGAGCCACATTTCCCCTATCATAGGAAATGGATAGGCGATTTATTTAGTTATACCTACCAGTGAATTGAAGATTTGAACGTATTTATACTCTGTTTTTAAACTAGGAGGAGCGAATTGAAAAGACGCATTTACACAGGGAAAAGTAACTAGATTTGTTACTAAGAGCGAGTTTCGAAATATAGTCGTGTTCAAAATTTATGAAATAATTATCTTTATCGGCCTTAGTCGGCGAACGGCCAATGAGCGGTTAAGAAACGAATAAATGTCATAGAAGTAATTTTTTAATTGGTCCCAGACAACGGTCGCAAATTTCACATTATTGTGATGTGAAATGTGTGTCTAAAACGAAATGTCACTGTCAAATTAAAGTCAATATGGTTGTTGATTGATGTCAGAAATACTTTTTTCTTACTTTTGAAATCGACTTTTTGAGAATAACTATGATCTTTTTCAAATGGATATTAAATATTTAAGAAAATTGTTAATGGAATATCCAGATGTAGCCAGGTTAGTATAAAATATAAAGATCTGTTTACATTTTTAAGGATAATTTGTTATAGGTATAAAAAGTAAAAGTTAATCAGTGAATGACAAGTGGATCACACAGTAACTGGTATCTCTTCTATGAGTAATGTGGATAATATGGCTTATTTAGTGTTAACCCATGGTTAATGCGCTAGAGGGCAAATAAAGGCATTCAAAAGTTTACAGGCCTATGAGTCAGGATTTGTTTTGAAAACTGGAACCAACATTTTCATAACACTACATGTCAACATATATTTTTTAAAGTGAACTATTCATACATACCTATGTATTAATTTTAAGTATTTTTAAAATATTTTTTGTGAAAGTAATGTTAACTCATTGTGCCAAATTAAGATTATCCCTAAAGTAGTAGATGGTGTTTTAAATGTTATAACAATTTTGTAAATAGTTTTATTATATTCTAATAAATAAAATTTGCTTAAATAGTTAGTTACATTTTAATCATTTTGGTTAGAAATTCATCAATTTTTAGTTTTAAAAAATCAGTAATAAAATTATTTTTTTCTAAAATACTTCGGAATTCATCTCTTCATGGTAATCTCCCATCTTTTAACCTTCAAAAACCAATAATGCATTTTCTACAAAACCTTCAGAATCAGCATGTAAAATAATAAGGTGTCTTCCCTTTCTTGTAAGGCTTTTCAGGAATTGCTACCTTTAATAGTACTCAGTGTAGAAGGATCCATAATTGTAGATTTTCAATACAATTGCTTACTGAAGAACTATTATTTACGAAATAAAGTAAAAAACTAAGTAATGGATGAGATATCAAATTATAAAATGTCAGAACTGTCAACAATATCACTTATTAGCTGATGTTCATGCTAAAAAGTAATGTGTGAAACTGACTGTAATCTGACCAATCAGAAGGCTACAGAATTGCCAACTTAAATTCAAATCGCTCCTCTTAGTTTAAAAACAGAGTATAGTAAAATTTTGAGCCTAAAAAAGAAAGTTATTTGTGAATTTTCCAATAAAACTAAGAAAATTAGTTAGTCAAAATATTCTTCGTTTAAGAACATCTGTTACGAAGGCAGTTTCTTATAGAAAAGAAAATAGTCTTAGCACTATTAATAACGTTTTGCTTTTAAAGAAAGACATAGACAATGCAAGTTTTCACGTTTTTGGTGATCATAAAAACAGATATTTATTTTTGTCAGAAGCATACAGATGAAACCAAAAACGAAATAACCAATTTCAGATCTAAACCTGAATTTTTTACAGGACTTCTACAAATTATACATACTTTGTCAGATCACAGCAGAAATCTATTACATAATGTTGATAGTAATATTGTGGAACAATTTCATGCAACAGTCGCTAAGTTTGTAGGTGGCAAAAGAATCAATTATTCCAGAGGGCGCTCTTACCAAAGTAGATGTTTTGCAGCAGTTGTATCATATGATTCGAAATCAGGGAATTCAGAATAAAAAAAGTTATTCTGCAAAAACCAATAAAACTGATTTAGATTATAAAGAAAATTGTACCAAAAAGGATTTAGATCAAGATATTTATGAAGTAAAAAAATTTCAATTTTTAAACGAATTCCCTTCATCTGACGTTAAGAGAAATGTAATTTAGGAACAAACTATGTCACAGGCGGATAGCAGGGTTTGGCTTGAAATTCGTAGAAAAATGATAATGGCCTCACACTTTAAAGCAGTGTGTACTAGACGAATTACTACTTTATGTGAGCCTTTAGTCAAAAGGATTATTTACCAACTATCAGTCAATGCTGCTATTTCTCATGGCCAAAAGTATGAAAAAACGGCACTTTTGCAGCTTCAAGAGCAGGAAAATATAGTGATTAGAGATTGTGGAATTTTTATTGACAAAAAATATCCATATTTAGGTACGTAGAAGAGGCGATTAAATTGAAAAAAATACCCTTTTTGATTTTTAATAAAGACACCAATAATTTTGACATTAATATCCACCATCAATGCGCTGGTTCAGTGTGATGTCATTTTGGTTCCACTGACATTTACTTCTAACCAAACTTTTAACAAAAACATCAATAAATTTGACATATACGTTCTTACTGTTTTTAGTTTATTTCTAAATATTGGTTACAGGTCATAAAAATAGTTGAAAGGTATGTAAATTGGTAACTAAACGATTGTATATTTAATGCATGTTATCTACTTACTTTAGGAATATATTTATAGAAGTGAAAAAACTATATAATTTAGGTAAACACAACGAACAAAACGCACTCAAAAAATCGACTGTCACTTTAATTGTCAGTGGAACCATAATTACATCATCACTGAACCAGCGCATGGGTATTATCAAATAAAAGGCCAATTACATATTACAGGACGAAATGATGTATTTTTAGTGTATGGACAGTTCCCAATTATCCACTTAAAGTGAAATATATAATAAAAAGAGACGATTTCTGGTGTAAAAATATGGAGAAGTTAAAAAAGTTTTATATAAACTGTATGTTGCCAGAAATGGTAGATCCAAGGCATAATCGGGGAATGTCATTAAGAGAACCTGATTACATCTTGGAAGCTATTCAAAAATTAAAAATAACATTAATAGTAAGATGTTTCTACAAAGCCGCTATTTATTCTAAAAGTATTTTCTTTAATATTTTTTATTTTAATCTAGGTACTGTTAAAACGCTATAATACCTATATTTATTTGTAGGTCTTCTGTAACTAATTTATTTGTAGTACTGGGTCCAATTAAGTTACCAAAAAATAATAACCGATCATTTTAAATACATTTCGTATGCCTACTTTGTAAAAAATAATATCGAGCTGTTTAGTCAAACACCCTGCTCTTCTCAAAAACAAAATTAAATTATTTTATAATTTGTGATACATTTAAATCATATCTAAAAATGAAAAAAAAATTTGATGTACAGGGTTTATAATCAGTGGCGGCTTGTGGTAATTTAAAATGGGTGTTCACTTTTTCCAATAATTTCATTATATGTAAGTTCGGATCAAAACTTTGTACAAAAGCCAATATCGCTGTTTTTTTTATTATTTGAGTTTGTATTAAGTGTAGTTATTATTATCAACATCATACTGTTTTCAAGCACTACAACTATTAATAAATGAATATTTTAGTTAGTGTGATATTTGTTTTGTTTTTAATATGTTGAAAACCATCTATAAACATTATTAGTTAATAAACTGACTTTTCTTCATAATTTGAGAATATTTTTAAATATATATCAGGTTACGTAGAAAGCTTGACATTGATTTTTGTGTAAAAAATTTTATATGAACTTTACCTACCATTTTTAGTTTTTATTGTAAGTTTAATCATTTTCACAATTTGTCATAGATGTCAAATAAAAAATATATTTTTTAAATACCTTTTATTGGCAAATAAAATAAGAACTAAAATGTTTTAAATGTTTATTTTAAAAGATCAGTCCCATCACAATACATAATATTACACAGACAAAAACTAGAATATATATATATATATATATATATATATATATATATATATAGATTCGTCCTGCCGACTTTGTGACATCATGTCGCAAAAATGTTGCTATCTTTGTAACATCCGTTTGCGATGTGACATCCAAATTCGGATGTCACAACGTTTTTGGGGTTCAAACATCATAGGGGAGGTTTAAAAGAGTACCAAACAAATTTCAGCTGGATGTTATAATGCTTGATTTTCAATTTTGTGTATAAATTTAGTTCCAGTGTATAGATGTGAAGGTGGCGCTCGCGTCAGTTGGTTTTGTATATTTTGTATATTAAATATTTTAGTCCCTCGACTGTCTAACATCCACCATTGAGTATATTAGAATTTACTCACTCGACTGTCTGACATCCAACATTCAGTATATTAAAACTTACTCACCCGACTATATGACATCCACCATCGAGTATATTAGAACTTTACACACTAGGTTATGTGACATCCAAAAAATTTATTTTAGATATATTTGGATTTTCATTTTAAGATCTATTTTATGTTAACACATTAACTGCCAAAATTTTTTCTTGGGTTTCGCACAGAGCCAACAAGTTTTTTAAATGCATTCACTCTCTGTAACTATTTAATAAATATATATTATATGCATCTATATTAATACAAGGTGTATCAACAATGGGTGAGTGAACGATGACTGTAATTTATATTAAAATAAATTAAAATAAATTAAAATAAATTAAAATAAATTAAAATAAATTAAAATAAATTAAAATAAATTAAAATAAATTAAAATAAATTAAAATAAATTAAAATAAATTAAAATAAATTAAAATAAATTAAAATAAATTAAAATAAATTAAAATAAATTAAAATAAATTAAAATAAATTAAAATAAATTAAAATAAATTAAAATAAATTAAAATAAATTAAAATAAATTAAAATAAATTAAAATAAATTAAAATAAATTAAAATAAATTAAAATAAATTAAAATAAATTAAAATAAATTAAAATAAATTAAAATAAATTAAAATAAATTAAAATAAATTAAAATAAATTAAAATAAATTAAAATAAATTAAAATAAAATAAATTAAAAAAATAAAATAAATTATAATAGATTAAAATAATTTAAATAATTAAATAATTTAAATAAATTTAAATAAATTTAAATAAATTTAAATAAATTTAAATAAATTTAAATAAATTTAAATAAATTTAAATAAATTTAAATAAATTTAAATAAATTTAAATAAATTTAAATAAATTTAAATAAATTTAAATAAATTTAAATAAATTTAAATAAATTTAAATAAATTTAAATAAATTTAAATAAATTTAAATAAATTTAAATAAATTTAAATAAATTTAAATAAATTTAAATAAATTTAAATAAATTTAAATAAATTTAAATAAATTTAAATAAATTTAAATAAATTTAAATAAATTTAAATAAATTTAAATAAATTTAAATAAATTTAAATAAATTTAAATAAATTTAAATAAATTTAAATAAATTTAAATAAATTTAAATAAATTTAAATAAATTTAAATAAATTTAAATAAATTTAAATAAATTTAAATAAATTTAAATAAATTTAAATAAATTTAAATAAATTTAAATAAATTTAAATAAATTTAAATAAATTTAAATAAATTTAAATAAATTTAAATAAATTTGAATAAGTTTAAGTAAATTAATAACAGATTAAAATAAATAATTAACACTTCTTACGATTCGTCCTAACATAAAAAATATGATGAGCTAATTCATAAAAACGACAAATTTCGATTTCCTAACACCTTAACAGCCTAATCCTCCACTTGATCTCCAATTTCGACTGCAAACGATCGTCGTTCGTGCATCGTCGGTGCCTTGCTGTTTAGAGTTATAACCTTAATAGTTTCAAGTAGCGATAAATATTGATGTACGCGGATTTTATTTGTCTTTTTTTATTATAGAGTGAATTAATATAAGAAGTTTTACTTCACTCTTTTTTTAATACTTAGTTTTTTATGCTACTGATATTATTCAAGATAACTTTACTTAATGGTTCTTTCGTCATTTATAACCGAGATACAGGTAGTTTTATTAACTTTGCTAATTTCTTTCTTGTTTCATAACTTACCAACCACCCTTACATGTTATTAAAATTTGGCACATGTATTCTCTACAACTTACCATAATCTATTAAGGTATTAATAAGAAACAAAATGCAGTTCCATCTTTTCAAAAAATTTAAAAATTTGTCTATCCTTATAAGAATACACTACAAGTCGTTAAATTTGTATCCATATTTGGAAAAAGCACAAAAAAAATAATTATATGCTATTAATTTTTACTAGATGATTTTATTACTAAAATTAACTGTTTTTATATTATTTTTAAACTAAGCACATTTTTAAAAGTTACATGTTATGCGTGTACACTACAATAAAATGTACTTACAAGTCCATATTTATGACCAAATATAATCATTACTTTTTAATTAATCTAGGCAAAATTGATTTAAAGCATTACTTTTGGTAGGTACTGATAGGCACAGATACAGTATGTCGCTAATGTATGGAATAAATTCATTATTTCTAAAATAATCGACTTTTGAAAAAAATCCAAAAACAGGTCAATTTTAATTTTTAAATCGTCATCACATGATGTAGATGTAACGAACATTACGTCACCAGTATTACCGTGGTGACGTAATCGGCAATTTTTTTAAATGCAACCATGTGTCTCAAAACACCTCATTGGAAAGGTCTTCTAATCGTCTTTACAACGATGTAATTATTTGAATATTTATTTCTACAGGGTCGACCAAAACTTTGGTCGACCAAAACTTTGGTCGACCCTGTAGAAATAAATATTCAAATAATTACATCGTTGTAAAGACGATTAGAAGACCTTTCCAATGAGGTGTTTTGAGACACATGGTTGCATTTAAAAAAATTGCCGATTACGTCACCACGGTAATACTGGTGACGTAATGTTCGTTACATCTACATCATGTGATGACGATTCAAAAATTAAAATTGACCTGTTTTTGGATTTTTTTCAAAAGTCGATTATTTTAGAAATAATGAATTTATTCCATACATTAGCGACATACTGTATATAAAAGTACCAACATAATATATAACTTTTAAAAATTCAGATGGAATTAAATTATCCTCATGATAACGTATTGAAGTTACTTTAAAACCCCTTTAGTTTCATTTTTTATCTCCAAATTGCTCAAAAATAACAATTTAAACGTTATATTTTAGCTGTAAAATCATTGTAGAAAAACATGACTAATTTTAGTTTTTTCTGGTCTCTTTAAATATGGAAACGAACTTAACTAATTTAGAAATGTAATTTTTTGTTTAACTCAAAAGTAACAATTTGAAGTTAAAAATGTTTGTAGTAAAATACATTCACAGACCTAAAATTTGATCCATTCAAAATAATGATTTATATAAAAATGATCTAACTTTCAAATGCGGAGGCTTATTTATTTGAAGTTTTTAGCAACTTTTAGATAAAATACTTAGTTTTTAGATTATTATTCGGACATCTAAAAGTAATTTAGTACTCGCCGGATATACGGGGGGGGGGGGGAAGAGAACAATTTTTTCCTTTACTTTTGACAAACCCTGTAGGTTAATTCTGCTAGTAGATCTGCATACAATTAACTTTATCAAGAAGACTGATTTGTTACCAACACTTTGTTTTTTTATTTACCCCGATATCTTAATTTTTTGTGAAATGTGACGGTTTAAAGAAAATGCTACATTTTAGAAACGGTCATAATTTAAATGACTGTGGAGAATAAACTACAAAATAAGTAGAGTGCTGTGGCCAACTCACAATATGACAACTGTCAAATATTCGTTACTTGGTAATTGCAGTTTCATTATTATTCATTATCAGCATAATATCATGGTTTTAACGCTTACTGATGCAACATGAGCAGTTGCTCTGGTACAAGACGGTAGGACTCAGTATTATACTTCTAGAATATTGGGTGTTACAAGGTGTAGCGTCCAGAGAGCTGTACAAGGTTTTAATGAAACTGGTAGTTTTTCGAGACGAAGAGGATCTGGCAGACGACGTTCTACAAATGTTCGAGATGATCGTTTTGTAACATTAAATGTTTTGCGAAAAATAAATACTACTGCTGTCATGGTTCGAAATCGTTTAGAAGAAGTACGTCAAGTAGCTGTTAACGAAATAACGATTCGAAGGCGATTACGAGATCATGGATTACGCTCCAGAAGACCTGCAACTGGTCCGGAGTTACTTAGGAATCACAGAACAGCACGTCTTCGATTTGCCAGGGAGCATCAACATTGGAATATCGATGAATGGAGTAAGATTTAATTTTCTGACGAGTCATGGTTTTGTTTACGTTCTCCTGATGGCCGTGAAAGAATATACCGAGGAAGAGGCCAAAGGTTTGACCAAGCAAATTTTTCCACAAGACTCAGTTATGAAGGAGGATCGGTAATGGTTTGGGGCGGCATAAGCATGGAAGCTCGTACTGATTTAGTCATTGTTGGCGGCGGAACAATGACAGCTTTCCGATATATTCGTGATGTGCTAGATCCATATGTAATTCCATTTGCACCATTTATAGGAAACGAATTCATGTTTATGCATCACAACGCTCGACCACATATTGCGAGGATTGTATCTCAATATTTAGACGAAACAGAAATTCAGAGGATGAACTGGCCATCACGTAGCCCAGACCTCAATCCAATTGAGCACGTCTGGGACATGATGTACAGACGAGTTCACAACCGAGTTCCTTCTCCAAGTATTTTAAATTTTTTAAAAGATGCTTTGGTCCAAGAATGGGATCAGATTGACCAGATGAAGATTCGATATCTAATAGAGGGTATGCCATGACGCATTGAGGCAGTTATTCGCGTTTGTGGGGAAAATACTCGTTATTAATTTGTAATAATTATTAGTGTATTTGTTGTTTGAGTTATTTATAAAATTATGTATTACTCTGCTAAAACTGAATAAAAAAATTAAGATTGTTGCATTTTCTTTAAACCGTCACATTTCACAAACAAATTAAGATATCGGGGTAAATAAAAAAACAGAATGTTGTAAGCAAATCAGTCTTCTTGATAAAGTTAATTGTGTGCAGATCTGCTAGCAGAATTAACCTACAAAGTAGAGGAAAAAATTGTTTTCTTTTTCCCCCTGTATATCCGGCGAGTACTAAATTACTTTTACATGTCCGAATAATAATGTTAAAACTACAGTATTTTATCTAAAATTTGCTAAAAACTTCAAATAAATCAGCCTCCGCATTTGAAAGTTAGAGCATTTTTAAATAAATCATTATTTTGAATGGATCGAATTTTAAATCGGTGAGTGTAGTCTATGAGCAAAAATAATAAAGACAGCTGGATTTATGTTTTGGGTACTTCTCAGGTAATGTTAGGTTAGGTTTGCAAACTGGTCGTGTTAATGCACTTGAAACTGGAGAATCAACCATATAAGGTCGATAGATACTTAAAGTAGTTCCAACGAACATGTAAAAGATATTAGCAGGAGGCCGGCGATAACTTGCTCATGTGGTGATTTTAGTGGGTAAAGGGTAAAACTATTGGGAAAGGGAGAACCTGTACCGAATCTCTATAAGGGATTTCCACATATCAAAAAAATATCAAGAAGTTACTTCATCGAAAACTATTTTTTGGGCCAGTGTATCTAAAAATATACACAATCGAAAACTAAAAAGAAAATAATTTGAAAATGGAATGAATTATTTTATCACATACAAAACAACAAAAGAAATCACATTGGAATAAAAAACAATAAGAAATCGTAGAATTTGAGGGTCGGCTTTGGCGCTGAACGTGTTAAATGTTTAGGATGTAATAAGATACTTAATTTAAAAATGTATCTATATACTTGCTGGATGTTATAAGAATGGCAGTTTTTCTGTAGAAATGGTATACTGTGACGTAACAACTGGATGTCACAAGATGCAAGGTTTTTCTGGATGTCACAAAGTGTTGTTAATAAAAATATATACCGTGTATACTTTGGATCTCACAACGATAGGACGTTTTATTTTTTTAAAATGTGTATGGTTGTGATATTTTTCGCTCAGCCATAATATTTTTTTAATTAAAAGAAGTCATATTTTTATTTTTTTCCTAAAGTCTTTGCAAAGGGTGGATGTCACAAAGTCAAAATTTTTGCTGGATGTCACATGATACGCTGGTCGAGTATATATATATATATATATATATATATATATATATATATATATATATATATATATATATATATATATATATATATATATATATATATATATATATATATATATATATATATATATATATATATATATATATATATATATATATATATATATATATATATATATATATATATAGATTCGTCCTGCCGACTTTGTGACATCATGTCGCAAAAATGTTGCTATCTTTCTAACATCCGTCTGCGATGTGACATCCAAATTCGGATGTCACAACGTTTTTGGGGTTCAAACATCAAAAAGGAGGTTTAAAAGGGAGCCAAAAAAATTTCAGCTGGATGTCATAATGCTTAATTTTCAATTTTATGTATATATTTAGTTCCAGTGTATAGATGCGAAGGTGGCGCTCGCGTCAGTTGGTTTTGTATATTTTGTATATTAAATATTTCAGTCCCTCGACTGTCTGGCATCCACCATTAAGTATATTAGAATTTACTCACTCGACTCTCTGACATCCAACATTCAGTATATTAAAACTTACTCACCCGACTATATGACATCCACCATAGAGTATATTAGAACTTTACACACTAGGTTATGTGACATCCAAAAAATTTATTTTAGATATATTTGGATTCTCATTTTAAGATCTATTTTATGTTAACACATTAACTGCCAAAAAATTTTTGTTGGGTTTCGCATAGAGCCAATAAGTTTTTTAAATGCATTTACTCTGTGACTAATAAATATATATGCAGCTATATTATTACAAGGTGTATCAACAATGGGTGAGTGGACGATGACTGTAATTTATATTAAAATAAATTAAATTAAAATAAAATATTTAAAAAAAAAATAAAATAAATTATAATAAATTAAAATAAATTAATTAAAAAATTTTAAATAAAATAAAATAAATTATAATAAATTAAAATAAATTATAATAGATTAAAATAATTTAAAATTAAAGTAAATTAAAATAAAATAAACTAAAATAAATTAAAATAAATTAAAATAAATTAAAATAAATTAAAATAAATTAAAATAAATTAAAATAAATTAAAATAAATTAAAATAAATTAAAATAAATTAAAATAAATTAAAATAAATTAAAATAAATTAAAATAAATTAAAATAAATTAAAATAAATTAAAATAAATTAAAATAAATTAAAATAAATTAAAATAAATTAAAATAAATTAAAATAAATTAAAATAAATTAAAATAAATTAAAATAAATTAAAATAAATTAAAATAAATTAAAATAAATTAAAATAAATTAAAATAAATTAAAATAAATTAAAATAAATTAAAATAAATTAAAATAAATTAAAATAAATTAAAATAAATTAAAATAAATTAAAATAAATTAAAATAAATTTAAATAAATTTAAATAAATTTAAATAAATTTAAATAAATTTAAATAAATTTAAATAAATTTAAGTAAATTTAAATAAATTTAAATAAATTTAAATAAATTTAAATAAATTTAAATAAATTTAAATAAATTTAGATAAATTTAAATAAATTAAATTTAAATAAATTTAAATAAATTTAAATAAATTTAAATAAATTTAAATAAATTTAAATAAATTTAAATAAATTTAAATAAATTTAAATAAATTTAAATAAATTTATTTAAATAAATTTAAATAAATTTAAATAAATTTAAATAAATTTAAATAAATTTAAATAAATTTAAATAAATTTAAATAAATTTAAATAAATTTAAATAAATTTAAATAAATTTAAATAAATTTAAATAAATTTAAATAAATTTAAATAAATTTAAATAAATTTAAATAAATTTAAATAAATTTAAATAAATTTAAATAAATTTAAATAAATTTAAATAAATTTAAATAAATTTAAATAAATTTAAATAAATTTAAATAAATTTAAATAAATTTAAATAAATTTAAATAAATTTAAATAAATTTAAATAAATTTAAATAAATTTAAATAAATTTAAATAAATTTAAATAAATTTAAATTAAATTTAAATAAATTTAAATAAATTTAAATAAATTTAAATAAATTTAAATAAATTTAAATAAATTTAAATAAATTTAAATAAATTTAAATAAATTTAAATAAATTTAAATAAATTTAAATAAATTTAAATAAATTTAAATAAATTTAAATAAATTTAAATAAATTTAAATAAATTTAAATAAATTTAAATAAATTTAAATAAATTTAAATAAATTTAAATAAATTTAAATAAATTTAAATAAATTTAAATAAATTTAAATAAATTTAAATAAATTTAAATAAATTTAAATAAATTTAAATAAATTTAAATAAATTTAAATAAATTTAAATAAATTTAAATAAATTTAAATAAATTTAAATAAATTTAAATAAATTTAAATAAATTTAAATAAATTTAAATAAATTTAAATAAATTTAAATAAATTTAAATAAATTTAAATAAATTTAAATAAATTTAAATAAATTTAAATATATTTAAATATATTTAAATAAATTTAAATAAATTTAAATAAATTTAAATAAATTTAAATAAATTTAAATAAAGTTAAATAAATTTAAATAAATCAAAGTTAATACATAAAAACGACTTCAAACGATCGTCGTTCGTGCATCGTCGGTGCCTTGCCGTATAGAGTTAATAGTATATTTAAGTAGCTGTGCGATAAATATTGATGTACGCGGATTTTATTTCTTTTTATTTTAGAGTGAATTAATCTAAGAAGTTTCACTCTTTTTTTAATACTTAGTTTTTTTATGCTTCTGATATGATTCCAAATAATCTTACTTAATGGTTCTTTCGCCATTTATAACCGAGATACAGGTAGTTTTATTACCTTTGCCAATTTCTTTCTTGTTTCATAACTTACCAACCGCTATTATGTTATTGAAATTTGGCACATGTATTCTCTATAACTTACCATAATCTATTAAGGCATTAATAAGAAACACAATGCAGTTTCATCTTTTAAAAAAAAAATTATAAATTTGTCCATCCTTATAAGAACACACTACAAGTCGTTAAATTTGTATTCATATTTGAAAAAAGCACACAAAAAAATTTAATCATATGCTTTTAATTTTTGAGTAGATGATTTAATTACTAAAATTAAATATTTTTTATATTATTTTAAAACTAAGCACATTTTTAGAAGTTACATATTTTGTTGGTACTTATATGCGTGTACACTATAATAAAATGTACTTAAAAGTTCGTATTTAGAACCAAATATTATAATTATTACTTTTTAATTAATCACTGCATGTCTGCATGTCGTACCAACATCATAACCGCTAGACTCTAGGAAAAATTAATTCACAGAATTGCTTTTAGTACTGGTAGGCACAGATATATAGAAGTACCAACATAATATGTAGCTTTTAAAAATTCACATGGGAATAAATTATCGTCAATATAACGTGTTAAAGTTATTAAAAACCCCTTTAGTTTCATTTTTTATCTCCAAAATACTAAAAAAAAACAATTTAGACGTTATGTTTTAGCAGCAAAATCATCTGCACAATTTATGTTTTTGCACATGACTAATATTAGTTTTTTCTGGTCTCTTTAAATATGGAAACTAACTTAACTAATTAAGAAATGTACTTTTTTGTGTAACTCAAAAATAATTTGAAGTTAAAAATGTTTGTAGTAAAATAGTCTGTGCGCAAAAATAATAAACACCGCTGGATTTATCTTTAGGTTCGCCAACTGGCCGTGTTAATGCACTTGAGACCGGAGAATCAACAATACGAGGTCGACAGATACTCAAAAAAATTAATAAAGTAGTCCCAATGGACAAGTAAAAAATATTACCTGCTCAGGGGTGCGTTTAGTGGGTAAATGATAAACCTGACTTGCACTAATGATCCGGGAGTCCCAAACTATTGGAAAAGGGAGAACCTGTACCCAATCTCTATAAGAGATATCCACATACCAAAAAAAAAGATTAAAAAGTTACTTCAAATGGAAACTAATTTGTCCACGACCACTTAATAATAAATCAATATTCTACCTCCTAACTAAAAGCATATGGTACTCATATATCACTAGAGTGAATTATGATAATTCACTCTTTTCTAATTCTGGCAATTTCCGGTAGATAACTAAAGATGGGCGATACTATTCATAACGATATTTTCTAGATCGAAAAATCAGAAATTCGAAAAATTGGAAAATTGAAAAGTTAAAAAATCGAAAAATCAAAAAATCGAAAAACCGAAAAATTGAAAAATCGAAAAATCAGATATTCGAAAAATTGTAAAATTGAAAAGTTGAAAAAACAACAGTTAGTTACCTATGTTTAATAAAAACTTTCCATTCTACACTTAACGTTTATTTAATAAAGAAACCATAATGGTATAATGATACAAAGTATAGTATTAGACTCGCCTACGGCTCAGGACGCAAACGTCACCCTGCGTGAATAATGGCTACCATAAATTGCTTGTTTAATAATATACTATTTTGGGCCAGTGTATCTAAAAATATACACAATCAAACACTGAAAAGAAAATTCGAGAGACGCTAAAATGGTGGTACCCACCTTATCGACACTGAGGCCCACAAGGGTAAACTCGTAGCGTAACAAAAACGAGAAATGATTTAACTTGGAACGAAAGACCGAAAGCCTTTAGTAGTATTAGGACGTTGAATTTTTTGTTTTGTGAAACATTGGCATTACTTAGGTTTATCCATGTGATGATTTTCACAAGCCTGGATTTTTAAAACCATTCTATATCGCCTTTTGATTAGCGTTTATAAACTTATTCGAGCAATTTTTCCAATAATAATTGGCCCTTTTACGTCTTAAGCCTGCTTATGTAAAATATTTGGGCTCCTTATTTTGCCTATTTATATTCTAATAAAGGACATAAAGGACAGAAGGATGAGTAGTGCAACTATGTTAAAAGAAATAAATCGGCTTTCAGTTCAAAATTATGTTCAGTACATGACTGATATTTATTTATAAAATAAAAATGACATAGTACCATCGCATCAGATCTTTTAGAAAAAATTCAATATAATTCGCAATATCACAACTATAATACAAGAAGCCAATCTGACTTTCATGTACGGCAAGCCATCATTAAAAGTTCCCAAAATATAATTTTTATTAAAGGTTTAAAAAATGTAATTGACTGCCTACAGAAATTAAAAAAAAAAAACAACAATAAATGGATTCAAAAGTAACCTCAAGAAGTTTACTAATTATTATTTACAATTCGCTGGTTGAATATGCAAACCATTATTCTATCCTACCTCTCTTTCATATAATAAAAAAGTGCTTTGTATAAGAACATTATAATATCTGTCTTGCTGCACATTTATTTATGAAAAGCCTTAATTGAGATACACTACAAATTATTTGCAATAAATATCAAAATAAGCATACATTTTTAAATAATTTTACATTTAAGAGCCATTCCCACATAACAGTTGACATCTTGATACCTGACAGGCACAGCCAAGCATTATTCTGATTTTTGCCAAATAAAATGGCCGGTTAATTCTTGGGGTTGCCAATAAATTTGATGAATGTGTTTTTGTGGCTGGGGCGAAATAGTAGTACGCTTAAGTTAGCACCACCATAAAAAAGTAATTTTTAAGAAACTGCTTATATATTTTTCATAATTGGCAGGCTTGGCGACTAATTTTGAATAAAATTAGCCTCCAAAATGGCTATAGTTGCAAATATGAAGGTCGCAACCCGCCTTAGAAATTTCACTTTTACTATCAACAGCTGTTGTTTGACAGGTCGTTAGAGAATGTTTGCAATTTATGGAATGTAAAGAATGTTAGGGATGTTGACGTTAGAAATAATTGGAATTCCTAAAATTGTCACATAAGAAATGCATAAGCGGATTTTAAGAAAATTGATATTAAAGTAGTTAGAATGAACCGAAAATTCTGAAAATCAATAGGGTTCGAAGTTAGAAGGAATTATTCAAGAAGATAAAAACCGCAAGTCAATTAGGACTTTCGTTCTAGAGTTATTGTGCCGGCATACATACACACAGACGACCAGACGAAAAATTTTCGGAGTCAGAATGATCGGAAACATAAAAAAAAGTTTTAAAAATGGGGGTAAGAAAATGTTTTCGTCTGCACGAATGCAATACTGAGGCCCCATAGGAAGGGCCTCAGTAATTATTTAAAAATGAAATAAATTATTTTATCAAAACCATTAAAGAAATCACATTGGAATAAAAAACAATAAAAATCATAGAATTTGAGGGTGTGCTTTGGCGTTAAACGTGTTAAGTTTTTAGGATGTAATAAGATACTTAATTTAAAAATGTATCTATATACTTGCTGGATGTTATAAGAATGGCAGTTTTTCTGTAGAAATGGTATACTGTGACGTAACAACTGGATGTCACAAGATGCAAGGTTTTTCTGGATGTCACAAAGTGTTGTTAATAAAAATATATACCGTGTATACTTTGGATCTCACAACGATAGGACGTTTTATTTTTTTTAAATGTGTATGGTTGTGATATTTTTCGCTCAGTGATAATATTTTTTAAATTAAAAGAAGTCATATTTTTATTTTTTTCCTAAAGTCTTTGTAAAGGGTGGATGTCACAAAGTCAAAATTTTTGCTGGATGTCACATGATACGCTGGTCGAGTATATATATATATATATATATATATATATATATATATATAATGCCTGGCATTTTAAATGATACTCTTCGCAGTTTAACATACCCCCTTAACCCCCATTTTTAAGCAAATTGTTTTCACAATCAATAGGCCTCGTCTCCTTATAGACCTTAATTTTTACTAAAACTTTCATGTTGATGTCGCTTTTCGTTTTTGATTTTTTTTTTTAATTTCAACCCCTCTTAAATTCCCCATATTTAATCAGATTTTTTTTTTTATAATGAAAGGGCTTCTTCTCCTTTTAGAAATTGATGTTTGCTAAAAATTGTTTGTGAGCGGCGCGCCAATTAATGTGTTCTTTGACAGTTTGTAGGATCTGTTGGCGTGTTGTCTTTTTACCTAGATGCATTCAGCATATCGTCTCACTCGTGTTAGGCTCACTCATCATAATGCGCTCAGTGTTGTTCCTAGGGATTTTTGAATTGTACAACTTTCAGTGTCAAAATTGTACACTTTTACTTTCGATTGTACAACCACTAATTAATCTTCTTCTTTTTTACTGACAGACTATGGCCTACTACTTTCCCATGCTTAAAATTCTTCATTTTTCCAGTTTAAAATATATTTTTGATGTAAAACGGTGTACTGATTGGTCGCGAATGGCGCCAAATTTAAACTTTTATTTTTTTATTAATTTTAATGCATGCTATTTAACAAATCGTAGACTTTTTGAGCGAAGAAAACCTTTTATATACCCGATTTTACATAAATATTTAGCAATTTCAAATTGTACAACATTTCTGTCTTTTTTCAAAAGTGCGTACAACAGTACAACCGCATAACTGATTGTACAACTTTTTGTACAATTGTACAACCAGGAACAACACTGAATGCGCTACAGACACAGTATATTTAGGTATACTGTGACACAGAGACGCGATCAGCCAGAGGACAATGATGTACAAAAAATATAGATTAACACATATGAAAATAAAAATATTAAAATTAAATTTATATTTTTGTTATTTATGTAATATTAAAATAATGTGTTTTTATGAAATTTAACTGGGTGTTCACTGCACAAATGAACCAATGGAGAAACCGCCCCTGTTCATAATATATTACGCCAATTTTGACGTTTGTTTGTCCTTCTATAATATTCACTTATTTTAAAAGCAAAAACTCTTTTTAAAATCATTGACATCAAACAGAGAAAATATGTATTTATATCTTAAAGTTAGCGACAACAAAATATGATAACATCATTCAACGGCAGCCATCATGAGATTCGGACCAATTAAAGCCGGATAGTAACAAAACACTTCGGCTCTGTTCCCTCAGTTTTTAAAATATTATTTCTATAAGAATATCTTTTTGAGTTTCAGTCAATATATATAGACCGAAATAATTCGGAATTTCATTATCTTAAACCAATAGCATAAATTACGAATAAGAGGCATTCGTAAGTATTGTAAAAATTGCAAAATACTATTATACGTTAAATGGTGTAAATTAATATATTTTATATATTTGTACAAAATAAAATATTAAGTCATCTGCTTGCTTTATTTATTCTATGCTGAAAAGAGGGCATCCAAGAAAAAATCTTTCTGTAAACAATTATACAGTCTACAAATTATCAGATCACTACAACAACAGACAGCAACAAAATCAGGAAAAACTTGTAAGTAAAACTATTTTCTCCACGTTTCATTCACAGATAAATAATAAAACATGTAAATTATTAATATAATATGAAACATTTGTTAAATACATTATTTATAAGGCTGATTTATAGATTTTATTATATTAGTAGCTTAGTTGATATTCTTTGCAAAATGAATTATTTTAGAAAATATAATATATACCTACTATACAAATATAATTCTTCTACCTAATTTTTTTCTAATCAAACTATGTTTTAAATATATTGAAACATTGCAAATTCTATATTGAAAACAAAATTATCTCGTGTAATAAAATTTCCCTCTTCGCACCAACCGAGCAACACTAAATTTAAGTTCGATCCTATATGTACCCTTATTCCGTATCTGGCCAGATTTCAATACTAGGTAGACGAGGAAGGCAACAGCACCCATCCTTCGGTATGAACACGGAACGTCTTGAGAGGGGATATCGTAATCATATTTTTCAATCATTTTTATATCCGAAATTACTTTGCTATTTTAATGATTACGGCTTTATATTAGGTCCAATTTTAAAAATTATTTTTTGATCTTATTAAGAAAATGATTTACTACAAGTTGACATTAATCGTTCGAAAAATAATGCATGTTTGATAATGTTAATTCTCTATTAAAAGTTGTCCTTTTTTAAACAAAATTAATAAACATTTATAATTTTTTGGGATTTGCACATAAGAAAATATATGGTATTATCTTTAAAACTGTGTCTTCTAGGATTAAAACAGAATGCCTATTTTTAATACAAATTTCCTGCTATTGTCATCGGAGCAATAACTCTTAAACAATAATACATATATTTTATAAGAATAACACATAAACTGTAGCTATATGGAAGAAAAATGTTTACCAGTCCTATGAAGGTTAATTTATTTTGCCCTTCAAGTTTTCACCTTAACTACTATTCTTATATGTGTATGTTTTTCTACTTGTTCTAGCTTGTTTTAAATATGGATTTCATATCATAATAGTTTTTTTTAGGTTTGATTTTATTAACATTTACTTTTTTTTCAATTGTTGATTAGATATGTTAAAATGTTCTTGATTATGATATTAAAATCAAAAGATATCAAAAAGAAATTAACATAAGTTAATAAAAATGCCTACCTAAAAAATAATAAGATATTCACCGAAATTTAACTTTTTAAATGCAACAAAACAAATTTAACACATTCAACCCATATGACATAATATAAACAAAATTTGTTTACTCCTTGGAAGTGTGCGAATTTGTGCCACAAGAGGTTGTATTTGAATTCTACCCCTCCCTTAAAGGGTATCTACTTACTAAGTGAAAATATAACCTTAACTTTAAAATTAAAATAATATAATTCTGGAAAAGATGATTTTATTTTTCTTCTAAAAAGCACAATATAAAAGAAAATTTATAAAAGATAAATAATAGTCTATTCTATATTTTCTTATGTGTTTTTAAAAAATAAACATTCACAAAATTGCTACATGATTGATTTGAAGTAGTTCCAACATCAATAACAGTTGGTGCTTAATCTTAATTTCAGATTCCAATATCTAAATATGAATCGCAAGATATCACGTAGATTTAAAAATGTTTTAAAAGTTGATTCAGAGTACCTAATGTTATTTGTATTCTATAAATATCTAAGTATGCCTATTAAATTTCAGAATATAACAGCAAGAAGAAATCCCAATTATTATATGATAACAAACACTAGAGGAAAAGTAGTACGATTTTGTCTATTTAAACCAGCCTATAAACTAGGTGAAGATATCATTGGCACTTTTGATTTTACTGTAGCTACTGTGAGCTGTATACAAGTCTCTGTATCTCTTCAGTGTGAAGAAAAAACTACTTTAGAAGGTGGAGATAGTAATGAACAAACTAGAATAATGACTTTTGGAAATTTTCATGATGTTTGTTTGGGCTATGATTATACACAATTGATTTTGCCAATACCACTGTATGTTACGCCTGAATTTAGTACTAAATTAGGTAAAGTTTTTTGTTTCATATCTATTTTTATATGTTAAGTTGTTTAAATATTCCTAAATTTCTAAGGACTTCCTAAAAATATGTTGCAAAAAACAGCGATAGTTTGTTTTCAAATGGGTAATTTTTTAAATAGTTTCAAACTTTGTTTTCTAGTTGGTTTGAGTTGGAGACTTCATTTTGAATTTGTGACAAGTACAAACAAAGATTTGATTTTACCCCCTCTACAACAAACCGAATGGCAGGCACCTTCAGAGGTTACAGTGGAGACCATGGTATGGAGTTTACCAATAAAACTATATTCTACAACTCCCAATCAAGTTGCTCAAGGTGTTATAACAAATACTGAAAACAAAATAGTCATTAGGTAATGATAAATATATTGTAGTGATATTTTTATTCTGTTATAAATAATATAAAATGTATTTTAAACAAATTTTGTAAATATATATAGTTACTAATAAAAAAAATATTTATTACAATTATTCTCGATATTTATTCTCTACTATTCCTTAAGCAGTATACTTGTCTTACTATAGTTCTGAATTACTAACCTATCAACAAAAAATGTGGACTAGAAACTTTTTAAAGCAAATAATACTTGTGACCCTCGTATAGTTTTATTAACTAGAAAAGTCACCGACTTGTAACCGTTACAATGGAACGCTATTCCCAAGTTCTAAAAGTTCTCCGTTTTCATTTCGTGCATAACGTCACTGCTGGGTTGATACTTCTGCACAGTAAAGGGCTGTCACAGCTGAGTAGTAGCACTGGTACATTATGGTCAGGTCAGGCTTTATTTATTAAATTAATTTGCACATTTTGATGTAGGTACATCTAAAATAAAATTTCTGAAAGTAAATAAGTGTTTCAAATCTGTTTTTTTTTTTTTTCGATAAATTTAATGAACACGTTTCATATCTATAATAGTGAAAGCATATAAGTTAGGAGTAATTTGCGAGGGGTAAACATCCACAAAAAGTGTACACAAGAACTCCTAACATAAAAAATACCTGGAGTCTTCCCGAGAATACCTGGCATACTGAGAGAATAACAGTATATCCAGGCAATGGCCTAAAAATATATGAGAATAACTAAGTATTTCTAAAGGTTTCTCTAGTTAGTAAAAGGTTCTTAAATTTTTAGGAAAATAAACAATTGTTCTGGGATTTATTAACTCGGTGATTAGCATTTTTTGCCTCAATTTAGATAATATTATTATTTTACTTTTGATAAAACATGAGAAATAAAAAGATATTAACTGTAGGAAAAAAATTATGTTAATAAATAATACATTTAATTTTTTAACATTTCACTTCCTTAATATTTGACAAATTATTGCACATATAATCGCCAAAACTAAAAAAAAAATTATTTGGTTTTTTTTGTAACATCCTCATAATTTAAATATTTTATAGCACCTTATGTGGCCAAGAATTCAAATCTGACAAAAATATCGAAAAAAATATGGTTCAAATATATAAAAATGATTAAGTAATATGTTTCATAAATTTTTTATTGAGACATTTTTTTATTTATTAAAAAAATACAATTTTGTATATTTTTATTAAAAATGTGTTACTTATTTAAAATAAAACAAATTATTTAAAACTCTTAATAAACTGTTGTACGCTTATATTCTTTATATGATCTGGATTCGGGAGCAGAAGTCTTTGATGTTTCAAATGGTTTTGAAACATAATAATAATAAATGTCTTTATTATTTTCATTTTGAATATACAGAATATTTACAAAATTACATATCAATTCGCTACATTTTATGCAAAATGAGAAATAAAGGGCAAAGTTCAATTCATGTGATGAAACTCGCCACTGAATTGCTCTTCCACTTAACCCAAAACAATAAAAAAAATACAATTATATTGGGGTCTATTCTGTAACAATTCCTTTATATTTAACGGCCTTTAAAATATTTTCGTATTCGTTAATTTACTTCTGTCATTATTTAAACAGATTTCTTTTAGATAGTCATCTAATGTATTTTAAAGATCCGTTTAAATAATGACATAAGTAAAGAAGAAAATATTTTTAAAGGCCGTTAAATATAAAAGAATTGTTACAGAATAGACCCCGTTATATTTATAAATATATCGCTTGAACCGTTAAAACACAGAAAAGAAAAATAAAAAAAAAGAAATTAGAAAGACATGAGATATACCTATTAAACACTATCTGAGCATTTACAACTATGCAGCATATAACACATTTCTATATGATTTCTTGAATTTTTCATGACTGACAGATTTTAGTGAATTTGGAACATTATTATAAATTGCACATACATAATAGGTCTTTTCCTTTGCATCGAAAGTGTAGCACTGAGCTACACCACTTCTGAAAATATCGTTCCATTTATACAAATTGTATGGATGGAACGATATTAAAGTGAGCATTACAGCTTTAAAGGCATTTTAAAATATTGGATGTATACAGAGCAAAGAGTAAGGGACCCAAAATAGAACACTGAGGTACACCACATTGGAGATATAAGTAAGGAGAATACTGACCATTGATCGTAACTAGCTGTTGTCGATTTGTAAGGTACGAATTTAAAAGAGACACTGCATTCTGGGAAAGACCTAAATAACTTAGAATAGATGACATTAATTTATAGTTAAGAGTGTCAAATGCCCTACTAAAATCTAGTAGGACCAAAACTGTGCAATGACCCTTATCCAGAGATTTAATAATATCATCCACCACATGGAGTAAAGCAGTTGTGCAGCTATAGCCTTTACGAAAACCTGATTGAGTTACAGGTAACAAAGAGTAGGCGTCAATATGTTTCCTAAGTTGCACTTCTATAGCTTTCTCTAAGATTTTAGATAATGTTGGCAACATGCTAATAGGTCGAAGATCTTTATACTCTCGAGGATCTGATTTTTTTGGCAACACCTTCACCACCGCTCTCCTCCATGAACGCGGAAAAATATTATTAGTTAGGCAAAAATTAATAATATGCGTAATATATTGAACAATATGTAGACAATATAGAATTAGTCTTATACTTATTCCATCACCCCCCGTAGCATTAGTCTTTATCTCTGCAATAGCTCGCGAAACAAATAAATCGTTTATTTCAGTAAAATTGAATTTAGAATCTATTCTATTATTATTATAAAATAAGATAAAATTTTCAGATAGTTATTAATGTCAACAGGGTTATTAAGACGATCAGGAATGGAGTATTCTTTAACAGGCAAGACTCTATATGTTTTCAGTGATTTCCAAAATTGTCTTCTTCCATAGTTTCTTGAAGCCATGCTACTAAAACGGTTTCACTTCTGCCAGGTACCACCGTATCCTCCTGTACAGCAACTGGCACGGTACTGTCCCCAAATCGATGTAGGAATAGAATACCTCTTCGGCACCAACTTTGATCACTCTGTTCTTAAAGTCTAACTGGAAACCATGTAAGTTCATTACATCCATTCCAAGAATAACATCTTCTTCGATATCAGCGACAATAACAGTATGAGTGAACTTATCTGTGCCAATTCCCAATTGAACCTGGATTTCCCCATGGATGTTGGCACTTTCACCTGTGGCAGTTCGTAATCTCAATCTTGTTGGTAGAAGCCTCTTACGGTTATTTATGGTTGCTGGTCGTATAATGGTCCTAGTTGCTCGAGTATCCACCAACAATGTATACTTTTTACCATTTACTTCGCCGTCTACGTATACACTATCATCGCGACATTTAAAAGAGGCTATCATTATGAGAGGGTCTTTGGAACGGTTTCGGGTCAAAGCTGCCCCCTCTAGACCGACCGGCTCTAGTTTTCCTGCGGCGTGTTATCTTCATTTGTTGGGACCCTAGGGCGTTTGCACGAACTGCGTACATGTCCCAGTTCCCCGCAATTCCAGCACCTGATGGTCTTTGTCTTCATCTTTTTATTAGTAAGGCTCTTCATCATGTTAACCAATTGGTCGAGTTTATCTTCCCCTTCTTCCTCTTTTACAGTTCTGACTTTACTGTATCGACCAGAAGCATGCGTAGCTGCCTCATACTCTAAAGCAGCGGACAAGACATCGACCAATGTTTTGTGGTGGTCTAAGCGAAATGTTTTCTGCATCTCGTGTCACGGAGTCCACCAACAAATGTTTGGACTGCCAAACATTCCATCATATTTTCCGGAGCTGATAGGTAAGCAAATCGCACCAACCTGGCAATATCTACTTCATATTCTCGAAGAGTATCGTCTCGTTTCTGTTTACGATTCTTTAACTGTGACTGGTATAAACGCTCCAAGTGTTCGTGGCCATATCGCATATTTAGTCTCTTTTTGAGTTGCTCAAAATCATCTGTCTCTTCCACAGGTATAGTCTGAAGAACATCCCTCGAAGGGCGATGGTCAAATTTACTGCCTTCTCTCGTTCAGACCATTCGTTTGTTCTGGCAGCTGTTTCGAACTGTTTAAGGTAGTTGGTACATGACATCTTTCCGTCGAAAGTTGGGGCTTTAACACGAGCAGAGTTTATAGCTTCTTCCAATTTCAGCTATGACTCCACCGCATGGCATTTAATTTCACCGTCCTTGGCCGGTTCTGTATGTTCCAGTTCTTCTATCTTCTTTTCCATTTCTTTTATTTTCTCCTCAACGGAAGACATTATTTTATTCTCAACGGAAGAAATCTTATCTTCCATAGAAGAAATTTCGTTTTTCATAGAAGACATTTTGCTTTCCAAGTCGGAAGAAATTTCATCTTTTAAAGATATATCTGAAGAGACTTTATCCTATAAGGAAGAAACTTTATTTTCTAATGAAGAAATGTTACAAGAAATATCGGTTTTCATAGAGATCATCTTACTTTCTATATCGGAAGAAATTGAAGAAATTATAGCAGAAGATGTATGATCCAAAAATAAATACGTTTCCGGACCCAAACCCTCATTTTATATTGCTTCTTCAAGTCGTTCTGCCAGTTCTGCTTTCTTCCCTGTCGTCTCCAACTCACGATCTTCTAACTACCGACGAAGCTCGGCCACTTTTAAATCACAGTCTTTTAGCCATTATTGTCCACTATTTATTTACAATCCCACTTCTGACACCAATGTGACGATATTTTAATTTATTAAGAGTTTATTTATTTAAAAAACACTATTTACAATTTATTTATGACGTATAATAACTTGGGCACTAACTCACAATTCTAATTTATTACAATTTAACTTTTCTGTCCAACACTTTATTCGAATCTCTCCGTCCGCAGAGAAGACGCGCTACGTCACGTACCGCTTGTTCTGGTATATTCGAGATGCGGAGCGGTGTTTCGACCATGAGTCGAGTGACAGGCTGAAGGTCGCTTGCTTAGACAGGGTTTGCTCCGCATCACATTATATTTGTACTTGATTCGTATTAAAAAAAATTGTAAATACTTAAATACTTTTTCTCGGTACTTACAACAGCTCTGGTTACAGTTACAGTCCATGTCAAGAGAGCATACTAGAACTTCAAGCAGCCATCTTACTTTCTGTGTGTGTACAGGTAAGCATTCTTAGTAAATCGAAAGTAAGAACATAACCCACACATTTACATGGATAACTCATAATTAGTGGCTCTGCAAACTTTTAATTTTCAAGAAAAATCCTAACATATTTTCAATGGATAATTATTATTAGTATATTATACCGGGTGTTCAAATTAAAGTGTTACAGCTAAATACCGCCTATTATAAAAAAAAACGTTTCAGACGAAAGTTTTATAGTTTTGTGGGGAAAAAATTTTGGCTAAAATCGTTTTTTTCAGCTAACCATAATATGGCCAACTTTTTTTCGCCCAGCAAAATTTTTAAGTAGCTGTTACTCAAAAAGTAAAAGTCGAATAAAAAAATTATTTCCATCAAAAGTTTCTTATTTTTTTATGTACTTTAAGAATATGTAAAAAAATGGGGTTCCCATTTAGAAAAACAAAGCCCACCTCGATATGGCCATATTATGATCAGCTATAAAAAAAATGAATTTAGCCAAAATGTTTCCCCCAAAAAACTATAAAACTTTTGTCTGAAACTTTTTTCTAAAATGCATATTTTCGGCGGTATTTAACTGCAACACTTTAATTTGAACAGCCGGTATAACAAGACTTATAAGTACACATTTTCGTGCGTAATGGGTTGACAACTCGTCTTACTATATTTTATTTACGACCACGATTTTTAATTTAAAAATTAAAGAAATGTGTTTTTATTTATTTTACAATTATAAACAAATTTTATGTGAGAGTTCCTCAAAATAAACCAGAGGGGTTTTTCGGAACATTACAAATTGGGTAAATATCTTTCTTCAGCAGACATATGCAATTCATATTATTTCACATTTTGGAAATTTTAGCATTTGGTTTTAAGGATATAATGTAATAAAATTATTGTTTTTATGGTTATAATTTATTAAAATTGGCTCAGGTTTAGCAGTTAGCTCCATTTATGTATTTTTTACTTAAGTAATAATCTATTTTACAATAAAATAGTATTAGTTCTTTTTCCTACAATTATTTAATCTTCAGCTTAAACTACTAATTCTTTTTACCACAAACATGTTTCCACCTAACTCTCGCTAACGAATTCATATTAGAAGGCTTTTGACACTTCTGACAAACTAGATTTGGTTCTGAATCATGTTCCGATATTATATGCTGCAATATATCTACATCATTATTAAACGTAATATGACAAAAAAGGCAGCTATATGTGAGTCTAGGAACTTTAATTTTAGGATCCACAGTTCCTGCTTCTAGTTCCTTTTTTAAGGTGTCGAGAAAAACAAACGAGATATCACTTGTTGAAGGTGTTTGGGTATCTGTGAAATAGGTCAGTTCAGTCTCCATTTTTGGGACGAATGTCTCAGAATATATTATTTCAGGTGATATACCTCTGTGGAAGGTATTCTTTCTGAAAAAAAAAAAAAAAAAAATAATAAAATAAATAAATATTGTATAGATAGAGAACGAATTCAAGATTTTTATGTTATGTTAAACCAAGAGGTAGTGTCAAAGCTCGAAAATTTGTATGTAGGGCTCCCACTACTATAATTGTCCCGATCGAGGGGAACATTTCCCATTAGTCTTTGCATGTTAGTAGAAGCTCTTGAAACGAAAATAAGTAAAGTAAATTTTATCTGACAACATTACATTTAAATTACATGTTTATAGCAAGTCACAAACAACAAAAAAGCTACAGCTGAATGTACCCATATGGCAGCAAATGTATAACAAAAAAAATAAATACAAATACGAAATAGCAATGATCAATTATTACAAAATCAATAAAATAAGTAAAATCAATAAAACATTTAAAAAATAGTTACATCCATAAAAATAGAAAACGGCAGTGAGCATGCTCCATGTTCCTCAACGCCGGTTTCAACAAGATCATAGTATCAATTAATTAAATAAAATTTAAGTCGTAAATTTAAATAATGAATTCAAACCAAATGAAAGTACTGTGCTTTAACTAAAATGTTCTATGTATTCATTAACAGAGTAAAAACAAAATCGCAGCATGAACTGTTTAAGAGATTTTTTAAACTTGTTTAAAGATTATTATTATTATTATTATTATTATTATTATTATGAATGATGCAGTAAATTGTCTTTATAACCCCGTAGGCATGTAAAAACGTTCTTAAATTAGTGCGTTATGAATTTGGTTTTAATATTATGTTTGTGAATTTAACATAGCAAGGCTTTAACAGGTTCTAATTAAATGATGTACCTAATTGCTCGATATTTCAATTTGTGGCATAGACACGAAAACAAGTCTTTAATAAGTTTTATGGATTAGAAAAACATAATATAAAAATATTTTTGGATATACAGTGTGTTACGATTTTGCTTGGAAAGTAAAAATATCTATTTGTTAAATGGAACACTGTATTTTATCTCAGTTTTAGAATTCTTAGAGAATACTGTATTAAACCCTAGGATATTTTTAAAAAGTATTACAGCGTTGCTAAGCGATTAATTTTTTGTGATATAAAATTATACATACCCTAAATAAAATGATCAGAATTTAAGTAGCTTGTCAATGAGTTGAACATTATTTAAAATACAGACTTATAAGATACCAAACTAACGAACAGAGGGTTTTGAAACATCTCATAAATATGGCTCATTTTAACTTCAATTTACTCAATTAGAATGCAACAACCTGCATATTATTTTAGCACTAAATTCATTATAAATTTACCTATCTAACGATACCATTATGTTAGCCTATTATACATATACAGGGTCTCTCATCAGTGCGTAATTGATCGATAGCTGTTTTATTATTAAAGATACGAAGACATTTTAAAGTTTACGAACATATTTTAAAATTATTTCTAAGTATACAGGAAAGTTAATAAATGATTGGTGGAAAAACGTGTACTGTTTTAAAATAAAATCCCCATGTATAACAAATTTATTTGTTTTCACATCGTCAAACAATTTTAATAGACTTAACGTTTCTTATTTTCTTATTATCATTTTTTTTTTAAATGAAATGCCCTGTATCTTACACCACAAATTAATTAACTAATAATTTAGTTTCTTTATTTTGTTTGGCATTCTTGAGCCTGAACTGATTTTTAAATTTTATTTACAATGGTTCATAATTACTTGT
This sequence comes from Psylliodes chrysocephalus, assembly GCA_927349885.1. Classification (NCBI taxonomy): domain Eukaryota; kingdom Metazoa; phylum Arthropoda; class Insecta; order Coleoptera; family Chrysomelidae; genus Psylliodes; species Psylliodes chrysocephalus. The sequence continues at coordinate 79,286,346 of OV651813.1, read as the reverse complement.
AACGTCTAATGAATAAAAACTGACAAATGGGTTATCAAAAATTAAATGAGCATTTTACCCTAAAAAGTCTATTTTTCAAAAGCCAATTAAAAAAATGCCAAAATAATTATGTCAATTCAATTCAAAAAATAAATTTATAAACAGGATATATTTGAAAAAATTGAGAATATTGAACCCCAAGTTTAGACACACCCTTTATGCATCACAGCAAATAAATGAAAATTTTAAACATTTTTAGGTATGTTTAGCCTATTAAAATAAATTAAAAAACGATGTGAAAACAACCAAATCTGTAAGGCGTAACTACCTACAGGGTATTTGATTTAAAAATATATCTGAAAATGAACCTTGTCTATCCAAAAATGTTTTTAAATTATATTTTTTTCAAATTCACATAACTTTTATTCAAAACATGTGTCTATAATACAAATTGAAATATCAAGCAATTATGCACCAATGGGACAGCCTGTATAGAACTACGATGAAAGTTTACGTCTTTTTTCATCCTTTCAGAGTTATTTTTAAACTACTCTTGATTGTTGTAGCTTCACTGGCTAATTGTACCACTATATGGATACCCTACTTCTTTCGATTTATTAATTCTGCATTTATTCCACTTCCTAGAACTTATAAGTCTCGGGTCAACCATTCATGAAGTGCTTGACTACCTTGATCGATAAATGAATTTATAGGTACACCGTCAGCCAGCGGCCCGGTAATATACTTCTTTGACATCAGTACTTGACATCCTATAGAGGTCTATATTCTGTTCTCTTTTGGTCCTAACTTGTGTCCTTATTTATAATCACCCTGTATATATAATAGCTATTCCCCAGAATAAATTTTTAGATTTTCATTGTGTATGGCCCATGACGTTAATGAACGTCAAAACAACAATTTCAATAATTTAACAATCTCATATCGATTTTAGTATTAATATGGACAATACATAGATCAAAATAGAAATGATGTGTTTGACATTTTATGACAGCTGCTGCGGAAAGTAGCATATTCGTACACGGGTGGAAAGTAAATTCTTATTCATACGCGTGTGATATAGGGCACTTTCCATAGGACTATATAGTGTGATATGTGTCACTTTCCTAAGTGGTCGTAGGAAAATACATTTTTGATTTCGGTTATGAATTTGTGCGATAAAATTATTGATATATCTAACATATACATATAAATTTCTTTTCTTTATTCCACCAAATACGTAGTTTCGCCGTTTTTTTGTATTTGTCATACAGTGTCTACTTAAGTTGGAACCATACGGAAAACTTTTTTTATTATTCCCTAATAACATTTATCTGTCAGAAACATTCCATTTAGGTCCTATGTATGTTTTTATGTTTCTGACATAAATGGTACGTCCTTACAATGTTTCTAAAGAAACGTTTCTGGAATGATTTCTCAAGAACATTTTAAAAACATCGTAATTATGTATAGGTAATATTTTTAAGACTAAAGCTTAATTTATAACCGCCGTAACGTAACTTAAGAACTTAACATAAGAAGTTGAAATATTGAATTTACATATACTTATTTATAAATGTTCGTAACGTACCTTACGAACTTAACGTACCTTAGAAAGTTCGCCAACTTTTAACTTAACAACTTAAGACCTTACGGTCAGCCAATGAGATAATTCTGAGTTCAACATGTGATAACTGCCAATTCTTCTTTTAATTTTTTTATAAATAAATGGACAAATACCATTTGTAAACTATCATTCTCCTTTTTTATGGACATACATTATCATGAATGTTTTGTTTTTTATTGTGGATAAAATATTTATGAATTGAAACAAGACAAAACTAGTTTACTTAGGAAAGATTAAATTTTCATTATTGCTCAAAAACAATTAACATTTTCGGTAAACTATTACGTTTTATTATATTTTTATATTAGTGCTTTTAAAGTGTTAATATATTCTTTCTAGTCCTATAGCAAAATCATAAATTATGGGTTTTATTTGGAGGTTAGGTAAAAGTTTACACTCGTTTGACAGTAATTTGATCTATGAAATTCAACACGCATGTTCAACTCTTACGGACATTTATAAATAGACTTTATTTCTATATATTACGTTAAGTTACGTTACGGTGGTTATAAATTATACTTTATGTTCTATAAAAAAGGAAAGTATGTGCGGTAATAATGAAGCATATTAAATGTTATAATGGTATTATAAATGTTACATGTCTTCGGATATGTAACACTGTTCATTAGATGTACTTAACCCATTACATCCATGAAGAATGTACTATATAATAATATTAGGTCATTTTTCACAGTAATCACTTGAGTTAGTATGTAACATTTAAGTTACTTTGTTATGTAACATGTAAGTAACTTTGTAATGTAACACGGAACTAGTATATATAAATGATACATATATGTTACATGTTTGTATTTGCTGGGCACATATTGAATGCATAACTAACCGATATCCATTTTGTCGAATTCATAACTAATGCATAACTAACCGATATCCAGTTTTGTCGAATTCACACTTTATTTACAGAAAAAACAGCATACATAAAAAAAAATATATCCTTAACCAATTTTTTCACAAATCTTTTCATACGCGTTTTAAATAAGTATTTTGTGACTTTATATGAGTGTATTCAATTAGCAAAGTGTAAATAAGAGCACTTTACTCTTGAGGGCTTTTTTAATTTCCCTCGTATAAAGGCTTTTATTTTAAATTTTATTTAATTTTATTTTATTGATTTTAGACAAAGCCCCAAATATTTTTAAAAACTTTTTATTATGAAAACGGTAAAAAATGGGTCTCCGGGAGGTCTCTCGGATTCAGATAGAACATTAACAAATGAGATAAGTTCCCATACATTTTTTCCTAGCGGCACCCCCTACGGAGATACGGCCTCCAAAAGGACGCCACTGGAAATCAATTTTTCTTGAATAACTTTCAAACTACGTAATATAATTTAATATGATAAACAGTAGTAAGAACCTCTTAAAATACTGCCCTTAAAACATAATTACCTTATTTAGTTTAGTTTAGGTTGTACATTTTAATGCTTACATTTTTAACACCCTGTATGATAAGGAGTTAAAAAAAATAAATTTCGACACCTTGAACATTAAGCTAAAGAAAAGGTAATCTTCTTCATTGTCGATAAAATGAACCGTTTTCGAGAAAAAAAAAATGTTTTATTTTTATTAAAAAGAAACCATGATTTTCAATTTTTTTTGTCTGCAGCAAAGTGTGATACGAAAGTCATTAAAATAGAACTGTTATCAGTATTAAAAAACGCACTGTTTTTACAAACGTTACTATGGTACCTACGAAATAAATAAATGAATAATATAGGCATATCCAACGGTTTCGATAGATGTTATTCAGTTATTCAGGTGGTCCCGTACAGCGATGCTAAAGTGAGGTGGGGGTCCATCATGCATAAAATACATGCTTCGGCGGGTTTCAAGTGGCAAATGCTCTATCGAATCCAGAAAAGCGTTCTGAAGGAACTGTAAATAAAGTTCACCATTCAATCGTGGCGGCAATACGCATGGCCTCCACAGTCTCCCGTCCTAACGCCAATGAATTTTTACCTGTGGGGTCATCTCAAAACCTTGGTGTATTCCCCTCCGGTTGATACTAGGGAGGAACTTTTACAGATAATCACATTTCATTGTGATGTGATAAGGAACAATGCTGGGTTGTGGCGAGTACAGCAGTCCTCTATTCGTCGGGCCTGCAAGTGTATCAGAGTTCACAGAGCACATGTAGAACCCACTTATAAAGTTTTTAATTGATTATTTATAATTAGCGTATTTAGGTTCAATCGTTACAAGCTTTAGTGAGTTCAGGATTTACCAATTTGAAATTAGCTAATTCTGGGAGTTTAATTTTTTAATAAAAATAAAACAATAATTATTTTATCTTTTTTTCTCGAAAACGGAAAATATGAATTGAAAATGTCGACAGGAATTTAAAGTACTTTTCGAAAACTTTTAAACATCATTTTATTATTACTTTGTATTATCCAAAAGTTTAAAACAAGTGAATTTATTGGGTTGACAAAATGACGCCAGCTAGCCAAATTAAAAGACTAGTATCAACAAAAGCATAGCTGAAGTAGTTCAATTTGTGTTGGATTAACTGTGAAGTCACTCGGTGAATACATTAAAAGTCATCCCATTCAAAACGTACATCAATACACCTTTTTTTAAATTATGACGTTCAAATATTTTTAAATTCAAAAGATCATTTTGACTCAGAGAGATAATTAAACACATTTAAAAATTATAAGAGTAAATAAATAGGCAAATAGTAGGTAATAAATTTAAATACTATGGCCATGCTATCTAAACATTTTTTTAATTAAGAAATATTGAGAAATTTTAAATGTGAAGGTATAAGTCGAAATTTATATACAGAGTGTACAAAAGGTAACGTAACATACGAATATTTAGATTCCTGATAGGTTTGCAAAACAATTTTGATTCAAATTTTCATGAAATGAAATTAATCAAATTGCGCGAATTTCGAAACGTCGGCCAGGCGCGCTCGCTTCGCTCGCCCTCCTCTGTACTGGTTTGGAGGTGGGTGGGAGGAGCGTAGCGTGATTTTATGGAGAAACTGTTGCCATGGAAACGCTTGTCATCCTAACGACTAAACAAATCCCGTAGTGAGAAAATGTCTAGTTATACTTATAGATGGTTTCATTTCCACTTTAGTTTAGATTGAGATATTACGTTAAGAGTTAATCAAAATATAAGAGGCCACTGCGCATTTCCTCACCACCGGATGTAGGTTTTTGTTTAGTCGACATCATGACAAGTGTTCCTATGGCAACGGTTTCTCCGTAACCAACTTCAGCTATACTAAAGTGAAAATTACATGACCTGTAACTTAGCAACTATGCATTTCGTTACCACTGGAATTGGGTTTTTGTTTAGTCGTTACCATGACAAGTGTCTATATGGCAACAGTTTCTCTGTAACTGATTACAGCTAAATTAACTCATCTGTAACTTGGCAACCACACATTTCCTCACCACGGGATTTGGTTTTTTATTTAGTCATTACTATGTCAAGCGTTCCCATAGCAACAGTTTCACCATAACTGATTTTGTCTAAAATAAAGTGTACTTTAAATGATCTATAACTTGGCAACTATGCATTTCCTCACCACGAGATTTGGGTTTGCGTTTACTAGTTACTGTGGCAACAATTTTTACGTAACTGATTACTGCTAAACGAAATTTGACCTCAAATTCCGTTTAGAAATCCCCAAACTTAAATTAAATTTGACATATAACATTAAATAAAAGGTTACCACGGTATGTGTGACGTCACCACAGTAACCACAATACTGTAACCAAGTATGTTGTGGTAGGATTATAAGGAAATGCCTTAAAAATATCCACCGAGTGACGTCACAGTTAACCCAGCACAAATTGAACTAATTCGGCTATCCTCTTGTTGATAGTACTTTTTTAACTTGGCTGGCTAGCGTCATTTATCAAACAAATAAATTCGCTTGATTTAAAAAATTTTAAAAACTTTTGGATAATACAAAGTAATTATGTTTCAAAGTTTTCGAAAAGTACATTGTTTATTACTTTATAGATGACGTAAAATTAATATTTAAAAATTATGTACTACAACAATTCAATCAAAATGGATAAATAAATCATCGGGTGTGACCCGCTTTTAAAAGGGTATGGAAATGTTATGTCTAAAATAAGGTATTTTTTATATTTCTTTTTTGTTGATTTTAATTTGACACTTGTTGGCAACACCGCGCTAATTTGTATTGACAGAGCATGACAGATATAATTCTAAAGAATGTTTGGAATGTTAGAAGTTAGGAATGATCGGGATGCGTAAAATAAATTGCATTGAAATGCACAGGCGGATTTTAAAGTAGTTGGGATGAACCGAAAATTCTAAAAATTAATAGGGATCTAAGTTAGAAGCAATTATTCAATAAAATCAAAACCGCAAGTTAATCAGAACTTTCGTTCTAGAGTTATCGTGCCGGCATCCATACACTCAGACGACCAGACGAAATTTTTTTTTTTGCATTTTCGGACTCAGAATGATCGGAAACGTAAAAAAAGTATAAAAAATTGGGGGTAAGAAATTTTTTTGTCTGCAATACTGAGGCCCTTGTAGGAAGGGCCTCAATAATACAATGTCTGAACTCATAGAGTGCGCTATTGTTTAACTTTCATATTTCATAGCCACCCTACCCTGGATTTAAAAAAGAAACTGAACGGCAAATAAGATTGATTTTGTTCCAATCGACATCTTAGTGGATTTTTGGCAAGTTTTTATTTTAAGCAGGAATATTCTCATTTCATTATCGTTACGAAAATTAAAAACTTTTGGATAATAATAATTAGCTTAAAACGCAAATTCTGCTTCTGGGGTTCAATTAAGGGATTATTATTTATAATTCTAATAACGTATTGTTTTCTATTTGCTATTAAAATTATTACTTACTCCATCATCGCTCTTTTGCTTCTTATAAAACTAGAATGTCCAATGTTAAAAAGTACTGAAGTATTTGAAGCAACCGAATTATTTAATTCCCATTCGTAGACGTCTTTAAAAAATTCTTCTAACACAATTTCTATATGGTCGAGATGTTTAGAATTTATCTAAAATAATTTTATATTTATATATTACAAACATATAGCATATTTGTATACGGGGTGTGCCACATACAATTGCCTGAACGAATATTTCTGAAACCAGATAACATAATTATTTATATATTTAAATCATGTTTTAAATATATCGGGATCAACAATTATTGATAACAGTGGAGGGACATTAGTGAGTCGCAGTAGTAATGTCTATGCTTCAAACACTTACAGCCAATTCCGAAAAAATGGAAGAAGAGGAAGTGGCTAAATAAATTCCATCGTGAAGATGCTATGCTTTTACTGGAGTGGAGTCCAGAGCAGGAGTCAATAGAGAGTTATTGCAAGTTCACTTAAGGTCAGTCACTATTAGTGCCGCTCTTATTTTGACATATGAGCATGCGCAGACCACTTACATTCTAGAACTAACTTTAATAAAGATTGTGCCTGTCCTTAATTGTGGATGTTTAAGGACAGCAGTTAGTTTTTTAATATTTAATATCATTGTCGTTAGAACCTTCTAAAATGGTAATTACTAATGCCTCTTCCAGATTATGTACTATTATAAATAACAAAAAAGATGAACTGTAATTTAAAATTGTTTAAATGAGGTTAGAAATATGTATAAGGACAAGGACTCTAATGTCAAAATTTCAGGTTTGCAATAAGCCTTATTTTAGCATGGAATTTATTTGCCTCTAGTTACGTTGTCACTATTAGCGGCTGACGTTATAGAAATTTGCAATAACTCTGTAATGTTGAGTTCAGAGCAGGAAAAGTCCTTCCAATTTGGGGTTTTAAACCCAATTAAACCAATTAGAAAGATGAGGTTAATTAAAATTCGCCACATTTGCACGGTTTCGGAGTGGGGATACAGCACTTAGGTTCTAGTTGAAGTAATACAGTTGAATGTATCTCGTGCCATTGGATGTTTCCTTGCCGTTACATTACTCGCACCACTAAAAGTAATTAATATTTTAAGTAGTACTTTAGTAATTTTTTCCTAAAGGACGTGTTTCCAAATAGTCCGTGTTCAGGATCTATGAAATAGTGGTCCTAGTCGGCGAAGAGCCAATGGGTGTCAAGACTCGAATAAATGTCATACAACGGTAGTAAATTTGACATTTTGTGATCTAAATCGAACTATCAAATAAAATTCAATATGGCCACCGACTTGTTGAGAAATTTTAAATATATCAATAATTTTGATCTATTATACAATATCTATTTTATACATATCCACTATGTACTGCTTTTCTGAGACACTTAAATATGGCCTAAACTCAACCGTTTTCGTTGTTTTGGTGGACTATGCGAGGAACTGCTACTCTTACTAGTACTCGGTGTAGAAGGATCCATAATCGCAGAAATTCAATACAATTGCTTACTGAAGTTCTGAGTGGAACTGTTTTTTAAAGAAAAAGAGTTGAAATGGAAAACTAAGTAATAATGGTGATATATCAAAGGGGCGAAAGCAATAAAAAAATTAAAAATATAAAATGTCAGAACTGTCAACAATGTCAATTATCAGCTGATGCTAATTAGATATTCCAAACAAAATGGCTGCCCGTTTGAAATGACAGGCATATGATAGGTTATAATATGGCAACACTGTTAATTGATAAACACTTGCCAGGCAATATGGCCGCTCGCAAACGACCCGCTTTAAGGGGGTAGGTGTAGTCAGAGACATGAAAAAATTACAATTTTAAATATTTTTTTTTGCCAGTAAATTATTTTATTTTATAAAAGTAAAAGCATATCATCATCATTAAATAAGGTTTCGAATTGACAGAAATTTTAGAAAAAAAAAAAAAATAATTTTTAAAGTAATTTTGTGTTGATCCAGTTCCAACCGAAACTCCTTGCGGTGACCATCACTTATCCTTGGAGATGAGATTCATCTAAAATAAATCGGACAATAAAAAATTATTTTTATTAATAGATAATCTAGTGCCTGATCGAAGTTTTTTTTTTTTATTAACAAAATGGCGGCCTCAGGAAAATATTTTCCAGATTTTCGAAAAAAAAAAAAAAAAAAAACAAGTTAATTGTTTATAAAAAATCAAAATTAAAAAAAAATCCTTCGATCAGGAACTAGATTATCTATTAATAAAAATAATTTTTTTTGTCCGATTGATGTTAGATGAATCTCCAAGGATAAGTGATGGTCACCGCAAGGTTGGAACTGGATCAACACAAACAGCCATTACTTTTAAAATTATTATTTTTTTTTTGTTTCTAAAATTTCTGTCAAGTCGAAACCTTATTTAATGATGCTATGTTTTTACTTTTATAAAATAAAATAATTTACTGGCAAAAAAAAATATTTAAAAATGTAATTTTTTCATGTCTCTGACTACACCTAACCCCTTAAGTAATCTATATAACTATATAGGTATCATTGACCCTGTTAATGACAACATGTCCACAGGGTTGCCATATCGAAACTGTCAGAATCCACTGGTAGCACATACTTTGAATACTATACGGTGCACGAGAGAGGTCCGATACGCCCAACATAGGGCGCGGCCATTTTGATGCCTTTACCACAGTTTATAGCTAAAGAATCAGTTCGCTCACTCAGAGTCGGCACTTTTGATCTCAATGTTCCAGTTTATATACTGCGCAACTCGGATAATACAATATATGACAACAGCCTATAATAAAACAGCAGTCTTCTGCGCATCCTGAATTTGTATCCCTAGAGTGGATGTTATTTTGAAACTTTCAACTGGTCCGAGTGAGCTAACCGATTCTTTAGCAATAAACTGTGACAAAAATAATATTCACTGACACTGACAGCGGCAAGCAAAATATTAAAAATATTGCGCCAAGATGTAGGCAACACGTAATAAGGCATCACAATGGCGGAGTTTTCTATCTCCTTTTAAAAGGCACTCAGAAAGCTGCGCAGTGCGACCATTCTCCGTATAGTAAGAGAAAATCAAAGTATGTGAATGGTAGCCATTTGGACAGGTCGTTGGAATGCCTAATAAGTGATGTGTGAAACTGAATGCAATCTTACCAATCAGAAGTCTAGAGAATTGCCAACTTAAATTCAAATCGCTCCCCCTGGTTTTTACACAGAGTATAGAACCTAATGCTGAGTTCGGGATGTGGACTTATTTTACTCTTCTCACTCATATCTAACTTTACATCACTGAATTACAATGATTTAGACAGAGCTGGGCAGAGTACAGCGTTAAAGTACTCATGAGTACTTCACAATGAGTAGCTTTACAAAGTACTCATAAGTATCCGAGTATGAGTACTTATAAGAATAATACTCAAAGCAAATGAGTACTTTTGCAAATTTTAGGGAGAACGCGTGAAAAAAACGAGTAACGAGTATGAGTACCTTACCTATTTTAAATAATTCTAGTTATTGACTCAAGTTTAGAAAAAAGGAATTATATAGTAAGTCAGTAAGTAACAAACAAAAAACGAGAGTATCACTTCTTATCTTCTATAAATTAGTTAGCAGTTACCATTAACACGTACGCCCAACTTTTCATTTTAATGTAAATAATTATTAGTAATATTAGGTAGGGGTAGATATACTAGATATACAGATAGAGAAAACTCAAAAGAACAGTCATATATTATAAAAACATATTATGTTACCATGATTCCGTCATTTGACATATTATCTTTTCCGTCCTGTACCGTTGGTGCCGATAAGTTATTTGGAATTGTCTTAGGGTTGTGACGGCGATGGTGGTGGGATTTTGAAAATTCATGGATTGTCAAATAATATATTTTGGGAAGATTGACAGAGAGAGGGTCTAAGACTTGTCAGTTGGGAAATTTAAAAATATTTAATAGGCCAAAAAATATTATAATGAAGTTAAGATAGATAGATAGATAGATAGATAGATATTAAAGTTTAAGAGTTTATATCGTAGAAATTAAATTAAAAAAAGAGAATAGAAAAGAAAGATGAAAAACATTTTAATTAAATTAAAGATAAGTGGAAATGGAATAGGAAGGATAACTTAGCAGGAAGGAGAATTCGTCAGAAGTAGGAGTAACAGAAAAAAGTAAAAGAAAACAGCAAGAGATCAGGTAGGAGAACATGAGTTAGAGCAGAAATCAGAAGAGCATGGAGCAAGAAGCGAAGCGGAAGATTTAGTTTTTTCAAATTCAATATTTATCGATTAGTAATATTGTTAGTTATATTTTTGAAATGTTTGTGGGAAGCCAAAGGAATCATAACCCTAAAAGCTCTAGGATATTGGAATGGTTTAACCTTTCCAAGGTGCAATCATTATAATATATATGAGCGCGTCGGTACTTGTACTCGTTATTCGTCAGCTGAAGGAATAAAAAAGTACTGAATACTCTAAAATATAAAGCACTCGAAATTTTTTGAGTATGAGTCCCATCAGGATGAAAGTACTTACGAATACCAATTACTGAGTACTTTAAGTACTCAAGTACAATTTACTAGCTCTGGATTTAGCATAGACTGAAGTTAGTTATGGAGTGAAAAGAGAAAAAAGAGTTCACCTCCCGAACTCAACATAAGTAGTGTCCGACCAAAACAAGGTTTTACAACCGAAACAGAAACCGAATTTCGGTTACTAGAGATATTAGAGAGATATTGCAAGTTCACTTAAAGTTAACCACTATTAGTGCCGATCTTCTTTTGACATCTGAGCATGCGCAGATCGTTTAAATTCTAGAACTGACTTTATTAAAGATTGTGACTGTCCTTAAATGTGGGTGTCTAAGGGTAGCAGATAGTGGCGACTGTATAGCTTTCGGGTGCGCTCGCCAATGCCCCTTTCATATAATGTACTCTTATAGATAACAAAAAAAATGAACTGTAATTTAAAATGAGGTTAGAAATATGTATAAGAACAAAGAATAATGTGAAAATTTCAGGTTTGAAATAAGTCTTATTTTAGCATGGGATTTATTTGCCTTTAATTACGTTGTCACTATTAATGGCTGAAGTTACAGAAATTTGCATTAACTCTCTAATGTTTTAGTTTTGACCGAAACAGAAACTTTCCTTTAGTTTCCGGCTACTTTTATTGTAAATTTTAACTGCACTTATTACGTAAGTATTTATTTACATGATTTAAAAAGTCCTTGAAAATGTATAATTTCTTCAGAACCTTTGTTTTCAGTCCGATTTTTGTGAAAATTTTCAGGAAATACCAACAAAAATACCTTCAAAAAGCCTTTATTTGGAAAAATTTTAAATGGAACTAAATAAAAAACATGTATTTCTGTATTATTCTACGAAAATTTGCCCACCTTTTTTCTTAAACGTCTCTGTTGAGTGCTGCCTTGGCGTTGCACAAATTTAAAGCGCATATAAATATAATTTTATATTAGAAAATTACTAAAACATTTTGCTTTCGCGAGAGGTCGGGTTTGCTCTTAATTTATATTTTACTACTTTTTGACTTTAAAAATAGTAAGAGAATTACAAAGTAGTATTTGTTGCTATGTGGGTAGTGGAGTTTTTGTAACAAAAAACAGTATTATATTAGATATTATAATTACGTATTTATAGAGTTGCCAACAAAGTTATAAAAACAAAACATGAAACGTTGTGCCGAACGCAGTCAAACGTGACACAAAAGTAGTTTCGGTTTCGGCTGCAATTTCACCCAGTTTTCCGCCGAAACCAAAACTACGGCAGAAACTCTTATTATAGGCCGAAACTGGCCGAAACCGAACCTTCGGTCGGACACTAAACCTAAGTGGTGTGTCCCACTATACAACCTACAATATCAATTTTGCATACACTTTTTGGCGAGATCACGTTCAATACTCTTAAATAAGAAGATTCTGCTAAATTTATATCGCGACGAAACGCTACATAATTATCATCGAATAATTTACCAGAATAACATGTTATATGGTTTTAGAAATATTTGTTCCGGGAATTTTATGTGGTCACACTCTGCAGAATAAAACCTTTAATGTTGATTATTGAATAATTTAAAACATACTTACGTCTTTTTCAAACTGTCTTAGTAATTCCATTAACTGATAAGTATAGGCCCAGAGTAAAGTGAGGCTGTAACTCTTTTGAGGAAGAGTAGGATTAACAATCTTAATGTCCTCAATGAAATTTGATTTATCTAATTTAATCCTATTAAAGCCGAGATTTAAAAATCTGCAAACTTCAGGCCGATTAAATCTTTTAAAAGACAAGTCAGCACTCATAAAGAAAACGCCTACATGAGGCCAATTTATAAGTTGTCTAAAAGAGGGTACCACTTTTTGATTGTCTGTGTGGTGGCTTAGGATTATATCACCTGAAATTTGAATTTCACTTAATTAAAACAAAGTTTTTATTAAAAACAATAATATATGTATTTTAGCGCCATATAGTACATTGTGACATTTCATTTTAAATCTAATTTTATTAGTAATTAAATGCACAACATAACAAAACATAATCAAATGAATCATGAACTTAAATCATTAAAAATATTGCAGAGCTCTAACATTAAGAAATACAAACTTAATTATTGCGATAGATGCTGAAAATGTTCATTAACCAATGAAATTTTTGGAAATGTAAAAATATAAACTCCAATTCCCCCTACGAAATTAGGGAATTTATCACCCCCAAAGTGAAAACCAGCCAAAGAAAAATTGAAAAAGCTGAGAAATAAAGAATGCCCGACCAGATAACAAACCTGGAACCTCCAAGAGTAGCCCTCAAAGCCTTTACAATTAGTAAAGCACCACGCACTTTTCTTATGCAAACGGGAGTACCGTCAAAATTTCTGAATTTTTGGTATGTTAAATTACTTGATGTCCCCATCAAAAGTGTCCATGGACCCAATCCTATCCTACAACTAGATTTTGAGATATAGGGTGTTGAAGTTAGAAATCCCTAATTCTTTAAAATGGACACCAAAAATCACCCTTGAAATATTTTTGGAAGTTATTCGCTTATTCTGTGTCTTATATGAATTTTAAATAATAAATATATACTGACATAAGTAGATATGTTCACGAAAAATACTGTATATTAAATCTTTTGACACACTGTGTTGGATTGGGAATGTACTGCCTTGTAGTATTTGGAGACAGACAAAAAAATTCGTACTCGCAGGGTGATCACAGTTGAATATGTAAGGAGAAAAAAAATCAACCAAAAATGTTGAAATTGTTGCCAAAGAATAGAAACTAATTGCCTTTTAAGTTGCGAGTTGTTCATTCAAAAAATTCCATATACAGGGTCATACATTATTCCATTACGGAGTTACAAAGATTATCTATATTTTCAAGTTCAAGAATTTATGGCGTTGTAATCGTTAAATACTTGACAAAACGACTTGCATACTTTGCATAATGACAAAATAAAAACAGGCTGATGATTCGAAAATTAAGAATATTTTATCACTGTATTCAAATCATATTATCCCTCGAAAAATCAAGAGACGAACAGATAAGCTGTAAACTATAAAAATATCAACAATTGTTTCGTGAAAATGAAAGTATCTCATGATAACTACTCGATTTATGTTAAATATTTGGACAAACAATAACATAATAATAAATTATGATAATAATAATAAATGTCTTTAGTAACTAGTAAAAAGTTCACAAAACAAAATAAATATATACACAAGAACATATTTACATAGTTAAAAGGCACAAGTTCAGCAAAGTTGTTCTTCCACAAGAACCTTAAACATGAAAGGACTATTTCTTATATGAATGTGTAACAATAAGTAGATATGACATTTACACTTTATTATGTACCTAACTAGAACTCAATGGATTTCATAGAAAAAAAAACTCACAATGAGCATAAAATTAAGAAGACAATTCAGAAGTACTTTCCCAGATTTATCTGCTCATTGACTATTTCATACTGAGAATCCATTAAATGTTTTTAATTTCTAGTAATTCCAAAATCTGTCAGTTTGACAAAGTTTGTTATTGCCTATTTAAAATATTAATGTATGTATATTTTATGATAAATCGTGGGGGCGCAAGGCGGATATTTCGAGCAAGGATTACCCGGGCGCCACTTTTGATTACGCAGTTTTCTCTGCGACCCTCAAGTGAACCTAGAGTGCATTCAAAGATACCTCAGTGGAGTCAGTACCTCCAGGCAGTCGTATACGTATGGGTAGTAACTAAATAAAATAATAATATCCACCCCCTAAGCGGAAACCTTGTACCTTTACCATAAAGGTGATTCTGGACGAGCTAGATAAAAGATAGTAAAATTATATACAATAATATATTTCACTTTACGGTGTATACGGTGGGGCAATAATAAATCCAAACAATAACGGTTTTCATTTACGACAAACCACCCATAAAAATAATAGCAAAACCCAGATAATAAATATGTTGTAGGACAAATTCTCTTAGTAAATCGGAAAGTCTAACTCAATTAGCAGTATAAATGAATCTTCAGAATATTTTACACAAATAAAAAGAATAAAATAATTAAATCCACCAGTTAAATATGTTTCGAGAAGGCGAAATTGTAACTCAATTAACAGTATAATTGAGGCATAGAAATATTTATTAAATTGCCTACAAGAAAATAGTAAAACTAAAAATATTACTATACAGTGTAAGGCGGATGTTGTTTTTTTAATTTGATGTCATTGGCATCGACTACTAAGGCCATTAGCCTCGTGTTCTGGGCAGGCTTTGTTATTGTTTCCCAGCGCCACTTTAGGAACAGCACTGTTAATTAGAACCCAACAGTGAATGGTCGAGTGGGGAATCCTACCACAGCTTATTCACTACCAGCTGGTCATCTCGCCATAAAATGGAACGTTGGAGTTGGGACGGCTGCGCATATGGGCGAAGTCATTGCCAGCTGTCTTGGCTTCACTTGCCGTCAGAAAGTGATAGTGAAGAGAACAGGAGTACAAGAGCGAACTTAGTGTATTTTATCGTTTATTTTAATTTAAATAGTTTATTTTCGAGATTACATTGCGATAATGCGTATTTTCAATCGTTGTGCGGCGCTAAAGTGCAGGAGCAATACGAACAATTATTGTAGTTTAAGTTTTTTTAGATTTCCGACGGATATAAACAGGTAAGTAGGTATCAGCAAACTGCTTTTATTTATTTATTTATTTATTTATTTAACCATTAACGTATGCATGTGTGTACCTACCATTTTACACTTAGCACTCCGTCGTAAGATTTGTTCTACTTACTGTAAATTTTCTAATTCTATACATAACTGCCTATACAGAGTGGAAAGTTTAACTAGAACAAATTATGTTACTTAATATAAAGGTTTGTCGCAAAATTCCTGAAATATTTCAATTTTAGTTTACTATATTGTTAGAAATCAGCCGGCGAGCAATTAAAAATTGTTTAATATTGCTTGTTTAAATTTCGATGCTTATTTTGAAAGCCGCTACCGGTCAAAAAGAATATCAATTAACGACGTATGTGATAATGGGATATTGGCAATTCGTCTTCCCAAGATCTGCGGAATCAGGAAAAAGGTTTTCTTGTTTCAATGAGCCGCATGAAAATAAAAAGATACGTCGTCAGATACTGATATTCTCCGTGCTCAGGTGAATATGCCGCTTTCAGTTTGTTGAATATTATTTATTGCATTCAAATTAAATTAAATGTTATTGAACGTAAATGTGTGTAATATTATTTTAAATTTCGAACAATATATATTAGACACCGAAATTGTAAATAAATTATTGTATAGGTACAGGTACCGCTGAAGGTACTTAAAATTTATATTTTTTTTGCAGAGCGAGAATTTGGTTGATAGCATGCGGTAGAAATGAGCTTATGCAAGATGTCGCTAAATTGCATACTCTGTCACACAAGTTATGTGCCATTCATTTTGAACAAACTATGCTTGCAAATGAGCAGCATAATAGGTTGCTGAAACATGCAGTGCCTCGAATATTTCCTGCTTTAGAAGGTGGTAGTTCAAGTATTGCACTTACATCCCAACTTCGCTGTGAAACCAGTGAACTCCTAGGTAATAATACCGACTTTAACCAATATTTAGAAATTTTTTGAGTGAGAACACAATTTTGCACAAAACTATATTTTTACACGTTCGTTTTAATTTTCAGCTGATGTTTCTCAAGAATCGCAAGCACTGGAACCTCAATACAGCAAACATGTAGATGACAAACAAACAGACATCATCACTAACTTCTCCAAAAACAAGGATGACGCAGACCAGCCCTTTTTTGTCAGCTAACTCACCCCGCAAACGCGAATTGGAAATAACGTTAAAGAGGCTTCGGGATGAAAATTGTCGCCTGACGAAGAGACTAAAGATTCTACAAGATAGGAAATCTAACTCCTATCTCGATAAAGTTACTTTGTCCGATTATAAGCAACTAACTAACAAATTTTGTCCATCCAAAGATATAGCGGATTTTATAAATATACAAATAGGAGAAATGATTAAGAAACCTAAAGGCAGACTATTCACTAGTGAATTTAATATTGTTTGTCGCTATATTTTCTAGGTCCGAAATTATATAAAACACAGCAACTGGCAAATAACTTTTGTCTGCCTGGAATCGGTACCTTACAAAAGTTTATCAGTAACATTAATTTTTCTGTTGGTATAAATAGTTTACTATTTAAAATTTTAAAGGATAAAGCCGAACGTTTTGAGGTATTAGATAAACTTTGTTTTATTTTTGTGGATGAAATGAACTGTAAAGCTAATTTGTTATACAATATAAATTCAGATAGGGTATATGGTCTTGAAGACATGGAAGATGAATACAGATCTTTTAAACCAGCACTAGCTGCCACAGTAGTCATGGCTAGTATGTACAAATTGGAAACAACCACTTGCCTATTATCTAGTTAATTCTACGTGTCCTGGATTGCAATTAAAGCAACTAATTTTAAACGTCATACAAGAAGTTACTAATATAGGGCTCCAAGTAGTAGGCTCAAATAATTTGCAGTTAGCAAAATTACTAGATGTTTCACCATAACATCCATATTTCATGTTTGGGAATGATAAAATTGTATTTTCTTTGATATCCCTCATTTGTTGAAAGCTCCTAGAAATACCCTGATAAAACATAATTTTAAGATTAATGATTCAGTAGCCTCATGGGATATATGAAACAATTTTATTCATACGATAAGTCATACAATATTCAAGGGGTTCCAAAATTGACTGACTCATACATTTTCCTCAACAGTTTTGAGAAAATGAAGGTCAAATTAACAGCTCAAATTTTTAGTGCTTCTGTAACTCACAGTATGTATTTATACATTAGATTCAACACACTTTCATCAGCAGCTACTACTACAGTAAGAATGAACAATTTGTTCGATATTTTAAATACATCTGGAGGCCCAGCAGCTACACAATATCAAGAAGTGTATGTGGGCAACAAAGAACAAACTTGCTTTTTGAAGGAGTGCTTAACTTTTTTCAATAATATGGAAGTATTTAACGCAGATGGTGTAAATGTTACAAAAACACTTAAGTGCATATTGGACTGGAAAATAACTATTAACGGTATTTTGTATTTATGGAAAAATATGCAGCATTGTGACATAAAATTTCTCGACGAACACATCACGATTATCTTGATTTTTTTTGGTTCTGTTCAACAGTGAGGAAATAATGCAAATCCAACCCCAATATAGTTTATACCAGCGTTCAGAAAATTACTTTATTTAGATATGTTACATTCAGGTACAGAAAACTGCGAGGACGATGCTAGTCGTGTTTTACTGCAGATGATAGATATACCACAGAATGTGAAAGACCAGTGTGAACCTGCATTACCTACTGAAAATGTAATTGTAGATTTTGATTATAGAAAATCCAATATTTTAGAGAAAAAAAAATTGTTAAATATGTTTGCAAGTGAGTGAAACGTCATTATTTTCTTTTTATAAAGCGTACAGGCACTCAGATTTGTATCAGTACGGCCACCACATACAAATTTTATAAGAAATACTGTTCCAAAATAATTTTGAGAAATTGACTGTTATGGATATGGATAAGTTAGAAAATTAATAATTTGAAAAAATCAGTAATTATTTTCTTAGTAGTTATGTAAGCTAATGTGCATGTCGTTTTTAATAAATATTTTGTAATATATTTATGATTTTTATCGTTTTTGTACTCTGGTTCCCGTTAAAATAACTTAATACGGACCTGATACGCGAATCGTTGCTAGTATGGTCGCCCGCTATCCCATTCTCTACAGCATGCGAATACCGACCTACGGACTGCTAACTTTTAAAGTACAAAGGTGCCGCTGGTGAGATGACCAGCTGGTAGTGAATAAGCTGTGAATCCTACCACGCCATCAGAATTAATTTAAAATAATTAAAATAAAAAAATCCCGGATTATTAAAATTATTATAATAAATATGAAACGGTAAGACACATGCTCTTAATGCTTCGGAATATCTGACTCGATTAACAGTATAAGTGAATCATCAAACGAAAATAAATTAATGCCAGAAAATAATTAAGTCCACGATTGAAAATAATTTAAATAACACACCCTGTATATATGTAGGTCGGAAATTATAATATCAGAAAATAAATAATTAAATCCATATTTTAAAATAATTTAAATAGCACATCCTGTGTTGGTTCTTGGCTCAGTAAATATTTTTGGTGCGAGATAAATGGACTGAAATGACGTAATGGGATGACAATAAATAAATATTTCCTTATGTTTGGATTTACCTTTAGGTGTGCAGCGGGGAGTGAAAATCTGGCCGCCCAGCAGTATTGGCACTTTTATAACAAAAATGCGTTAATTTAGTGATGGAAAAAACGTTCCGAAATCAGCTACCGCTCTCGGATAATAATGAAACGAAAACTAACAATTTTCGTCCGAAACATAAGGTAGGAATGAATCGATTACAAAAATCGAAGAGTAGTAAAATATTCAATAAACAATTAATATGAGCCAATCCGCAACACCCTGTATATATGTAGTCAGCAGGTTATAACTGAATTGTCGGGAGAATGGTTTCCTCATTGAAAGCTAGCTGATAAAGTGATAGAAATACCCCAAGTCCTCCGACAAAAGAGTCGCATTTTTACTTTCCTATCTGTATACAGATATAAGGAAAGTATAGGAATCATGATTTTTAGTTACAGTTAGCACGCGTCTTCTTATTTGAGTTATGCTTTGTTGTTGCTTAAGGCCAAGTTCAATAACAAGTGACGGCGACTTTTTTATCACAAGAAATACAGCTCTGAACGATAATATTTTAAAAAACTGTTTTCATAAATGGGTTCAAAAAACTGTAAAAAATGATGGAAAGTCTATGGTTTGTTTTACTTTTAATGCATAATATTTTAATAAGTGATATTTAACAAATATTTAAAAGTTATGGACTTTCCATCATTTTTTATAGTATTTAGAAGTTAAAACGCAACATACATTCTTTTATTTTTGCCTAATTATTTCAGGATTCTTGTGATAAGATTTAAAAATGTAGGGCCCATAAGATGCTGCCATCTGAACAGACGGAATAGACACTAAAAATTGAAAAATTGCAACATCGCTCCCTATGCAGACGAATGTAAAATGGCTTAGCCCAATTTGACCATGTTTATGTGAGGGGCGAGGTGGTGTGCGGGGAAAGGTTGCAAGTAAATAAATTATGCTATTTTCTGTTTGGAACACAACACAAGCATGTTTGTTTTGAAAGTTTGACGTTTATGGTTTGATGTGTCATTTCAATTTAATGGACTTTAATAATTTAAAAGATGCAATGTACTTATATTATTTATATATATTATTGTAGATCCAGGTATGTTTTCGGTTTTTATTTTATTTTTATTTTATTTATTTGGCTAGTTTGCTAATATCACAATATTCAAATTTAGTAAAAAATAATGTAATAATATAACAATTATTTTAATAACATTCTAAATAGGAAATGTAATTTAACTGCAATTGTTTTGATAACAGTATTTGCATATGGTCTGTGAATTTCATCTGTTTCCGAATAATTACCCTTAAATATTTGAATTTTTCTACTAACTGTATAGATTTTCTTCCAATTTCCTATATTGTTTGTCCACAAACTGCATATAGTTATTACTTATCAGCTTATATTTTGTTTTAGGTATTTGTGTTGATTTTTAACAAATGATTGCAACATCATTTATAAACATTTTGCAGAGTTTCATTGACAATTAACTCTTAGTTATCTGAATCCTTACAACTTACAAGAAACATAGATAAGGACATCATAGGCAAACAGGTAAATGTCATATTAATTATTGCAACATTAACAATCATTAATATAAATTAAAAATAACAGGGGACCTAATTTTCTTCCTTTGATGTGGTTAATTTCTTCTGATCAGAACAGTGATTCTTTTGTGCCAACTCGACACATTACATACAGAATAGAGAGAGACATTACATCAAAATCTCTGTCTGTCGAACAAAGATAGGAGTCTTGATAGGAGACGTACTCAAAAGATGAGAATCCCACTACATATGTTATTTAATTTTAATCTCTCTGACCTGATACTTAGATAATCTACATGCTACCCCAATGCATGCTTTATAGCATAGATATAAAAACCACCTTTATACCAATACTATTTAATTTTTTTATCGAATGATTTTGATCAACAGAATCAAGTGCATTTTAAAGAAATACAATTAATTTTGAATTGTACATATATGGCGGATTGTACAATAGGCAGTTAAAATGTAGACTTAGTTTAAACTGTGAACCTTGTTGTATACTCATCGGTTATTGTTAAACATAGTTTTAAAAATGACATTTGTTTTTGAATATAACTAGTTAAAAATAAAACTCTTGTTAGTTAAAATATGTTTAGAATATTTTTTGTACATACATAATGTATTTTGTAATAATTAAAAATCATAATATTCTTGTAAGGAAGTTGGAATGCTTAGGGTTTGATCAGTCGCTGTTGAGATTATTTTCATCTTACCTAAATCATCGTTTTTATTATGTCTTTTACAACGGATTTTCATCTTCACCCCTCACAGCAACATCTGGAGTTCCACAGAGCTCCAATCTGGGACCACTATTATTTAGTATATTTATAAATGACTTGGCAATAAATTTAACCTGCTGTTCGCTGCTGACTTAAAAATATTTACCTCAATCTCATCAATTCAAGACTGTTACTTTTTACAGACCCAACTTGGGAATCGTTGAAAATTGGTGTAATGAAAACAAGCTGAATGAATGTGTCTAAATGTGAAGTATGTTCCTATACTAGAAGTATTATATATCTATAAGTTCTTGTAGCTTTGACAATAAACATATATTGATTGATTAACAAGGTGGAGTTTGATTATTTATTTAACAGCCTACATTTATCGGACTTGTGCACAAATTGAAGATTAAGGTATATTATTCAACCAAAAAGTTACTTTTTCGGATTATATTGAAAATACAGTTGCTTCTGCGTTGAAAAGCTTAGGGTTCTTAATTCGTAATACTCGTTCTTTTACAAACTCTTAAAGCTTGGAGATCCTTTACTTTTCTTTAGTTCGTTCCAGGCTAGAATATGCATCTCTTATCTGAAACCTTATTTACAATATTCATAAAAGATCATTGGAAAATGTTCAGCGGCGATCTCTCAAGTACCTTTCTTTTAAAATGAGCTGTATCCCATTCGAGGTATTGAAGAATCTCTGCGTCTTTCGAAAATAGAAGGGTAGTTTCCAGTGTTACATTTTTTTATAAAATATTACATAACACTATTGATGTACTATTTTTGATAAATTAAATAAATTTTAATGTTCCCCAAACAGCCATTAGATATCATAAAACATTTTATACAGCAAGTATTTGAACGAACTTGGGAAGAAATTCACCTATACGGCTAATGTGCTCAAATTTTAATTAATTTTGTTCTGATTGGGATATTTATTTCGACCATTAGTTGTACTAATTTGTAGCTAATGTATTTAGGATTCTTTTTTTTATTTTTTTCTTGCTGTTGCTAAAATTATTTTCTGTCGAAATATTATGTTTAACATTTATTTCATGTATTTTGTTCTGTAAATGGATTAATTTGTTGGGCAATAAAATTATTTTTATTTTATTAAGCAAGAAAATGTTTATTTTGAGGCACCTACCACCTTTAAAAGTTTGTCAGTATATTGACGAGAAATCCTATATCATTCCCAAAGAAAAATATCTTTGGAATAAATTCCGAATTCTATTTATTGATATTTGTTATTTTTTAGGTTCAGTGACTCGAAACATGATGATCAGCTACACCAAGAATATCCTTGATACTTTAAAAAAATGGTACGAGATTAAGCAGATTTGATGCTATGTCACATTGTGGTGCGAAGACATGGCTTGTATAAATTTGGGGTATCAGTTGATAGAAAACAGTACGCATAAATAAATTTAAATCTGCAGATGCATCAGAGATAGCCATATTCCATACCACAATATGTCATGCGTGAACTCGATGAGATTTCATCGGCTAAGTATCATTCCTCTGTAATGTTTTGTATCATTAGGAACACGCAATATTGTAAACAATTATGACCAGGGTTTTCTGACCTTTTCCCTAGGCCAGAGAGAATAAATGAATACTAAATAATGTATAGTAATAAAGATTGAAAATATATATACTTTTAAGAGTTTTATTATATCAGCCATAGTTTTATACCAAAAATGAAAATAAACTGAAATTATACATTAAAAATACATTCATAAATAACTATATTTATAACACTCATCGACTCTCTCCTGGCTAAAATATGACTTATCTATCTATTAGGCTCTGTTCCGTCTATTTTTTGCCTTTAGCCTCCTTCTGACACTTCCATTCATTCTTATTCAGTGTAGTATACACATAGTTTTCAGAATATCAAGTGTTATACCTATCTGATGCTTGGTCCTGCAAAGTTCATCTTCAGTACACCTGCTTATGTGACATCTATCTCGATGTCAAGTTTGATTGAACACCCGTTTCTTGCCTATTACTCTTATACTTAACCAGAACTAGCTTAGACTTGAACGCATATGTCTAATTCGTCCAAAACACAGCCTTGGTACACAAATATCTATTTTACCGCTGGTTTCATTACAAAAAACTGGAGTAAAGGGTAAAATTATGTCTTGTCCAGTACACTCGTATAATACACTTGAGTATTGCCTATATTATTTTTGATTGAAGACGTATACATTTAAAAATGTCGTTTACTTAAAAATAAACATTACTTTTGATATTTTATTTAACTCGATCAAAACATTAAATTATTATTTTCCATGGCTTATACCGGACCTGTATGTACTCTAGTAGCCATGGAGTAGCTGACAGTGTTGCCGTCAGTTGCCGCCACATATTCATTAGTATCATACGTTTTATAAATTCATCGTGTTAGAAATTTGTTGACATAAAGAGATAGAAATTTAAAGTGACGTCTTTTATTACTTCGAATGAAAAAAATCGATAATGCAATTTTCTAACCTAAAAAAAATCGTGATGATATGTCAAACAAAATTGAACTTGGCCTTAACTGCGTAAACTTAATTAAGTTGCGTTTACACGAATACAAGAAGTCACTTTGAAAAAAAAAATACAATACAAATACTAGAACAATTTACTTTCGTACTTTATAAATAAATTTCCTAGCTGAACATAGGTTTTTAGCGATTTTAGAGTTTTTAAAGATAATCCAAAACGGGTGCAAATTCTTGAAACAGATTTTTTGTTTAAAAAAATATATATTATAAAAAGAGACACAGAAAATGTTTATTGGATAACTCATATAAATTTTCTTCACAACTGGACACTGATTCAGACTCATCACTACTTGCCGTTGTACCTAAATTATGACGAGTTTAATTGCGTTTAATTTTATTTCCTAATAAATTTGAAAACTGTGCAAGATAAAGAGCTAAGATTTGGTAGACATTTTTGAAATAAATCAGAGCAGTTGCTGACGCCAATATAAATAATGTAATTTTGAGAATAAAAATAAAAGTTTAAACAATTATAAAAAAATTAATATGATTTTTTCAAGGAGTCAAGCAAATACTCTATTAATAATCAAATACAATCACGTTGAAACCAATTCTCAAATCAATGTAATAACAGAGAAAATTGAAAAATAAGCTAAAATTTCAAATAATATACGCGGCAAACTCTGCTTTACCAACATTGTAGTTCAGACACACGTCGATAGATCGAAAAACAAGCGAGTCGAATCATTCCCAACACTCAATAATAATAATTGTAATCTAGGAATATAGTTTTGATTGTTTAAAATGCAAACAGAAGACGAAAATGTGGGTTTCAAATACACAGGGAATTAAATAGTGGCAATATTGACAATTCGTTATTCGCTTGGCCCTTATACGCTGTATTTGTAAAACTAAATTCACGTCCACAGACCTTTTGTACTAAATCGTTAGAAAATGATTTGTGTGATGGATGGCCGATTAATTTGTCGGGCAGTTGAATGCGTTTCGGAAAGACAGGTTATTCTAGAAATAATTTTTTTTGATCCTTATTTAGGTAATATAGGTAGCTAAAATGGCTTGCGAATTTAAATATTTTCAGATCAGTTATGAACGTTTTATAAGAGAGTAGAAACATACTGGATGTCACAAAAGAAACATAAAATTCATAGTACATTTTATAAATAAAATTCGGCAAAAAGGTAGGTGAGTATTTTGAAATGATTTCTTTTTAGATTTTCTTTTCATTTCACAGAGCTAAGACGTCATTTTGTTTCATTTTCTTAAAAACAGTTCGAGAAAAATTAGAATTAGGTATTATTTATTAAGTACTGGATTTTTATTTAAATGAACTAACTTTTTAAAAATTGTGAATTTATTATGGAGAAATCGCAAATCGAAATCCAAAAAGTCAGTAGATCTGAAAAATAAGTGGCTGAAATTAATTGAAAATTCGGAAACAAATCTCATTAAACCCCATACGAATTATCAAGACCATCCCCGGACCCCAAAGGTGAAAGCCAATACTTTTAGAGCTGAAAAAAAAACTATCATCGCCGGGAGTCGAACCCAGACTTCCACGTTTTCCGGACGTGCATCCTTACCGTTAGACTATCAACGACATTGACTGTCGAGATTCCTAAACGGAAATTTGAAGTGCTAGTTCTAGTCAAACGACGATCAGGTTCTTTCTCAAATCTACAAATACTTCCAATAAAGCATCAGTATATATGAGAAGTGCATTTCTCATATCGTTTGACTGGAACCAACACTTCAAATTTCCATTTAGGAATCTCGACAGTCAATGTCGTTGATAATCTAACAGTAAGGATGAACGTCCGGAAAACGTGGAAGTCTGTGTTCGGCTCCCGGCGATGACAGGTTTTTTCAAATCTACAAGTATTTGTTTTCACCTTTGGGGTTCGGGGGCGGTGTTGATAATTCGAAGAGGGATTATTGAGATTTGCTTCCGAATTTTCAAATTATAACTTTTTTTGATATAAAATATCGCGTATTTAATTTAAAAAATAATAATGTAATCACAGTTCCGTGAAATACAACAAGAAAAATTTCATGACCACTAAATAATTGTTTTTGCGTTTTTACTAAAATGTAATTACCTATAAATATAAAATAGCACAATTCCGAATATTTTGACAATTTTCATTTTTTTAATGTTTAGAGAGAAAACTAAATAAAATTGTGAAAAAGTGGAAAATAGGAAAGCGGATTTAACCTTTGCCTACACGAACAATTTACTTCTTGATTTTACCATACAGCACAGAAATACCTATCATATTATGTTCTTCTGGTTCTTACACTTGACATGAATTTTCTAGTTTCGGTTGTCTTGGGTCAAAGGTATTTAAAGCAAAACTACAGGTTTTCTCTTTGTAAATGGTGAATTTGTAAAGCTTTCGGCTCCTGTATGAGCCTTCCTCAGTACTTTTATATATTTTTTTTATTCTGTATTATTTTCTATACATTGGTATTTTTTTTAATTATGCAATTAGTTTTTGGGTTATGTTTTTTATAACATAGTTTTTAATTTTACTTAATTAAAAAAATTATGAAAAATAAAATACAGAAAAAAAAATAACAATAGCGAGGAAGCCTCATACAGGAGCTGAAAGCTTTACAAATTCACCATTTACCAACAAAAACCTGTAGTTTTACTTTAAACACCTACAACCCAAGAAAACCGAAACCTGAATATAATTTACAGTGTTGGGCATAATTGGTGAAACACCAGACATCGTGCTTTATTGGACAAGTAACCAAAAAAGCCCGAAAAGTCGATTTTGTTTTTTAAATACATATTTGTCGATATACATAATATATTTTTTATGACGTCATCACTAGTTTTTTCAAATGGCAACAATATTATTTGATAGTTCCAATTAAAATGGCACATTTTTTCGGATATGGACGTCAAATATCGTAGTATATTTTAGAGAAAAAAGAAGAGAGAAAGAATGACTAAATCATTTTTTTTTCTCGTAAATACTCTTATGTAACATATCACGAAATTTGGCATCCCCTTGCAAAAAAAATGATCTTTTGGTACAATAAAAAAAAGTAGTGATATAGAAAACGTGTAAATTTTTTTTTGGACATATTGAGTTTGATTTAAAATGTGCATTTCTTGATATATCTATATCATATTATGATGTCATTACCAATAAGAATTTTTCCTTGAAAATATTGTTGTGCAACATAGGTATATAATAAAAATTGGTAATGACGTCATATCTCCAATAGTGATGGCGTTATAAAAAATTTACAGTACGAGAAGAATGGGATGACCAGTCAGAATTAGATGAACACTGGCAATTCTAAAATTGGGAGGAGTTATCTTAGTTAATTGCTGAACTTCGATGCTATTTGTTTCAGTGATCTATTTGTGTTCACTTGTGTTAACTGAACTCCTCACATTTTTATATTTGCCAGTGCGCACTTAATTCAGACTTGCCATCTCAATTTTGTCGTACTGTACATATAACAAAAATGAGTATCTGAAAAACAAACTAAATTTGATGTTCCGCTAAGCGCTGAAGAAAATTGTATCCTCGGCTTCAAAGCGGTAATGCCATATAGATATACCGCCGACTACAAAAAACTTGAAAGCGGCCGCCAAAACGGCGTTTGAACTATCCTGCAGTTGCCGCCAAGTGTGGCTCGAATTTAGTCATATAAGAATTAAAAAAAAAAAAAAAATAAAGGAATACCGCAAATGCAGAAAAATGTCGGCCTTTGCTTGAAGTACTCGAAAAAAATTGGTGTACGAAACGGGTTGTTAGCCGGAAGTCAACTAGCTAAATTGAAATTGAAATGTTTGTTGATTAAGTGTTTTTTTGCAATGAGTCTATCCGACATTTATTCTTAGTATTTAATAAAAATGTTCTTCTAATTTGACTTACAAAGTAACATTTTTTGTAATCGCAGCAAGTGTCCAAATAATCCACCTACTTTAAGTAACTAGTTACATAAATTGAACATTATGAAACTGGTTATGTCATAATTATGTTTATTATTGCAAAAAGAAAAGAAATTAAAAAACCATTTTTGGTATTTAAATTAATATATATATATATATATCTACAAAGTATTACTGAGCCTCCCCCCATGTAAAATTTCAGGTTCACTGAGACTCCGCTGTTACTGGGCTTCCGATATACGGATCCCCAGTGACAACCCATTGAAAATTGTTCCAGATGATGTAGACACCCTAAAACACCCATTAACACAAAAATCTCGAGGACGCCCATTTGAGCCGTTTTTTGATCCTGTATAAAATATTAGTTCAGGCGTTCGCCGCTTGGTGCGCTGCTAATATACATTTCGCTGTGTATAAGATGTTTAATGTTACATGTCAACTGGGCGCCTTAAGCTATTCGCTGCGCGCTTTTGGTTTGGCAACGTTGCAGTTGATTATATATACGTACTAGGAGGCTTGGTGGGTTTGTCTCTCGACTCGGGTCAGTCTAAAAATTAAAATGAACTATTTTCGATCTAGAACGCGACAAATAATACGGGGCGCCGTAGAAAATAAAATGCTACAATAAACATTTTTTTTTTTAAATGGTAAATAATTTTTTTTTGTTGATACTATTTAAATAATAAGGTTGGCACTTTGATAAGTACGTATATTTAGGAAATAATATAGAAGTAAATAAATAAAAACGAAAACTCAAATGTGACCAAGACTTAAAAAAATAAATAAACTTTTTATTTTAATTTACTATATTTTCTTATAATTTAATCTACAGAATGAATCATCTTCGAGTAATGACGTCATCTACATAATTTTATGAATAGAATACCCTATATTTTTATTAATTTTACAAGAACAGGGTACGTATTGTAACAGGGATCCTTGCTGGGCATTGCCAACTCACAGGACACCTTAGTACACTGAGGTAGTAGAAAATAGTAGGTGCAGATTCTGTGAGAAGGAAGACAAAACCTCCCTTCACATTCTGACTGAATGTGTAACTCTCCAAAATCCAAGGGCACTATATTACGATTTCCACCTCACTCCAACTTAAGTTCGTCCCTAATAAATTTGGCTCATATTGTTCGCCTTTAAATTTTTGAATATGTATACGGTACAACTAGGCCTCTACCTGTGTTAATTTTTAGGTTCACATAGACTCTGCTCTGCAATATATAGAATCTGAATCAGTCTCAATAAAAAAAAGGAAAAAAAAATGATTCACTTCCAGTGATGTAAAATTACCGTAATTTATATTTTTGGTAATTTACGGTGGTAATTTACGGGTTTTAATTACCAAAATTAATTACCACGGTAATAAATTTGTTGTCGTAAATTACAGTGGTAATTTACCGTAATATATTTTATACACATACATAACTAATATTGACTTCGAAATGAAATTAAGGTGTGTGTCTGTGTCGAACATAGAATTATTTGTTACTAAATATAATTTAAATTTAGGTTTAAGTAATATAAAACGCGTAAGAAAACAAAAACATCAAATGAAATAAAACTTAAGTTCCTCGTACTTTGTATAAGAAAATTTATTTAAATTTTATAAGAATTATGTTTTATTAATTATATTATGCATATGTTACGTTGGCATTTCACAATGAGCTGGACTAAATGAGATCTCTAAATCAACTATTTTATCTAGTTCAGTTTCGCTATCTACTTCAGACCAGTCGGATTCATATTCAGATTCACACTCCAAAGAAAATTTTAATGAACCGGATGAACATTCCGCTATATTTAAATTTTGTCTGATATAAACATTTGTTAGTCGATTCCTTTTATTTGTATTGACATTTCCATACGTTAATAAGCTTTGTTCTGTGGCAGCAGTTGACAGTGGGCAGTTTAATACTTCTACAGCTACTTTGTTTAACTTTGTTGTTGAACAAATCGATTTCCACCAAGTCACTGCTAACATTTTTCCATTTTTTAGACTGGTCCATACAAAATCTTTAGCAAATAGGGCTTCTTTAGATCTATAAATGGCAATACTTGTTTGCAAATAAATTCCATGTTTCTTTCATTTTGTGTTGTAATTGACATTTTTTTCTAAGCCTATTTCATCAATTAATTCGGATATAATGTTGCACATGAAAGTTGCTTCATGACGAGCTGCTTTCGTATCTACCATTTTATATAACACAGGCTCAGGTATGGTAAGAATAGGATTACCATATTACAATATACAATTTCCTGATATTCCTAATGAATATTCCAGACAAATTTTTAAAAATCCGAACAAAATAAAACTTCAACTTGAAATAATTACTATGTTTTATTTAAAAAAGTACCTACATACCATCAAAAACTAAGAACAAACAATTCCTCAGTTACAAAATCTTGAAATTACCGTAAGGAGGACATTAACTATAGATTCATTGCGAATATTAGACCAACCATCAATTTGAATCCCTACCGTGTTAGCAGTATGAATTTTTTCGTTCAGGAACTTTTTTACACGATCATATTCAGTGTTTAGTAATTTATTTGATAACTGATGCCTTAAGGGAAGTTTTAATGAAGAGCAGTTGTCCAATGCTAATTTTCACCGAAGTTTCGTTTTCGCGAAATATGGTAAATTACAAGAAAATGCCGTATATAATGGTAAATAACGGTAAATAATGTAAATTTTTTACCACCAAAATCGGTAATTTACTTTGTAAATTACTGTAATTTATTTCTGATTAATTACGGTAAATTACCACGGTAATTTATCGGTAATTTACCAGTTCACATCTCTGTTCACTTCTGAAGATACTAATAGTGACAGTACCTAAAAGTGTGTAATATGAACGCAAAAAAGTGCTGAATATTTATTTGCTACATAGGACTTTGAATTTTTAGTTTTCTTTTTACGGCTTGACTTTTGGTGAAAATATGATAGACATGTTTTAAAAATCTACAATTACGTGTTTGTTTTTAATTTTTCATGCATTTTTTATAAATAAATATTTTTTATGGACCTGTTGTCCTATATAAATATATATTAAGGTACTATAATATACGTCCCTAATATATATAAAGTATATCTCTCGCTATTTCTATAGAGTGCAACTGGACCTCCAGCCATCTTAATTTTCAGGTTCACTGAGACTCCGCTGTAATTTATATAAGGACTCTACAGCAGAGTCTCAGTGAACCTAAAAATTAACAAGGCGGGAGGCCCAGTCGTATTATATGGATATACTGGGTGTTTCTAAATTCATGCGACAAAATTCAGGAGGTGATTGCTCGTATGAAATTAAGATGGGTCTTTCCTATAACAAAATTTTCTCAGCCCACTCCTTTCTGAGATATCACCCTTAAAAAGTAAACACGGTAAATGAATTGTCATTAAAATCAATACAAATTTCATATATAACTGGTTATAACGCATGAAATACTCTGTATAATCACATACTATTTGGTATTGTTATAATGGGAAAAGCGGGGCAAATTCAAATATAAAATAAAAAACAAGGTGTCATGTTAAATAAATGTAATTTTGATATGTATCACTTTCCTGGAGAACCCAGAACGATAAAAATTATTTTTAAATTATTACCTTCTCTATTGTACATTTCGCTGTGAAAATAGATTGAAAAAATATAATAGTTTTGGCTCTACAGATCAAGGCGATACCGGTGTCCCGCCCTGTATGATGCTTATAATATTTATTTTAACTTAAAACATGTGGTCCGACTGACTAAGTTGTTTTATCCTTAGGCTACATAAGTTAATAAAAAGTGGCAACATTGCTTGGAGGCTCAGTAAATACGTTTTATTTAGTTAGAGGAGGCGCATTAACATAAACAGCTCTAAAACATATGTCAAATGTATATAGTGGACGTTACGTTGACCTATCCAACTAATGGTGGTTGAATTAGTCTTTACAAATAACGGTGTATATAATGGCGTATATACGGTGGAGTTTAGGTAGGCCATTTATGGAATGGAGTCCCAGTAATGCCACGTAGCTAGATATATATATATATATATATATATATATATATATATATATATATATATATATATATATATATATATATATATATATATATATTTACATCTCTGTATCATTGAAGCGTCCCGATAAAGATGCGCTTTAAAGCGCCCATGTCTGTTTACCCTTGATCTACTTATTTTAGACATATATACTCGTTGCTGTTGGAAGAAGCAGCTTAAATTAGGCGGATAACATTAAATTGAAAGGAAAACACAAATCGTTACTTTTACTTTATCGACACCTGGGCGTCATTTCAATTGATACACATTGCAGCGTCACCAATATTCAAATTTACGTATATTTGACCGCTTTTGTGGCGTCAATTAGCGTTTTGCGGTGTTGTCATATATTTAAATGATAGGCAGTTTAAGTTTTTGTTTAACTGTGTTAAAGATATATTTTGATACATAACGATAGACCTGCAGAGCGTTAATTTATCATTTCGGTAGCGCAGAGAGTGCGGCAGAAAGTTAATAATTTAGTTATGCAATATTGATTGTAATTTAATTCTGATTGTTTTTAATTATTATTATTATTATTATTATTATTGTTTTTTTCTAAGAATAATATTTCATTAAAAGTTATTGACGTTTCAAAATTTTGCCAGCCTTTTCATGCAGAATTCTGTGGTGTAGAATTGATAAATAAAAATTATGCCTTAGTAACAGTGTACAGATCCTCCTCCCATGGGGACATATCAATATTCAAAACGTATTTTCTAAATTTAATTATTTATATAAAAAATTTAAAAACCTAATTTTTATCGGTGATTTTAATGTTGATTCTAATAGTTTAAATTAGCATTCGCTTGATTTAATTATTATATTAAATATGTATGGTATGAAACATTACATCACAGTTCCAACTAGAATAACTCCCACTTCTAAATCATGTTTGGACAATATTATTTCCAATATAAATCCGGAAGTTATAATATCAAAAGTCATTGATGCCGACATAGCCGACCATTTGACTTTATTTTTGGAGATAAAAGACTTTAATATTTTAAGTGATACCAGTTATGTCAACAAAAGATTTATTAATGAACGTACAATTTTACAGTTCGCAGAAAAGTTATCTGAAATTAGTTGGCATGGACTAGAAATGGGAAATTACTGCTCCCAGGAGATTTGTAATATAATATTTACTATTCTAGGTCCTATTGTAGATCTATGCTTTTCCATAAAAAAAATTCGCAGTGGTGACAAAAAGATTTTGTGGTTTAATGAGGAACTGCGGGTACAGCGAAATCAAGTATTTCAAAACAAATCTAGATTCAAAAAAACCAATTCGTTAGAAGATTGAAGACTATATTCTGAATCGCGCAAAAACTATAGGAGGTCAATTAGATTAGAGAAACGTAACGCTTACAATAAAAGAATAGCTGCATCAGAAAATAAAAATAAAACAATCTGGAATATTGTAAACGCAGAAAGAAAATCCAACAACAAATCATCCAGTACATCGAATCTAACATCTGAAGACTTCAATGTAGCAGAGAAGGTTATTCAAACAATCGAAAACGATAATAATATTTCCTCTAATGATTTTATTAAAATGACACCGAAGCCCCCGTATTCGTTTTTTATGGGTCCAGTCTCTGAATCTGACGTAAGAGAGGCTATACTTCATATTAAAAATACGCCATGCACGGATTACTATGGCCTCAGTAGTCCCATGATTAAGGCCTCTATAGAATCCCTCATTAAACCACTTAATATTTTATATAACCAATGCATAATCGAAGGAAATTGGCCTAACCAACTTAAAATTAGTAAGGTATTGCCACTTTTTAAAAAAGGTGATTCTAATGATGCTGATAATTATAGGCCAATTGCCATTACACCTGTTATCGGTAAGATATTTGAAGTAAAGCTAAAAGAGAAATTAGTTAACTACTTTGAAAATAAAAATTTATTCTCGCCAGCCCAATTTGGGTTTAGAAGGCATAGATCTACAATAGGAGCAGTCGCAAAAGTAATTGATTACATAGTCGGTGGCTTTGACGAGGGCTCGAGTACTACTGCGGTATTATGTGACCTCACTAAGGCCTTCCACTGTGTAAGCATTGATATTATTTTGGAAAAAATGGAGTACTATGGCATAAGGGGAAAGGAACTTGCCTTATTTTTTTCATATCTGACGAACAGATTACAGTGCGTGTTTCTCGATAATGTGGAGTCACAATTGGCTCCCATTTTAAGAGGGGTTCCACAGGGATTTGTATTGGACCCTGTTCTATTTCTAATATATATTAATGACTTACCGCGTATCATGAAACACTATACTAGTGTTATGTTCGCAGATGATACGACTATCCTATCCAAAGATGACACGATCTCGAGCAGAACTTGTTTACCGTCCTCTAATGAATGGTTTGCTGCAAACGATTTAAAGTTAAATAATGTCAAAACTCAAAACGTTACTTTTTCATCTAGTAAAGTCAAAGTAGCTGGGTCAGTAAACCTGCTAGGAGTAATGCTCGATGCCGGTTTAAATTGGTCGCACCATGTAGACAATGTCTGTTCGAAATTGGCGTCCCAAATTTTTGCACTCAGGCAAATATCGAGTTTTTCAGAAAAATCAGTACTAAGAACAGTCTATTATGCAATCATACATAGCCATCTGAATTATGGTGTCATGTTCTGGGGCGGCAGTTATCACTCTCAGAAGGCTTTTATTCTCCAAAAAGCGGCCTTGAGGATCATTGACGGTGCAGAACTCGACATGCTATTTAAAAGGTACGTGATTCTTCCATTGCCTTGTCTGTATATACTGGAATCATTAAAAGAAATTTTTAAAAACGTAATTCATTGGATTCGAATAATAATTATCGTAGCTACAATACAAGGAATGCAGAGAGTCTAGTTCCTTTTAAATCAAGAATTTGCCTGACGCATAATAATAAGTTGGATTTGGCCCTTTATAATCAATTCGTTAAATGTCATAGGGATATCAATACCATTCAGTGGTAGAGTCCCTGCCTGTGGACATAATGGTTCCAGGTTCGAATTCCACCGTTGGCCGGGATTTTTTTATTTAATTAATTTATTTAAAATTAATTCTGATGCCTTGGTAGGATTTCCTACTCGACCACTCATTGTCGGGTTCTAATTAACAGTGCTGTTCCTAAAGTGGCGCTGGGAAACAATAACAAAGCCTGCACAGAAACGAGGCGATATAACCATTAGTAGTTGAAGCCGATGACATCATATAATAATAATAATAATTTGATTTTTTCCTAATCAATCCCCCTTACTCCTCCTATTTGCAATGAGATTTCTTTTAAATCAATAATTTTTGTCCCCTTACAGAGCAATTTCATGATGATATCATGTTTCGTTTTTGACTTATGATTTTTTTTAACTTCCCTTCAACCCCCCATTTTTTATTAGATTTTTTTATAATCGATAGGCTTTGTCCTCTTATAAATCTTGATTTTTATTAAAAATGTTAAGTTGATATTTTTTTTTCTTTTTTATTTTTTTAAGTTTTCCCCCTGAACCTCCCATTTTAAATCGGATTTTTTTTAATCAATGGTCTTTGTCCCCTTATAGAGCTTGATTTTCCTAAAAATTTCATTTCGATATCATGTTTCGTTTTTGATTTATGATTTTTTTAACCCCCCCTTAAATCCCACACTTTTTTCAATAGGCTTTGTCCACTTATAGAGTTTCATTTTTTTTAAAACGTTCAACTTAATATTGTTTTTCAATTTTGATATGATTTATTTTTAGGTTTCAACCCCTCCCCCTTCCTTAATTCACACATTTTTAATTGTATTTTTTTTAATTAATAGTCTTTGCCCCTTATAGAGCTTGATTTTTCTGAAAATTTCATGTTGATATCATGCTTCGTTTTTGATTTATGATTTTTAAGTTTCAACCCCTCATAAACCACCCATTTTTTATCAAAATTTATTTCTTAATCATTAGACATCGCCAACTTATAAACTTTGATTTTTCTTAATAATTTTAAGTTGTTATTGTTTTTCAATTTTGATTTATGATTTTTTTTTAAATTTCACCCCCCTTCCCCTTAAATCCCTAATTTTTATTCGTTTTTTTTTAATCAATAGCCTTTGTCTTCTT
The DNA here is from genome assembly GCA_927349885.1 of Psylliodes chrysocephalus. NCBI lineage: Eukaryota > Metazoa > Arthropoda > Insecta > Coleoptera > Chrysomelidae > Psylliodes > Psylliodes chrysocephalus. The sequence continues at coordinate 79,250,205 of OV651813.1, read as the reverse complement.
ATAGAGCTTGATTTTTCTTAAAAACTTCATGTTGTTATCATGTTTCTGTTTTAACTTATGATTTTTTATATTTTAACCCCCCTTAAACCCTCATTGTTTTTTAGATTTTTTCATAATCAACAGACTTTGTTTACTTATAGAGTTTGATTTTTCTTAAAAATATCAAGTTGTTTTTCGTTTCTGATTTATGATTTTTTTTGAACACTTTTAACCAGATTGTTTCAAAATCAATATGCTTCGTCCCCTTATAGAGCTTGATTTTTTCTTAAAATTGATTTTTCCTAAAAATTTCAAGTTGATATTGTTTTTCGATTTTGATTTATAATGTTTTTTTAAGTTTCCACCCCCACCCTTATATCCCCCATTTTTAATCAGATTTTTTTTCATAATCAATTTTTCGGTGTCCCCTCATAGAGCTTGATTTATAGACTTTGATTTTTCCTAAAAAAGTTGATATTGTTTTTCAATTTTGATTTATATTTTTTTCAAATCCACCCCCCCCCCTCCCTTTAAAGTTCCAATTTTTATTCGTTTTATTTTAATTAATAGCCTTTGTCTTCTTATAGAGCTTGATTTTTCTAAAAAACTTCATGTTGATATGTTTCGGTTTTGACTTATGATTTTTTAAAGTTTTAACTCCCCTTAAACCCCCCATTGTTTATTAGATTTTTTTCATAATCAACACATTTTGTCCACTTATAGAGTTTGATTTTTCTTAAAAATTTCAAGTTGATATTGTTTTTCGTTTTTGATTTACGATTTTTTGAATTTTCAATCCCCTTTAAACGCTCACAAAAAATGACGGACGGACGGACGGCTTCTTGAGAGAAATTTTATAATATACTAAGACTTCTACCAGGCCAACTAAGATTATTAAATCAACTTTAATTTATTTTACAACATTAGCTTCCAAAGCAACGATGCCAAGTCAGTGGACGCTCTAGAATCGAATGGGTATCAAAGAAATCGTATACTTTCTATATACATCAGCGCTGCAAGTGCCTCTGGTAGCAATAGTATTGAACTAAAGTATACGCGAGCCGTATTATTTTCATGCATTTTTTCATCAGTTTGGCGTCTCTCAAAAATTTTGCCATCACGTTTCTGACGTCATTATAGACCTCTGGAAAAATTTTTAATGGGCACCGTCTTAGAGCGTCTATATACGGACGCTCTAAATACCTGGACGCTCCAATGAATGCGATTTAAGAATGTACGGACGCTCTATCTATAGTAAGATATATATATATATATATATATATATATATATATATATATATATATATATATATATATATATATAACTCTATTGCTTTTGAAAGTATATATAGGAATAACGAAGATTGGTTATATAAAAATACATTTGGGCAATGTACTTACAATTAGTAATAATTCTGGTTCGTTCGCTATTTTAAAAAGCCTTAATTTATCCTAAACTTGAAACAAAATAATCGAAACACTTCAGTCAATATACGAGAAAAAATAAAAATATCCATAACTATGTACTAATGCTTGTGTAAGTAAAAAATTCACCAGTCCCTTACACTGGCCTGATACATAGTGCTAATGTTAAGCCTCTCCTTTCTAAAATCCGTTATTTAAAAAAAAAGATGCATTTTATTAAAATATTTTTGTGCCAATACTATTTATATTTCTACGAAAAAATAAGACATATCGGGATTTATAATATGGATCGGCATCACTGCAATATATCCGTCGAGTGCACAAAATGCGATCACCTGAGAGTCAGTAGCAGAAGATTCGATCCAAATTAGGGAAAATAGGTTTGAGAACGTTTTTTAATTAACGCCGTTATTACGGGTTCAAATAAAAGATATGTAACGACTCCTGATCGCTGAGGAGGCCGTTTAAAACTGCCACCTTAATAATAATTGGTTCTAGATCAGAAACATCTAATTGCTTGTATTTTTCCCAATCGGAAACAATCATGTTTTTAGTGTGCTTACATAATTATCCCACTGAGTATCGGTAACATTATTCAAAGCTTGTGACCAAGTCTGAAATACATCTTCCGGTGACGACTTTGTTATTAAAATTCTCTATCGCATTATACTGGCAGTGATATGGACGAGTTCTTAATATTATTTTATGCCCATATTCCTCAACATATCTATCTAAGAGGAATTCTTTTCGTGGTAGATTTTGACGTACAACTTTCCAAATCTGATATTTTATACCATTGATTGGATAATTAATGTTCTTTTCCTGCAATCATTTTACCATTTTATCTTTTGTCCAACTATAACATGTAATTGGTTCCACGTACCGCGAATGATAACTGGCATTATCGATTAATCAAAGAAGGATGTTCCAGACTAGGTATAAATTTAGTCTTAAATCATTTTTCAAAATTTTCTATGTTCATATTATTATGGTAATCCTCGCTTTTTGTGTGACTTTTAAATAAGGTCTGTATTTTTTATAAATCCTTTTTCATTGCCACCATGGACAATTATGTATCGAATTCAATCTCCTATTTTTTTTACTTGCAGTAGCCAATGACCATCTTGCGAACTTGTTCTGTCACTTTCCTTGCTATATACCCACGGCTCATCCATAAATACAGGCTTAAAGTTACCCAGCTCCTAGTTAAAATTTTTCAAAAACGACATTTTTTAACTGAATCGATGTTCGTTCCAATTAAAACTGTCTGTTATTACTTCTTTTAAAGCGAAATCCAATTTTTAGAATCCATGTATTAACCGACCGTGCAGAACTTTTCACATCAGGCATCGAAAATCGTTTATGTAACGATTTCATTGTTACATGTTGCGCACCTTCTTACATCTTATATATAACTTGCCTCAACTTACTTAATAGTAAAGAATTGACTTTTGTTTTACCTTGACTTATTTTTTTGGACATTATTTTCACATACTCTGTATCAGAATAATAGATTTGTGTCTTTTAAAATAGGAAACTACGTTTAGGATTAAAGTTTTTGAATGATCAGTAAATCGTTTCACTATTTTGTTGAATAAGTACTTGAAATATCAAATATACTGACAAACTCCATCTGACATAATAACATGATGTAATTTTTGTGTCATTAAAAATTGAAAAGATAACTTTGATGGTGGGGGGTTTCTACATTCTTCCCAATTCCAGTGTTGAAATTTACAATGATCATTGTCGCACTGTAGAATATGTTATGGATTCATACCCTGATAATTCTTTGTATCTTATGGGTGATTGTCCAGCCAATTATCCACCAAGAACAGTATCTGAAACTTTCTCATTTTATAACCTTAAACAGTTGAATTATATTAGAATTCAAAATAATGTTCTCTTGGACTTGTTTTTTTCGCAAAGCTTTGAATCCACAGTTTTGGTTGAACCTATTGACCTGTTATTACCTTATAGTTACCATCATAAAGTACTTTTATCCACACTTAATATCGATAATTCGTTTGAAAAACTCAAAACTAATCAATATTATTTTGATTTTAAAAATGCTGACTACATTAGTTTAAATAATTATTTTGTACCGATCAATTGGGATTAATTTCTTGCTGTTAATGATTCAGATTCAGCTCTTCATACTTAGCAATGCAATACATTGTTTTACTCCACTTAAAAAAACTGAATAGCACTAACTTTCCAAAATGGGTTTCGGAGAACTTGAAGAAGCTCATTACTGAGAAAAAATAGCGCAATGCAAGTTCCTATCTTGACAATGTTACAGCAATTGCCTATATTTAGTGGACAGCGCAATCCATGTTAATTCCAAAATTTTCTGGAGCTATTATAAATCTTTAAAAAATGTCGTTAAATGATAAGTCAGCTGATACCTCCCAACGCATCGCTGATTTATTTTCTAAACACTTTTCTAGTACAGTCATGAAAAAGCAAATATTAATATTAATTTAGATATTAAAAACACCTTTCATATTTCTCCTATCAAGTTTTTGGTACAAGAAGTTTTTAATGGTATACTAAATCTGGACCAGATGGAATTCCTTCATTCTTTCTGAAAAAATATATTTTCACATTGACTCGTCCATTATTTTACTATTTAATTCCTCGATAAAGTTAAAATATTTTACATTCGGTGTAGTACCTATCTTCAAAAATGGCAACAAAAACGATATTCAGAATTACAGACCTATTAGCATGCTATCCATTATTCCTAAACTTTTTGAAAAATTAATTGTCTGTGATCTTTCTTTGTGTAATAATTTGATAATTGATGGCCAACATTGTTTTTCCAGAGGTACAAATTTGATAATTTATCAGCATTAAATTCTTTCCCAATTTGTTGTCAATCTGCAGGCGGATTCAATTTATTCTGATTTCTGTAAAGCTTTCGATCGTGTGAACCATTCATTAATATTATATAAACTTAATCTTTTAGATTTTCCTGATTCTTTGATTTCATGGATAAAAAGCTATTTAACTGGTAGGATCCAGATATTGAAGATTGGCAGTAGTACTACAGACCACATTGTGGTGCCTTCTGGAGTCCCACAGTGCTCTTACTTAGAGCCCTTGTTGTTTCTACTATTTATCAATTACATTGGTAGTATTTTCAAATATGCCAAGTTTTTACTTTTTGAAGATGACTTTTAAAACTTTACATGGCTATTCGTAATATAATTAATTGTCTTTTTCTTCAAATTGATGTACAAGCTCTCCATAATTGGTCTGTGAAAAACTGTGTATCTCTCAATATTTCTAAATATTACACGATTACATTTGGTAGGGTGCACAACAAAATAATCTTTGGTTATTGGAATACAGTCCTCAATAGAGTAACTGAGGAAAAAGACTTAGAAGTGCTTGTCGATTAGAATCTGACGTTTAACCTACATATTAATCAGATCATTGAGATCCTGAGAAACTCTAGTAGTCCTTCGATAAATTCAGTAAAAGTAGTATATTCTGCATATGTCAGATCCCTGCTCGAATATGGGTTGCCCATCTGGACACCTTTTTACAATGTCAATATTTCATCTAATGAAGCTGTTCAGAATAATTTTTTAAGATACTGTGGGTACAAATTGGGATGACATGAGGAATATGAGTACTTAACTATTGACCTTGTTGTATTATTTAAATTAATTTCAGGTTTAACTAATTGCGGCAACATGCTTCAACTTATTAAGTTCTGCATTCCTCAAAGGTGTACAAGAAACAAAGCTTGTTTATTGTGCCCATTCAACCAACAAATTATGGCTATTTTAGTCCTTTGTCCAAGAATGGTCAAAAAAGCCAATGAGTTGGTATCGATTTTTCTGTCAATCTATATTCTTTTTACAAAACAGTATTAGATCTCAATACGTCTGTATTATTATAGTATGTAAATATTTGTCTAGACACTGTATACTTTTCTATTGTATATTATTTTTTTTCTATAATGGGGGTTTCCCGTATAATAAATAAATAAATAAATAAATAAATAAATAAATAAATAAATAAATAAATAAATAAATAAATAAATAAATAAATAAATAAATAAATAAATAAATAAATAAATAAATAAATAAATAAATAAATAAATAAATAAATAAATAAATAAATAAATAAATAAATAAATAAATAAATAAATAAATAAATAAATAAATAAATAAATAAATAAATAAATAAATAAATAAATAAATAAATAAATAAATAAATAAATAAATAAATAAATAAATAAATAAATACATAAATAAATAAATTCATCTAAGACTTGCCAAAATCTAGTAAGTTTTTGTTTAATCCATTTTACATTTAAACAATAAAGAAAGCGAATGGACTTGGGGTATTTCCGAGACTTTAATACATTTCTTAACGGGCAAGCATAAAATTATCTATAGCTGCCGGCTCGCTTCACGACGCTATCGACATTTTTTACTTTCTACGCGAGAAAACATACGGAAGCAGACCAGCTCCGAAGGTCGTCGATGCCTGGTGTTAGACAAGTAAACAAGGTCGGGCTTTGAGGAATTCAACTAATTGGGACTGTCGTTCCCCATCAGAGGATTAAGAATACGGTTTTATTTCAAATTTAGTAGCGGTTTTTAAGAAGTTCCGTTTTCGAAGCCAGGATCACTATAAAACAAATCTGGAATCTATTTTACACCCTTTCAGGTACCCCTCTGCTCTTCCCCCCGGGGGATTCCGGAACTCCCCAATTAAGGTTGGGTCCAACCACTGGCTCCACTCAAACACGCTTGGGATCCAGCCTGCTTTCCCTCCTCGCATGGCGGCATTGAAGCCCATATGGCCTATTGTACCTCCATTTGAATGCCCTACTCCTTCCCATTTATCATCATTCATTCCACGACATCAATGGTTAACCGCTAGTCGGTCCAGTGGTCGCCCATATAAAATCGTTTATTTACATGTCAATACATATTCACATTTAAAATAAAATAAAAAATACATAGGTATAGAATCAACATACATTTAAAAAACAATAAAAAAAAATATATACAGTACACGTAAAATGATAACATAATGTCAACTATACAAAACATAATAAAAGAACAAGAAAGAAAAAACATCAAATGGTCAGCAAATACTCTTCTTCTTTTCTTTTAAATCATTTTAAATATTGCTGCGTTTAAAGAGCATTAATTATCTTTAGGCAAATTATTAAAAGACTGTACACCTTTAAAAAACACTGAATTTTGTGTATATTTTTTCGTAACTTTATAAACTAAATTTTTTCTTATTTCGTGTATTGTGTTCATGAACATCCTGATTATAACTTAAAGTATTTTTTAAATATACTGGGGAGATTCCTGATTTAATCGTAAATATAAATAGGCAACCACTGAAGCACATTTAACATGGAATTGATTGGTTCCAATCTTGAACAGCTCGGTATTATCCTCATACCTCTATTCTGCAACTGTTGCAATCGTTGCAACTCATTCTGGTTGAGCAAATAGAATATAGTGGCACAACAATTAAAATGAGGTAATATTATATTATAAATTATTGCACATTACTTATCAAACTGTTCCCCTCTACATAATCAATAATTTGAAGATATATTACTTTGTCTGTAAGTTTTCCAACAGCACTGATCAAATTTAGCGATCTTAAATAGGTAGCCTTACTTGGATTCAAAATTATTGTAGTAATCTTAATATCTGTAACTAAGCTTGTTTCAATAGAAAAATTTATAATATGTAATAGAGATTGGGCTAAACTCTCAAAACATTATCTTAATAAAATTGTGGATATTTCGTCTGGACTATTTTTATTTGACATTGAAAATAATATTTCTTTTAATTCATTATAATTAATTAGTTTAAAATTTACAAAAGTTTCGATTTCACTTAGATGAGGTATAATCGGATAATTATTAATAGAAGGTAACTGCTCAGATTTTTGTTCAATACTCTTTAGGCAGTAATAATTTAAAGCATTTGAAAAGTAAGATCCTGACGATTGTCGAATTCAATAATAGTATTAGTAAAACTGATTGCGATATCAAAGAATACCTACCCAAGAAGCGAAATTAAATCGGCTATTCGTGGACAAAAAACTGCCAATTTTCTCAGTGTTTTAGAGCTGGTTTAATGTCAAATATATATGTAGAGCAATATTTGGTATATTTCTAGAATTTGTGAAAATTGCAGTACAAAAAAGTAGTTGTATTTAACTAGGTAGTAATTGGAAATTACGATAGTTTTAAGATTTTTATTATATGAAAAAAAGTACATTACGTTGGTCGTAAATTTTAATGAACGTTCTAGCATCTGGCTGTAAATGTTTTAGTTTTAAAATTTTTAAAACAGTATTACCTATAATGATAATTTGCGCCTACGTATTATGCATCGTTTAATTTCTTAGTCTTTTATTTAAAATATGTTTTTTTGTTTTTAAAACCATTCGAATTAAAACAGTAAATAAACAATAATCAAAATATAATATGACAAACTCACTTCGAAGAACCAAGTCGCTGCTATCAGGATGCAATCGAAATGCATATAAAGCTACATACAGTACTTCTGGATATGTAACGTGTGAAGGGTAAGTTACCCCGTGGCACTTAGGACTCACTAGGTCAATTGTGTATCCTTCTAAGATGATAGGCACCTCCTAACTCGTGACCAGTCTACAGATTTAATGTAGTTGACAACGTCGCCAATATGTGCTTCTTAAGAGAAGATATAAGTATCGGCTGGTGTTAGCCAATACTCACCGAAAACAAATCTTCTAATAAATGAGAGCGTCGACCAATCGTAGAGGATATGCTCACTGGTATCATCTTCTTGTTCGCAGGGTACGGATTCTGACAGCTTCATGATATGGAGATGCTTCCGTACTTGCAATAACCAGTTAGAATGCCTGTGACTCTGTCTAATCAAAATCAAGTATTTGTTTGCTGTAGTGTTGTCAGGATAACTTAAAAGCTCTCTGGTAACACTGCAGTTTCTTGTTTCATTCCATCTTTCCTTGAATGTCACACGGGAATGTTCTTTAATTAGTTATGTCACTACCAATGTTGTCAATCCAATAGAAGGGCCAGGTGGCGTGACCTTTAATTCATCTTAAGGTGACCACATTGTTGATAGATACTCTTGCCAAAACTTCGTGACATTCTAGTACTGTGACGAATTTTAGTTTTAATTAATTTCCGCCGAAGAGCGTTTCAAAGCTTCCTTATTTTGGATTTCCTAGTAATTGCCGGTTTTGAACATCTGAGAGAGCCCCGTAGTTTAAAATATTTTTGTATGTACCGTAGTTCATATTCGGATTAAAAGATTGAATTTCATGCAAATTATGTAGATTGATTTTTAAGATACCCAAAGGACATTTTTTTTTCGTCAATAGTAAATAGTCCAAAACTGGTGGTGGCTTCTCCCACTCCGAGATTGTGCAGACGTCGAGCTCTGCTGCTGGAAGGGCATAAATAGGAATGAGAAACCAAATTTTTGGTTTTTAGTTCCTGCACGCCGAAGCTCTTCATTCCTGACCACCGTAAGCGTCTTTTTGTTCCTGTACTCCGAAGCTCTCCAAAAAGTGAAAAGAAGTTAGTGATCCGTTTGTGTAAGTATTTCCGAATATAAATCAATATATTTTCCTTTTGATGCGAAGTTACTGATTCCGTCCCGTCGTCTAACTAGAAATTTTTAAACAAAATTTAAATTTTCGCGAACTAGAGCTGTCATACCTTCCTAGGTTGAGCTAACCGTGGTTCTCCCAAACAAGCTATGATTCAGGAAGATTTGCAACACGCCATCCTGTAGAGCATTTTTACTAATCGCGGGTGTTTACCATTTACGCGAAACATTCCTGTCGACTCTCAGTATCGAGCGATTCGTGGATCTCCTGGGTTTTTTGAAGCGTGAGACATCGCTGGACGCCCATCGAATATTACCAGTAACGGCGAGTTGTTCAGTTCCTGACCGATTTGCCAGAAGCCATCGCCGACAACGTGACTTTCTCGTCGCCTACGAGATGAACGAACTATCTGAACACTGTGCGCCCCAAAATTTCCGTTTTAAATAGCTTGTTTAACTTCTGTATTATGTACTTACTGCAGAGAAATAATTTTATTTATTGGAAAAATTCATTCTACGTATACCAAGAGCGTCGTAAACTTCCGTGTTAGATATGTTTAGCTTCTGTATTATTCAGCCATTCACATAACACCGGTACTCACACAAAAAAAATGTGTTTGTACATCAGACACGACCTACCTACCGGCATGTATTTTGACCCGCTGAATCCGAATTTCAAGTCAGTTTGGTCCGTCCACCCTTCAACATCGAGTAAATTGTAAAAATAAGATAATTAGTAATATTCGGATTCAGCGGGTCAAAATACATGCCGGTAGGTAGGTCGTGTCTGATGTACAAACAACTTTTTTTTTATGTGTGCCGGTGTAATTTACTAGTGGAAAAGTTTATTATTCAACCGTTTGACTTCATCAATTTTAAATATTGAAGACTTATTTTCTGTAGGTATACAGGGAGCGCTGTAGTTTTCCGAATTAGTTTTTTAGTTCTTTATAATTCACCTGCTATATTTAATTAAATTTTTTTATTAAAAAATTTATTTTCTGTATACAGGGAGGTTTATAAATTTCCGGATTAATTATTTTCCTGTATTATTCAACAGTTATATTTAATTAATTTTAATTATTGAAAATTTATTTTCTGTATACAGGGAGGTTCATACATTTCCGTTTCAATAATTTTCCTGTATTATTTCACTGTTATATTTTATTTTTTGAAAAATATATTTTTTGTACACAGAGGGTGTCGATACCGCGCCCAAGGTGTCATTATTTTTTTTTTGTAAATATATTTTGTTATTAATCCCTGTGTTTCTTATACTACCAGCTAACAGTTTTATTTCAGGGTACGAAGTTCAAGGTGGAGCAGTGTTTTTAATTATAATTTAGTCGCTACCTCGATAGCAGTGACCGCCTGGAGTAATTTTAACTTCACTGAGTTTATCTTGAGTACACTCCGGCGTACTACAGGATCGCAGAGCAAACTGTGTTACCAAAACAGGCGCCCGAGCAACCCTTATTCTCCATTCACCAGAAGTCTGTCACAGTACTAACCCTGAGTAAATTCTGTTCAGGGTAAGTCTTTCTTATTTGCCATCTGTATGGATGATCATGTTTCTACCAGTGATATTGATTCTGGTGATTTATTTTGCTGCTATGAGTATATTCCACATCCTAAGCAGTTTTGTTTTAGAATCGTCGATGTAGATATGAATCGTACCTGCCACTTTCGGCTCTTCTATTTGTTCATATGCCTTATGGAAGATATATCTCGGTGAGATATAGTTTATGTTTGCTTGAAGCGGTGGGAGCGTATCGAGCGCCTTTTGCCAAAAGCGACGTCTCGCCTCACCAGATGGTACATCAGGATCTATTCCAACCGTGGAGAGGTGTGTCATTGTCATCAGAGCAATCTCCTTGATGTAAATATCAAGGGGAGTGAGACTAAGAACGACTACCATGGCTCTGGTTGATGTGGTTTTCATGGCTCCTGTTATGTTGAGACCAATGGCGGCTCGTGACCAAAATTTTGGGGGTTCACAGTGACAGAATATAGATATCAGTACAGATATATGAAAAAACTTTCGGCGTTTTAGAAAGTTTACAATATACCTTTTTAAAACACGAACAGTTTTTTAACTATATCTGTACCGACATCTACATTCTGCTACTGTGAACCCCCAAAATTTTGGTCACGAGCCGCCCCTGGTTGAGACATGTTGGTTTTTGAATTTGTTAGTTTGCGGATAGCTGTCAAATTTTGGTACCCGGACAACTGCACCGTGTGTTAGCATAGGTTTTATGATGGCCATGTAAGTCCTTGTGACGACTCTGGGGGAGAAACCCCATGTGCGCCTCCACGGTTCGACGGCATTGTTCATAAGCAATGTATGCTCTTTTGACTCTGTTTTCTAAGTGTGAGGTCCATGTTAACTTGTTGTCAAAAGTTCTACGTAGGTACTTCACCTCTGTTGCAAAGTATTATTTTGTGTTTAGGAGTTCTGGATATTTTAATTCCATTTTTATCCTTATCCTTGTGAAAAGGACAATTTCTGTCTTCTTGGTCCTTGCACCACTGTTCCATAACTATTGTTTTCAAAATTCCCTACTTGCAGAATGAGCAGGTTATCTGCTTATGCTATTGTGTAGTAACTGTCATTATTGTACCTACAGTACTTATTTCGTTATTAAAATAATCTGCTTTACATAATGAACATTGTAATAATTTTCTATCATTGTTACATTAGTGTTTAATTCTTATGAACCAAACAACAAAAATTGATTAATTTTCTCAGTGTAAAGTTCCCATACTTTGATACATCATTCAGTTTCGCTCCTTGGGTAGGTATTCTTTGGCGATATTAGCTGTTGGAATGAAAGATTTCAAAGTTTTCCACATCTCAGTAGGGTACCCTTGTTTAAATCTATTTTCGTTTCCAAGTATTTGCTTTTTTTATGATTAATTACATTCACTGCTTTATTCCTATTACATTTATATATTTGCCAGATTTCCTCTGATTTGGTAATAATACTTGTTTTATAACTTTTGTCCCTCACACTTGTAGCAGCTCTAACTTGATCATTCCACTAGTTTTGATAATATGGTAAAAGTTGAACTTGTTTTTTTTTGTGCCACTTCATTGACAACTTTCAAAATTTTATCTAAAAAATCTCTGTATTTTTCATTAATATCATGTAACCAATAAATCCTTGCAATATATTTTAGATTATTATTAATTATTGTATAATCAATAAACCTACCTCTTACTTTCAATAACATCCGGAGATATCACTGTTTAACTGCCGTGAGAACGAGAATGCACAATAGACTCGCGACTAGCCTCTTCAGCCTGGAATCTCTTATGAAAATTCCACGCGGGATCCAAAGATTCTGTTTCAATTAATAGTTGCGGTTTTTAAGAAGTTCCGTCTTCGAAGCCAGATCGCTATATAACAAATCTGGAATCTCTTACGAAAGTTCCGAAAATTTCACGCGGGATCCAAAATTTAGTTTTTATTAAAGTTTAAAATTCCTCGAACTATAGCAAGGGATATCTTTGCAATTAATAAACAACGGCAGTCATTCAGGAAAACTAAATTAAAGAAAAAAGGAATATTGATGAAAAGAAAATTGAGTAGCACATAACGTACCTTAAATATTTAACAAACGGCGGTAATCTAACAGATTCTTTTTTATTTAACGAACGGTTCAGCAGCACATAGCGGTCAAATTTATCGGTTGCAAAGAGAGAGAGTGCTCCATGAGAGCTGATCAAATACTTTACACTCGGAAAGATTCGGTTTTCCGAGTGGTTCGGAGTGGGAGTAGCAAATATTTACAAATGCGTGGACTGAAAAAACGTCTTTTTGACATTTGCGAAATTGCGAGATAATTTACATGAATTCGAACATTAAAAGTTGTATTCGCATTTCAGTAAATAAGGAAATATTTAGAAATATGGGGGCTGCAAATGTTCAAAAACGGGAATTTCTAGGAAACGAAAAAAATACGAGGGCTCTTCAGAACGTTATCAGGCGGAAATTAATTTAAACTAGATATTTTATAATTAAATTATTAAAAAATTTTATTGATTTCATCACAATTTATAAGCTTTTTCAATAGAGAACTCACAAGCAATTAATTTTCTAGTCTTTGGTAATAATTTTGTTGATTTTTTCACCTTGCTAGTTCAACTGTGGCCATCCTATAGGGCAGTGCTCCGCAACCGGTGTGCCGCGGCACACTGGTGTGCCGTAAGCCGACTTGAGGTGTGCCGCTCTTGCAGACAATACGAATCAGATTCGTATTGTAGCGAGACCCGCGAAAAATAAAGCAATCTGACAACAGCGCCGATGGTAAACGTCTATCCGTCTATCGGCGCGGCGCGGCGGCTTGATTCTCGAAGGCGACTAAACTAGAAAGATCCGTGCCGTTCGAGGCGCGACTCGATGTTTTCCTGAACATCGCCACTGCCTATATAAGCGCGCCTGTCGTCGCTCAGAGACTCAGAGAGAGTCGAATAGTCAAGTGAATCAGATAAATACGCGGGCAAACAAATAAATCGTAGAGTGAAATAAATAGTGAATTGCTATATAAATAAATTCTTGTGCCTTATAAATAAGTGAACTGGACTAAGTTTTGTTGCAGTATCTACTTTTATAAATAACTATAGTGCTTCAAATATGGATAAATTTTTGCTGAAATCACGAGCAGATGACGAAGAACCTAGCACAAGCTCCAGCATAAGTGCTGCAAAAAGAGCAAAAAAGGTGCTGAAAAGGAAGTACAATCAAGACTACCTTCGATATGGTTTCACTTGGTGTGGCGACGAAGCGGCTCCAAAGCCTGAATGCGTCATTTGCGGTGAACAGTTGTCAAATGAAGCAATGGTACCCAGCAAACTAAACCGTCATTTGATCACAAATCATCCCAGTTGCGTCAAAAAAGACATTCAATTTTTCCAACGGCGCTTGGATCAAAATAAGAAACAAAAGCAGTTTATGAAATCGGCGGTTACGGTTTCTGAAAAGGCATTAGAAGCAAGCTACCTTGTTGCAAAATTAATTGCACAACAAAAAAAACCGCACACTATCGGTGAAACGCTTATTAAACCAGCATGCATGGAAATTGTTAGACTTATGCTTGGGCCAAACGAAGTTAAGGACGTGAGTAAAGTTTCTTTGTCGGCCGATACTGTTAAAAGACGTATCCAAGATATGTCAAGTGATATTTTGGGAACACTAATTAAAAAAATCATTTCGGCTGGACTTTTTGCGCTTCAAATCGACGAATCAACCGATATTAAAAATAAAGCACAACTGATGGCTATTGTACGTTTCGTTGACGAGGACTCTATTAAAGAACATTATTTATTTTGTAAGGAGGTTCCAGAGAGAACTACCGGTGAACAAATTTTCCAAGTAACTGATAATTTTTTTAAAATACATAATATTCAGTGGACCAATTGCGTTGCTATTTGTACAGATGGTGCTGCTGCAATGATGGGCAGTAAGAAAGGTTTTGTATCTTGTGTAAAACAAAAAAATCCGTCAATACAAATTACACATTGCTGCATACATCGAGAAGCATTGATGGTCAAAAATTTGCCCGAACAGCTTTCGATCACAATGAATGAATGTATTAAGATCATAAACATAATTAAATCGAGAGCCTTAAATTCGCGAATATTTGGAATACTCTGTGAAGAAATGGGAAGCGAACATGAATCCTTACTGTTTTATACAGAAGTTCGTTGGTTATCCCGGGGAAAAGTTTTAGCTCGACTGTTTGAACTTCGCTACGAAGTGCGTGAGTTTCTTTCAAGTCAAGATATGTACGATCTATGCCAGCACCTTCATGATGAATACTGGATAGCCAAACTTGCATACATGGCGGATATATTCGAACATCTGAATGAACTTAATAAAAAAATGCAAGGACGGAATGAAAATATATTGACGTGCTCCGATAAATTACAAGGGTTCAAAAAGAAACTTGAACTTTGGCAGGAACAGTTGCAAAAAGGATGTCTAGAAATGTATCACAGGACCAACCACAGTACGATCGAAAACAAGCAGTTGATTGTGGATTTGGCCCAACAACATTTAAGTATGCTTCAACAAAAATTTGAATACTATTTCCATTCTATCAACACGGAACAATACAATTGGATTCGAAATCCTTTCGCAACCAATGCAATAAGTTCCACGGAAGCACTGCCATTGCAAACTCGAGAGGAGTTCACAGAATTAAGTAATGATATGACCCTAAAACTTAAATTCGACGAAGTTCCGTTAGATGTTTTCTGGATTTCCATCAAGACAGAATATCCACGCATCACCGACAAGGCCATCTTCACACTACTTCCGTTTTCCACAACATATTTATGTGAGCAAAGTTTTTCAACGCTTGTATTAATTAAAAATGATAAACGGTCATGCTTAAAAGATCTTGACCAAGAAATGAGAGTTGCGCTGTCTAAAATTGAGCCGAATATAAAACTTTTGTGTTCAACGAAGCAAGCGCAGGTATCACATTAATCAGTCATCATCATGTCAAAATATTTATTACTATTGACGTGTCAACAGAAGTAAATTTAGTATACCTACCTGTCCTACCTAGTATTTAGTATAGTTCTCATGTATGTACCTATTTGTATTTTTCATTCTATCTGAATAATAAAAAAAAATAAAAAAAAAATATGTATTATGTCCTGAGTGAAAATTTTGATGCCCCAAATCTGAAAGGGGCTTCTTCACATTTTAAAACAATAAAAAAAAACTAAGGTAGTTTGGACATCCATAAATAATTAGTATACATGGAGTGAACTGACCCCCGACCTAGCTACGCCACTGCTATAAATATATTTTAGATTTTGGTGTGCCACGAAATTCTAGGGAGCAGTTTGGTGTGCCTCAGATGAGGAAAGGTTGCGGAGCACTGCTATAGGGGATGTGACTAACAAAATATATTGGGGGCTTTATTTACCTCATGGGTGGTGCGGAAGAAGCACACAATTTGATATTAATATACAATATAAAGATGTACTTATGGCATTGTTCGAGGCAAATAAACCTGTAATCTGATTACAATTCATTTCTCTAGATCCTACTTAGACCTGCCGTATAATGAACTTATATGATTTTTTAATGAACAACTCATAACTTTCAAGACAATTAGTTTCTATTCTTTGGCAACAATCTCAACATTTCTTGTTGATTTTTTCTCTTTACATATGAAGAGCAAAGGGCAAAAATTATCAGTCACAAAAATTACTTTTTGTAGAATAAACAAAACAAAGTTTACAGACTCATATTTTTATGCTGTATGGCTTTTAAGTAAAATACAGAGACTGATAGATTTACTCAAACTCCGACCATATCAGCAGAAAGATTGGGTCTAAACCTACAAGATGGCAGTGTTAGTTCATTTTTAACAACTGTACTCACCCTGTAAGTACGAATCAAACACATGCTACGTTTGAATATCCACATATGATGCATTTTTTACCTCTTGAGCATATATTTATCCACACATCTGCTCCCATTACATTTAGGTATCTTGAGTCACATGATCAAAGATTCACATCTCAGATGCATCTGATGTGGATAAACAAACGCATACTTGTCAGTAAGCATATATTTCAAGTTATATTTGGAAAACTAGTCATTGGAGCCAATTTTACCAATAAGAATTTCGAATGAGTACATCGAGGACAATACCTATCAAATATCTAGACTTTTTTTTCGGCATTTCAGCTATTTTTGACTGAAAAAGATCTGCGGAATCATGACAATATTTTGATGATAATAGTTAAGTAGTTGTTATATATATTGACTACAAAGAATGAGCGAATAAGTTCCAAAATTTATGAGTGGCTCTTGGGGAAACACATGGAGAATTTGATTTTCCTTATCAGAAAAATTTTCAGACCACAAAATGCACTTATACATTCAGGTCATTCTAGAAAATATATTTTTCGGACTAGTGACGATTTACGTTTTCATACATTCGATGGGCTTGTGTGGAAAATCTGGTAAAATCTCGATTTTTTCCTTAGAAGATTATGCTCTTATTTCAACTCTATAGCCACTTGCAACATTAAAGCCTTTGGTTTTTTTCGAAGCCTACTTCAATTAATCATATGGTGAAAATGGCTTGTGTGGAAATATGGGCAACAAATAACCTTTCATTTTTGTTGAGGAAAATCGAATTGTCCATTGCTGTCCCCAGGAGCCACTCGTAAATTTACTTTCATTCTACTTAAAATTGATGTACTTTTCAACCCTCTTTAAGGCTTGTATGCCAAAATGGGGCACCTAAACCTGTCACTATCTGAAGGTCTAAAAAGTTAGATTCTGACTGTTGCTAGCACACATAACTCCCTTAATTTCGTAGGAGGAATTGGGTTTCATATTTTCATATTTCCAAAAATTGCATACCTATAGGTTAGCTATATTCTAGTGAATGTCAATCCATTAAGAGGATTAACTGATGACCCAGGTCAGACAAGGTCACTCATTCAGTTAAAAATTAATTCATATTTACAATATAAACAGTGAGTGTGAATTTTATGCATCACCTTTGATTTGTACAATATGCACTGATGATAAGACCCAGCTCTTTTTATGAACTGGGAACCGGGTCAAAGTCAGTTATCGTTAGTCTCATTTGATACAGGTTAACTGATTTATGATTAAGACTATGATGATGATTTATTGTATTTTATTTACTTTCTGTAAAAATTAAAATGGCACTTCATTCATGAGTATACTTGTTCACTCACAAATCAATCTGTGAAAAATAGCTCTTCGGTTCATTAAATTCATATAAGTGCATAAATCTTACAAATCATCTGGGTCATATGAACAATAGGGCCATGAAGCGATCATCGTTCTTTTTAAATTTTCATGAATAACACATCTCTAAAGGATATCAAATGACTCACCTGCTCTGTCAATAAAAACTAGTGAACTCAATATTTTTGGTGAACACTCTATAGTTATACAAAAAGGTGCCTCTTCTTTTGGTGTTAAGTGATCAGTCTGGGTACCTCTTTCAATTAAAGACTTATTTTTTTCTTCTGGCTGTTCTCTATGAATTTCATCCATCACTTCTTTATATCCATTCTTTATTATGAAGCTCAATCTGAGAATAATATATTGTCGAAATTTAAGGAACCATTCACGAAAATTTAATTTTCCACTATAATATTCCTTACTTTTTTGCCAACCTGGCCAGTTACGAATGTTCACAATAAGCATAAATGGTAAAACGTTTTGTAGATTTTCATCGAAAGCATCCAAGTTTATTTGGAGTTCGTGTTTTAACATTAATTTTATAGTATCCATAGTTATATTTACTTGCTTTCGATCTACAAGTGCTTGAAAACATTTTCTAAGTGCTGAATTTCGTTGGAGATCTTTTTTAGAACGTTCTGTAGCCATTGAATTTTACTTACTTGCGATTTGCGATCATTTTGCGATTACACTTGCGATTTAGCGATTCAAGAAAAAATAAAATTGTAAATTCCCCTCCACCTTTTTTGTTATTGGCCATTGGCCTACATCTTTGCAGCAATCCAGATTCCAGCTAACTTTAACACGTCTTCTTTTTGTAATTAGGTCTTTTCCTTTGCATCGAAAGTGTAGCACTGAGCTACACCAATTCTGAAAATATCGTTCCATTTATACAAATTGTATGGATGGAACGACATTTTCAGAAGTAACGTAGCTCAGTGCTACACTGTCGATGCAAAGGAAAAGACCTATTAATATTTAAAATGTCTACAGTTGTGGTCTACACTCTACACTACAGCAGCCAACAAGAAAAAAATTAGTGCCTCGCTGAATTTCAAATACTCAAGGTCTGTATTTATAAATAGGTCTTTGCCTTTGCATCGAAAGTGTAGCACTGAGCTACGTTACTTCTGAAAATATTGTTCCATCCATTGGGTCCTATGATTGAACGTTTATGTTATCGGTAACGTATATGTTAGGCCGAATTTTAAAAGTAACGAGGCAAGTTCGTATGATGGAAACCTGTTAAATTAGAACATAACAGGCGGAAAATAACAGTAATATGTTATGAAAGACTTTACATCATACGAATTTGTCTCTTTGCTGTTAAAACTCGGCCTAACATGTACGTTACGGATAACGTAAACGTTCAATCATACCACCCATTGGCTGCTTTCATCCGCGCCATTTCAAGTAGCGCTACAAAAGTAGCGATCACTTACGCTACCTGATCGATCTTTATGCACGGATGAACCATGTTTAAAAGTGACATTTGATTGTGGTTTATTCATTTTACTTTTGAGTTGAATGCACTACTGCTGCGTTTGAGAATCCACATCGGATGCATCTGAGATGTAAAAAATCTTTGATCACGTGATTCAGTATACGTAAATGTAATGGGACAGATGTGTCCGATGTGGATAAAAAAACGCTCGAGATGTAAAAAATGCATCCGATGTGGATTCTCAAACGCGGCAATACTTTGATTAAAATCAAAGTATGTGGTTGAATGTCTCTGGTTGAAGATTTGTTTGTTTATTTGTGGTTTGTTTATTTTTCAATTGTATGGATGGAACGATATTTTCAGAAGTGACACGTAGCTCAGTGCTACACATGCTGCGTTTGAGAATCCACATCGGATATGCATCTGAGATGTAAAAAATCTTTGATCACGTGATTCAGTATACGTAAATGTAATGGGACAGATGTGTCCGATGTGGATAAAAAAACGCTCGAGATGTAAAAAATGCATCCGATGTGGATTCTCAAACGCAGCATATGTAGGTCTTTTCCTTTGCATCGAAAGTGTAGCACTGAGCTACACCACTTCTGAAAATATCGTTCCATTTATACAAATTGTATGGATAGAACGATATTCTCAGAAGTGACGTAGCTCAGTGCTACACTTTCGATGCAAAGGAAAAGACCTTGTGGATGCAAAGAAAAAGACCTATTATAACTCAACTGAGTCGGACTTTGGTAAGTCGTCCTTGAACGAAAATCAAAGTTCAGTTATATCCATAGATTACTAATGGATTAAATGTACTTAACAGTTACCACCGACCTTGATATTAACTTGATATTAAACTGGATGGCTATATATAACATACACCATATTCCCAATTTCTAAGCCGACATGGGTGAAAAAACGGTCGGTGCGCATGACAATTTGGACGCCAGACTGTCAATTTGGAGCATTCTACAGGCGAGTTCGGTCAGTCAGGGGCTGGGGCCCAATTCTCGAAACATGCGTTAACTGCCGCATGCGCTAAGTAACGCATGGTCGTTAACGCATACGACAGCAATTTAGTATTCCTGAACACCATGCGATAATCGCGAATCAAGTCGAACGTGTTAACGAAGAGTCTTTGATTATTGCATAGTCTTAACCAATGAGGATTGAGAATACCAAAGATGGTATCACTGAATATGAGATAATAGCATTGACATATGTCAAAATTGCCAAAAAAATGCAAAAATTATAAAATTAAATGGATTGCAGATGTCTAATAATTTTTGGTTTTTGGATGTTTTAACTGTGATTATTTGTATTTTGGACTTGAGAATTGGAGTGGTTTAGATTTAGAATATTAAAAATGGAACAGCGTGGTTCACGAATAACGGAAAAACCGTGAAACTTTAGTAGAATTTATAACATTGTTTAGTGCCTGTAAAACTCCTATGATAAAGCAGGATTAATTGACAATTATAACAGAGACAACCACATACAAAAGAAAATCAAAGTATGTGGAGACAACCCTCTGATTATAACCTTACTTTCACCTTAACGAATGCGACAAAGTGGTTGTCGAACGGTCATGAGCGCTCTTTGAAAATCACCATTTTTAGCGCATGCGTTAATAAATTTGACGAATGCCGCCAGTTCAGGAATACACTTTCATCAAGTCGCATACGTTATCGCATGCGATAAGTTAACGAAGGCGTCAGGAATTGGGCCCCTGGAGCGGGACAAATGTTTAAATGACATTTAAGCGTGTTAAACTGTCACTAATCGGACTAAACCTAACGCTAAAAGGGTCGTTTGGAGTTAAAAGTGTTAAAGGAGTTAAAGGAACTTGGCAGACCGAACGCAATGTCTATATGGGTAGAGGCACAGTTTATAGCTTAAAAGAATCAGTTCGCTCACTCGGACCGATTGGATGTTCCAAAATAACATCCACTCCAGGGATACAAATTCTGGATGCGCAGAAGACTGCTGTTTGAATATAGGCGGTTGTCATATAAGGTCTTTTCCTTTGCATCGAAAGTGTAGCACTGAGATACATCACTTCTGAAAATATCGTTCCATCCATACAATTTGTATAAATGGAACGATATTTTCAGAAGTGGTGTAGCTCAGTGATACACTTTCGATGCAAAGGAAAAGACCTATATTGTATTAGGCATTCCAAACAAATGAACTGCCAGTGGGAAAATTTGATATATCCAAAGGGTTGCGACATACGATGTATTCTGTTTACAATACGTAAAATCATGAATAATGGATTACATTTAAATATTTTATGTCAAACACAATAAAAATAAGATACATTTTTTCATAAATTGGCAGGCTTTGTGACTATTATTTCGAATAAAAAAAACGTTCAAGATGCAAGACTTAGGACCGATTCCACCGTTGTGGTAAACGAAGTTTAAAATGACATTTTTACATTAACAATGTCATTTTAATCTCCATTTAACACAACGGTGGAATCGACCCTAAGAGAGTTATTGCAAGTTCACTTAGGGTCAGGCACTGTTAGTGCCGCTCTTATTTTGACATCTAAGCATGCGTAGATGTTTATGTTCTAAAACTGACTTTATTAAGGATTGTGCCTGTCCTTAATTGTGGATGTTTAAGGGCAGCAGGTAGTGGCGACTTTATAGCTTTCGGATGCGCTCGTCATTTAAACCTTCCAAAATTATAATTTCTAAAGCCTCTTTAATATTAGGTACTATTATAGAATTTATTTGACTCTAATTACGATGTCACTATTAGTGGCTGGCTTTATAGAAATTTGCAATATCTCTCTATTAGGGACAGACACAATCTTTATTAAAGTTAGTGATCTGCGCATGCTCAGATGTCAAAATAAGAGCGGCACTAATAGTGACTGACCTTAAGTGAACTTGCAATAACTCTCTTATGTCTCTACCCCCTTAGATATACCAGTCTCACTGACAGCTATTGTTTGACAGGTCGTTGGAATGCTTAATTGGTAATAGTAAGAGAGCCCACTGCAAATTACGACTGCCATCTGATAACAAAATGAAATATGCTCCAAAGACATATAACAACATTGTACTTTACCAAATTGTACCTGTGCCAATCTGAAATCCAGAGCAAAGTGGTTAAAAAAAATTATTTTATATTCAAAAAATTACATAAGACATGACAGCGATAATTGTGTTTTCTCTAAAAATTACAATCCTAATTCATTGTGAACCTAGCTTTTCTGAATTATTAATATTTTTACCTAACTTTGGCAGAGATAGTCAATAATAATTATAAACTCTTGTTAGACAATTCTTTTAAACCATAATCATAGTAGTTTTTTTGTCGTTCCTAGGACAACCTGTAAAAATGAATCACAACAATAGGCATACAAATAAATTCTTAAATCAGCAAAAATTGATTCATATTTTTAATGATTTTTACCTACTAATCGTGTGCAGATGTTTTTGTGCGATGTTAAGAGGAAGAAAATGTTTCCCGTTAACGATATATATCAATATATATTTGAATATGTTATTATCTGGAAAACTTTAAGGGCAAACAAAATTAGCGCTGTCATGCCTTATGTGATTTTTTTAATATAAAATATATTTTTTTAACACTTTTGCTCAGGATTGGGATTGTACAGGTGCCATTCAGTAAAGTACACTGTTTTTACAAGCTTTTGGGGTATATTTTATTTCATTATCAGATGGCGGTAAAAATTTACAGTGGGCTCTTGGGCTATTATGATTTGATTCTGTATGCGCCAGGGATACAAATCCGAGTTGCACAATGTATAAACTGGAACATTGAGATCAAAAGTGCCGACGCAGAGTGAGCGAACTGATTCTTTAGCTATAAACTGTGGTAGAGGTTCAAGTAACCAATTGGCTGCGTTCATCCGCGCCACATGCTACCAGGGGGGCTATTTTCAAACTCGAGAGAATTCATTTCTCTCAAGAGAAATGTCATACGTCAACGTAAAACCGTATTTTTAGGGCTCTTAGGGCCAGTGTGAACTCACTGACTGTTTCTCTCGGTTTATTTAGAGATAATTAAAATTCTCCTAAGAATTTTAATCCCCGAGGCCTTTAAAAACAGCGTTTCCACATTGGCATATGACATTTCTGATGAGAATCTTGAGAGAAATGAGTGCTCCCATACTCTGAAAATAGCCCCCCTGGGGACCTATTTTCAAACCGTGTGAGTACTCATTTCTCTCAAGATTCTCATCAGAAATGTCATACGTCAATGTGGAAACGCTATTTTTAAAGGCCTCGAGGATTAAAATTCTTAGGAGGATATTATAATTATCTCTAAATAAACCGTGAGAAACAATCAGTGAGTTTACACTGGCCCTTAGGACCCTAAAAATACTGTTTTACGTTGACGTATGACATTTCTCTCGAGAGAAATGAATTCTCTCGACTTTGAAAATAGCACCCCTGGGGTGCTATTTTCAAAGTCGAGAGAATTCATTTCTCTCGAGAGAAATGTCATACGTCAACGTAAAACAGTATTTTTAGGGTCCTAAGGGCCAGTGTAAACTCACTGATTGTTTCTCACGGTTTATTTAGAGATAATTAATATCCTCCTAAGAATTTTAATCCTCGAGGCCTTTAAAAACAGCGTTTCCACATTGACGTATGACATTTCTGATGAGAATCTTGAGAGAAATGAGTACTCACACGGTTTGAAAATAGGTCCCCTGGGGCCCAATTCTCGAAACATGCGTTAACTGCCGCATGCGCTAAGTAACGCATGGTCGTTAACGCATACGACAGCAATTTAGTATTCCTGAACACCATGCGATAATCGCGAATCAAGTCGAACGTGTTAACGAAGAGTCTTTGATTATTGCATAGTCTTAACCAATGAGGATTGAGAATACCAAAGATGGTATCACTGAATATGAGATAATTGCATTGACACATGTCAAAATTGCCAAAAATTATAAAATTAAATGGATTGGATGTCTAATAATTTTTGGTTTTTAGACGTTTTAACTGTGATTATTTGTATTTTGGACTTGAGAATTGGAGTGGTTTAGATTTAGAATATTAAAAATGGAACAGCGTGGTTCACGAATAACGGAAAAATTGCGTGAAACTTTAGTAGAATTTATAACATTGTTTAGTGCCTGTAAAACTCATATTTCTTCTATATCATCCATACTAAATAAAATAAACCAAAATAAAGTGGCACCTAAACGTCCAATAAAAGAGTTCACGGTACAAAAAGTTTCATTTTTATATTCTAATAAAATGTTCAATAGAGTCAAATTAAAAATAAATATTTCCCAATAATAAATCACAAAACAAAACCAATAGATAGAAACACGAATCTCATATGATAAAGCAGGATTAATTGACAATTATAACCTTACTTTCACCTAAACGAATGCGACAAAGTAGTTGTCGAACGGTCATGAGCGCTCTTTGAAAATCATCATTTCTTAGCGCATACGTTAATAAATTTGACGAATGCCGCCAGTTCAGGAATACACTTTCATCAAGTCGCATACGTTATCGCATGCGATAAGTTAACGAAGGCGTCAGGAATTGGGCCCCAGGGGACCTATTTTCAAACTCGAGAGAATTCATTTCTCTCGAGAGAAATGTCATACGTCAACGTAAAACAGTATTTTTAGGGTCCTAAGGGCCAGTGTGAACTCACTGATTGTTTCTCACGGTTTATTTAGAGATAACTAATATCCTCATAAGAATTTTAATCCTCGAGGCCTTTAAAAACAGCGTTTCCACATTGACGTATGACATTTCTGATGAGAATCTTGAGAGAAATGAGTGCTCACATACTTTGAAAATAGGTCCCCTGGGGTGCTATTTTCAAACTCGAGAGAATTCATTTCTCTCAAGAGAAATGTCATACGTCAACGTAAAACCGTATTTTTAGGGCTCTTAGGGCCAGTGTGAACTCACTGACTGTTTCTCTCGGTTTATTTAGAGATAATTAAAATCTTCCTAAGAATTTTAATCCTCGATGCCTTTAAAAACAACATTTCCACATTGACGTATGACATTTCTGATGAGAATCTTGAGAGAAATGAGTACTCACACGGTTTGAAAATAGGTCCCCTGATCGATCTGGTAGCGCCACAAGGTAGCGCTCTCGAGTGGCACTTATGAACGGTGTGTTTTGACATTTCGCTCAAGGAGCGGCCGCCATTAAAAGTAGCGCATTTTATTTATGTCTGATCGGTGATCACTGATCTGTCTTACGCACTTACGTCCACGGTTTGCTTGGGGACTAGTAGGGTTATATTAGCATATTAGCTATTGAAAAATAAACAAACAAATCTTCAACCAGAGACATTCAACTCAAAAGTAAAATGAATAAACCAAAATCAAATGTCACTTTTAAACATGGTTCATCCGTGCATAAAGATCGATCAGGTAGCGTAAGTGATCGCTACTTTTGTAGCGCTCCTTGAAATGGCGCGGATGAACGCAGCCAATGATTATTGAATAACGTCGAAAGAAAATAGCAGAGATAAAAAATATTTTCAACACACAAAATATTTTCAATACTCTGCCTTTGATTTTGCCCACTAAGAAGAAAGTCATCCTTATTAAGACTCTTCAGCAATAAATGGAAATTCTCGACTCCAGTCCATAGAAAAATAAAAAGCAGTCTGTAGGACAAACATTTCGATCGAACTCTATTACGGCGGGTCGAGCATGAGTAGATACGATAGTGGCATCGCCATCTATACTTAGTAAGCAGAATCAAATAACATCTAGTGGATATCCACGATGGTTTGCGTTCGCGCCTAGACTTTGATATATTTAGTGGATGTTCATGGGATATTGAATACACCTTAAAAAAATTAATTTTAAATATCTGAACGGTACTATTAGCCACAATGGCGAGCACAATGGGGTAATTTTTTAATAATTTGCTATATAATTACTATTATTTATGGACATTTGCATCTCTATAAATTATATCTCATGGATATAAAATTTATATCTACCATGGACTGGACATTCAGTGGATATTGGGATGTTCAGTAGATATCCAAAGGATTTGGTGTGCTGTCTGAGTAGGTGCATCAAAATAAACATTTTTTTGCTTAATAAAATAAAAATAATTTTATTGCCCAACAAATTAATCCATTTACAGAACAAAATACATGAAATAAATGTTAAACATAATATTTCGACAGAAAATAATTTTAGCAACAGCAAGAAAAAAAAAAGAAAAAAAAAGAATCCTAAATACATTAGCTACAAATTAGTACAACTAATGGTCGAAATAAATATCCCAATCAGAACAAAATTAATTAAAATTTGAGCATTAGTGGTATAGGTTAATTTCTTCCCAAGTTCGTTCAAATACTTTCTGTATAAAATGTTTTATGATATCTAATGTTTGGGGAACATTAAAATTTATTTAATTTATCAAAAATAGTGTTATCAATAGTGTTATGTAATATTTTATAAAAAAATGTAACACTGGAAACTACCCTTCTATTTTCGAAAGAAGCAGAGATTCTTCAATACCTCGAATGGGATACAGCTCATCTATTTTAAAAGAAAGGTACTTGAGAGATCGCCGCTGAACATTTTCCAATGATCTTTTATGAATATTGTAAATAAGGTTCCAGATAAGAAAAGCATATTCTAGCCTGGAACGAACTAAAGAAAAGTAAAGGATCTCCAATAAGGTTTAACAGTTTGTAAAAGAACGAGTATTACGAATTAAGAACCCTAAGCTTTTCAACGCAGACGCAACGGTATTTTCAATATAATCCGAAAAAGTAACTTTTTAGTTGAATAATATACCTTAATCTTCAATTTGTGCACAAGTCCGATAAAGGTTGGCTGTTAAATAAATAATCAAACTCCACCTTGTTAAGTATAGGAACATACTTTACATTTAGACACATTCATAAACAGCTTGTTTTCATTACACCAATTTTCAACGATTCCCAATAAGTTGGGTCTGTAAAAAGTAACAGTCTTGAATTGATGAGATTGAGGTAAATATTTTTAAGTCAGCAGCGAACAGCAGCTTAAATTTATTGCCAAGTCATTTATAAATATACTAAATAATAGTGGCCCCAGATTGGAGCTCTGTGGAACTCCAGATGTTGCTGTGAGGGGTCAAGATGAAAATCCGTTGTAAAAGACATAATTAAAACGATGATTTAGGTAAGATGAAAATAATCTCAACAGCTACTGATCAAACCCTAAGCTTTCCAACTTCCTTACAAGAATATTATGATTTTTAATTATTACAAAATACATCATGGGCAGGTTGTACAAAAAATATTCTAAACATATTTTAACTAACAAGAGTTTTATTTTTAACTAGTTATATTCAAAAACAAATGTCATTTTTAAAACTATGTTTAACAATAACCGATGAGTATACAACAAGGTTCACAGTTTAAACTAAGTCTACATTTTAACTGCCTATTGTACAACCCGCCATATGTACAATTAAAAATTAATTGTATTTCTTTAAAATGTACTTGATTCTGTTGATCAAAACCATTCGATAAAAAAATTAAAAAGTATTGGTATAAAGGTGGTTTTTTATATCTATGCTATAAAACATGCATTGGAGTAGATTATCTAAGTATCAGGTCAGAGAGGTTAAAATTAAATAACATATGCAGTGGGATTCTCATCTTTCAATAAGTCTCCAATCGAGACTCATATCTTCGTTCGAGAGACAGCGATTTTAATGTAATGTCTCTCTCTATTCTGTATGTAATGTGTCGAGTTCGCACAAAAGAATCGCTGTTCTGATCAGAAGAAATTAACCACATCAAAGGAAGAAAATTAGGTCCCCTCTGTTATTTTTAATTTATATTGTTGATGTCGCAATAATCAATATGACATTTACCTGTTTGCCTATGATGTCCTTATCTATGTTTCTTGTATGTTGTAAGGATTCAGATAACTCAGTAAGATTTAATTGTCAATGAAACTCTGCAAAAAGTTTATAAATGATGTTGCAATCATTTGTTAAAAATCAACACAAATACCTAAAACAAAATATATGCTGATAAGTAATAACTATATGCAGTTTGTGGACAAACAATATAGGAAATTGGAAGAAATTCTATACAGTTAGTAAAAAAATTCAAATATTTAAGGTTAATTATTCGGAAACAGATGAAATTCATAGACCATATGCAAGTACTGTTATCAAAACAATTGCAGTTGTAAACTACACAAATAATTAAATGTTTATTTTACGTATGAAGTTTATTAATATTAAAATAACGTTACAAAAATAATAATTAATAAAACAAATGGAATAACACAGTCTTAACAAAGAAATCGACTGCATTCCTCAACGGTGTTCGATTATCTGCCCATCCAAATAGTTGACCCACTGATTGAACCTTTGAATATGATTGAACGACCCTTTTCTGTCGACCGCCCGGTTTACGATGTTTTGGTTTCCCAGAAATCGTCTCGGGTTAAGGGACCATCCAAAAATAGATTACAGTCGGCCTACCTGAGTTTTTCACGACCCCGTGAAACATGGTTAAACTATAACAAAGAAAATATATTAATTAAGCTGAAATTAATAAATATGAGCACGAATATTTCTATTCGTCCTCGGCTTCACAGTGTCGCTTTGCGAAACTGTCACTTCATTTTGTCTGAAGTACCGTATAAGCCACAAAGCATGTATATTCTAGAGACCCCACGCCAATGTTAAACTTTTAAACCAAATTAGCGCCACCTTGTGTTTGGAGCTGGAACTAAAATGACAATTGACAGATGGCGGTAAATTCAAATTGTAATTTTTAGGAGTAGGTAGTAGTTTTAAATTAAATTTTAAATGATTTCCACATAAATTATTTTATAAAATAAAGTATGGAACTAGTAAGTTCGAAACTTTTATTTTACAAAATAATTTAGGTCGATTATACCAAATTTGAAGAATTAATTTGTTATAAGGGGTCTAATGTGGAGAGTTGGTTCTGCATATTTTTATTAAATAAATATAAGATATATCAATAAATAATAAAATAGAACATTCTTAAAATATGTTCATTAATAACTTAAATAAATATTATTAGATAAAAATAAATACAAATAATAATACATATTTAACGAATACTTACTTGGAGCAAATAGATATATAATCTCAAATCTTTAAAATACCTATCAAAAATTTAAATGTGAAGTAGAGACTAGGATATTACATTTTATTAACACTATTGCCGCGTTTGAGAATCCACATCGGATGCATCTGAGATGTAAAAAATCTTTGATCACGTGATAAATGTAATGGGATAGATGTGTCCGATGTGGATAAAAAAACGCTCGAGATGTAAAAAATGCATCCGATGTGGATTCTCAAACGCAGCATATAGTTATATATTTTATAAATGTCTTTTTAACTGAGGACAAATGTAATATAGGTATTGTATTAAAAGGTGAATCCTTTTAACTATTCATTCAATGATAAATATAGGTATTTGTAGCTTTGCCCAGGTCCGAAAAAACAGCGGATCCGCTAGCTTGAATTTTCATAAATTCCATAGTAGCGGCACAGATTCAGACCCAGCTGGTTTTTCGTAACTTTTTTGTTACGCTAGTCTCCCTTTTGTAGCTTGTACTGAACCTGAGAAAAGCGCGGATCCGCTAGCTTAGCGGATATTTTTAGCGGCACCAGCTCGGACCAGGCTCATTTTTTGTAACTTTTTTGTAGCTTTTTTGTTACGCCTGTCTCCATTTCGTTGCGAGGCCTTGGGGCCCAATTCTCGAAACATGCGTTAACTGCCGCATGCGCTAAGTAACGCATGGTCGTTAACGCATACGACAGCAATTTAGTATTCCTGAACACCATGCGATAATCGCGAATCAGGGCACCTATCCTCGACTGGTGCTTTAATCAATGCGAATGCGCATTTACTAAAGTTGTTTTTTAGCCACCACATTGGTTTAAAATATTTTTTAAACCATATTTAAAGTGACGTCATGAATTAATAGATGGCAAAAATAGGGTGTTTTAAAAATATAATCTGCTGTCATATGACAAAATTTTTTTGATCGTATTTTTTTTTTTAATGATTGTTAAATCAGATGAAGGAAGATAAGTGTTTGATAGCGATTTTAAGTAAAAATTGAAGTGTTTTTAATAGGTACATTGGAATCTGAAACGTTATTATTTTATTTTTGGTATTTTTCTTGTCAATAAACATATGGTATCAATATTTATTCCGTAGTTCCACAGATACGCGATTGTCTAACGATTATTTGCTGTAGATTTGTTGGGCTTTTCCAAAGTTCATCAACTGCCAAAGAACGTTTATTGCTTTTAAATATTTGCTGGCAAATTCAGAATCTGAAGCAAACTACGTAATTATTTTTGTAAAAAACGTACAATTGATAAGTAATCCTTTAACCTTACTTTAATTGAATTATTGTTTCATAATCAAGAGTAACCCATAGGTAGATCACATTGTCCAACTGTTTATGATGACCATAAATATTAATATTTGTATTAAAGCATTATAACCAATTAATGTATGAATATGAATCACATAATATATGTATGAAGTTATCAAAAATCAATAAAAATCAACAAAACGTCAAATATATCAAAATGTTCAAAGATGGAACAGAGCAAAACAACATACAACAGCCACAATCAGAATCTCTTATGTGTCAACCGTTATTGAACCATATGCCTCCGACTGGTTCAAAAATTCTAGCTTTGGTTTAAAATATTTCGTACGCGACGTCATAGTTGCATCACTAAAATTTAAACGGTTTAAAACAGTCGAAAATATTTTAAACCATACACTCGCTAAAAAATACCTTAAATGCGAATGCGTATTTGCTCAAAAGCGTGTTGTAGCTATTCTTGGTCGTTCGAATTTATATTGCGGGTGCGCATTTGACAGCGAGTGGGTTTTTGCTCTTCGCATTCAAATACGAAGGTCTAACTGGATGCACGTTTTTGTTTTGTTTCATAAATTGATCGTGACCTATAGGTATGATGGCAAATATATTTTTTTTAAATATCTTATTACAAATTAGAAGAGGCAAATAATCATCCTCGAAGAGTTTATGATGATAGGAAAGCTCCTTTCAGACTTTCTGATCAAGCGTTTATCAGATTGTTTCGGTTAATTATATGTGTCTTTTTACTAATATTTTCCATTTTATAACGCTGCAAATTATGTATAGCCAAACACTACATCAAAAAACAACCCAAAACCACGACTTCATGCTCAAAACCATTAATATTAATATTGCTTCTTTTTTGCGAATAATTTTCACAAAACAAGCAATGTGAACTTTGAGTCCCCTTTCTAGCAGTCAATTTAACATAAATAATCGTCGATCATACATGGTTGCCAAGTTGCCATTCGCATTTATAAAAGAGGATTACGAAGGCACTGGGCGGCTATCCTCGACAATCGCTAAAAAAACGAACCGTTTTCGAAAGTGAGTGGTTGAAAAGCGAGTAGTTTTTGAAATCTATATTCTTGACTGACGTTCGATGAGTATTCGTTTTTTAAGACGTATACGTTTTTAACAAGCAAATAATATGTCTGGCATCACTGTAAACTGTCTATATCGTTGAATACAAGTAATGTGCAGGCCATAAAAGAATAAGGATTATGTAATTTAATTACAACAAACCAATTGTAAATTTGTCGAACGATGATTTTTTCTAATCACATAATATATATCGATGTTCAGGATAATCTGAATTGTTAATTGTTGGCGTAAAAATAGCTATACGGGTGCAGTTAATGCAACCTATAATTCTAGGAAAATCGTACGTCATAAAAACCTACTTTTTAAGGTAGAAAATTCATTTAACTAATAACTTTGCTTATCTTACTCAGTTCTTTAATATTTTGTGGCAATTTTACAAAATTGTAAAAATTTCTGGACACAACGTGTGATACAGAAGAGCTATGAACAGCAAGCAAATTAACATTTGTAAATAAAACATACATGAATTAATAATGAAATTCTTACACGGTAAGATATAAAAAATATTCATTCAATATCAGTTAAAATCAAAAACTGGATTCTGCCTCTGCAAGTCTGAATCTTTAAGAGGTTTGTTCCAACTTGGTGTTTGGTACCGTTCTTGTATCATACCAACATCAGTTTATGAACGATGTACTGCGCAATAGTGATGTAAGAATACGTATCCAAAAATCCGTTGAATCCGAATATTAAAAGGATCCGGATATTCCGGAATCAATAGTGTAAATTCGAATACGAATTCGGTATCAAAAAGAACAGAAACAAAATCGTAATACACGAATCGAATGCTGCAAGTTCTGTTATGACAGCCGATTCGGGTTTTGCGGGTGGCAGCCGATACGAACTATGGATACGAAATCAGAATTCGGAATCGTCTAGCGTTGTTGCAATTTCATAATCGGTTAGTCGGCATGCACTGCATATTTTAAAGGTAACATGAAGTTATATAAATATAAATGAGAAATTTTGTTTCTGATATTATGATAAAAAACAAAATATTTGAGATTTATCTTGTGTTTATTATTCTAAAACATTAAAAGCTCCTGTTACTTCACTCTCAAACATAAATTCTGCTAGGGTTGACAACACTGCCCGATTCCGATTCCCAAGGTCGCGGTGTATTTACGGTTGCGTATTATGATTTCACACATATGGATACGTATCCGGATGATGAATCCGAATATCTCTTGGTTCCGAATACGTATTATCCGAATACTAAAGCCTTGGTTTCTTTGAACACTTCGTCGCGGTGAGCGGACAGTCCGTCAACCGTCGCGTTTTGACGATTTTATCCAACCAGAGTATTTAAATGGGAATGGTTTTCTTGAATCCGCTTAGCTGAGCAGGACGGCGTCATGCCGCTGATTTGTCGCGAAGAGTCGGTTGATATCTGTTGAGTTTGATATCAGCGGAATCGTCGGCGTGTGCGGAGACTATATTGTTATTAATTTTAAAACAATGAGTGACAAATTCACACATACAGATGACATCATGACTTTATTTTTAGGTTTCTTGGATATTATGTCCTTTATAAAACTCAACACGAATTCAAAAAGATCTGTAGAAAGTCTAAAATACTCCCTAAATTCCAAGAAGCCTCCGCTGCACAGTGATATTAAAGGCACCTTCTGTATCGCGACACAAAAACGACTCATCCACTGGCTTATTGGAAACTTTGACGGTTGCAATTGCCAGTTCCTCTTGTTCTTCCTCTTCCAACAATAATAACAACGCAAACAATTTATTTGCATCCATTTTAGTACCTTTCGTTTACATTCATAATACATAAACAGCACGTACAGACATAGAGAAATTATCATTTTCTATATTTTTTAACAAACCACCTCGGGCGAAAATTGCTGTCCTCAGCGGTCGACAGATTGTCCGCTCACCGCGACGGAGTGTTCAAAGAAACCAAGGCTTAAAAAGATACGGATATTCACAACACTACTGCGCAAGCCCATCTCTGAATGGTTTTGGAATCGAAAATGAGTTGGAACGCTTTTAAAACTGCTGATGGTTCATAAATAGATAAGATAGAAGAGGAAGAAAATTCTAACCAAACTTTTCGAAAAGAAAATAAAAATAAACTAGTTTTCTGTTTTATAATTATGGATGTTATTGATTTTTTATTGTATCATTCTATATTCTAGAGCACAATGGAAAATATTGGTAAATAATGAATATATTCTGTTCAAATAATTTTGTTTATTATCATTTCTCAATTTACCATTAATTCTAAATCATCGTCACTAGCATCATCATCATCAAAAAAATCACTGTCTCCTTCTATATCACTCATTTTCCAAATATGATTTATAAATAGTATTTTCTAAATAAAAATGTATATTTTGTTATTATCTACCTATAAAAACATAAAAACGTTGTAAATTTGTAGGTTAAGTTAACTAAAACTAACCTCTATCGGCTCTATCAACATATATCGATCGCTTTGCGCAAGTCAGTTCTAACAGTTCCACAAAAATTTGTGAATCGATATGACGGTACAGAAACGATTCCGGAATCATTCATTTTTTAGTTGGAACGAATTCTGTATCAACCCGCACATCGTACAAATTAAGTTGGAACGCTTGGAGTGTAATACGCATGCGCTGTACCGTTACGGAATGGTTATGTATCAAGTTGGAACAAACCTAAGGATTCCTATCTTATAAGTTTTCTAATTGTACTATTATTGATAATATAATTGAAAGAAATTCTCAGCTAATGGACTTCTTTAGTACTGCAAACCATATTTATAAGAAATTAGATACATTTGTAGGTATTAATAAAAAGTAGTTTACCTAGAATTTGTTAAAATCAATTAATATTATTAATCGTCCTAAAAGTGACATATAAGTGACATTGACTAAATCCTTGAAAACATGCACGTTTTATCAAAAACGTGTGAAAAATTCTGCTCGCTGTAAAACACCCGTTTTAAAAGCGTACACGCTTTTAAAACGAATGTCGAGGATAGCGAATAGCTCGTATGTTGCTAAAGCGTGTACGTTTTTTAGAAAACGATAGCCGAGGATAGGGCCCCAGATACGAAGGGTTAAGAATACGGTTTCTAATGCGTCTTCGCATTGAACCACTCGCATCTCTTCAAAGCGAGCGCATAAACGCACTAGTCGAGGATAGGTGCCCAAGTCGAACGTGTTAACGAAGAGTCTTTGATTATTGCATAGTCTTAACCAATGAGGATTGAGAATACCAAAGATGGTATCACCCCAGTATAAAGAACAATACAGTAGCGACAGATCATTTTTTATGAGGGGTCCATATTTTTCTGCGCATGTCCGAAAATAAGCGACAAAAACGTCAACGTCAATAGTGTCAATGCGATGTAAATATGTCATTATTTTTGTTTGTTTGCAGTGCATATTTTGAGACATTTTTATTATTTTAGTTTTTCATTTATTGTGTTATATTTTTGAAATGGCTTCTGCACCTGATCAGAAAAGAAAGAGATGTGTCTATCGCCCTTGTCCATCTCAAACAGACAAAGGGACAAGTTATTTTGCATTTCCCATGGAGCCAAAAAGGTATGTCTTAAGAAAATACTTTCAATTTTTATATTTGAAAACCACATATTTATTTGACAACCAAATATTTATTATTTAAATGTCTTGAGGACAATTTTTACAATTTCAACAAAAATAATGTAAAAAATATATAATTTCTGAACTACCGTCAATCTAAACATTTGTTATCAACTTTTTTATATTTTAGGGCCAACATGTGGTTAAGAGCTTGTAATAGGGAAGATTTGAGTAACATAGATGTGAACAGTCTTCATCGGAACTACAGGTTGTGTGAGAAACATTTTGAGAAAAATTGTTTTTCTAAAACGTTGAACTGTAAACGTTTATTGCCTACTGCTGTTCCCACATTTTTTATCCATCTAGGTCATCAGCCAAATGTCTATCTTCTCCCTAGTACATCGACCAAGGGCTTCCTCTGTTGAGACTATCATTGAACATGAAAGCATACCATGTGCAACCTTTGGACATTCTTAATCAAAAATCCTACCTCCAAATTATTACAATGAATTAGATGTTCTTTGATTCACTATGTCCATTGATTAAAAATGTTCTGATTGACTACATCTAATCCAAATATATATGTATTTCTTGTAAAATAGCAAAAAGAAAACAAAAAAATGTATTTTGTGGTGTTATTATTTTAACTGTTTTTTAATTTTTGATTTGTTTCATTTATACAATATTTAAGCACTTAAACAATAATATATATAATCTTATAAACAGTTGTATGATATATATGTTAGGGAAATTAGGACAAGGATGATTAAATTCTATTTCTTTCATAATATCAAAAAAAGCTATGCGATATACTAGACATTACACAGGTATTGCTAAAAATAGATATAACTTTTTTTATAATTTAAATATATAGATAATAAACTTTTCATTTGGAGTTTTTAAGCCTCCATAAGTGCTTTATTTGCAATCATATGTTAAAATCTGTGAACTATCCAAATCTTCACATTCTTTTGAAAATTTAATAAATGTATCACATCCATGTATGCCTAAAGCTTTTTTGATAAAATAGCCACAAACATATTTAAATGGATTTTGAACTATTATATCTTCTGTCCTTTAGCTGTAATTAGGAAGAAAAACAGCTTCTCGAGTGTTTTTATTTATTTCAGGATACAGAGAGACAATATTTTTTACATCTAATTGTAGCAAGTGCTTGTCCAGGTCTTCATGACAATTTATGGAATTGCAATGAAGATAATTTTGACAAAAAAGTTTTTTAAATGCCCTTTCGAATTGTACAGGTGTTGGATTAATTAAATTCCCACCCTGTTGCCTAATGGACCCAACAAATTTTTCTAGACAGTCACTGTTGATTCTTCTAGCCATTAAATATTTAAATCCCGCAGCAGATAACCTTTCCCATACAAATTTTAAACCATAAAATCGTTAAATATAAACATCTAATTTTTATGATGTGACGTTAATAGTATTTAATTATATACATAGGTAATATAAGCAATTGGGCAGCATTGTGCTTAACGGGTGACTTACAACAGGCATTTGCTAAAACTCATCTGAAGTCAAAAATTTGTACGTAGGAACAAAAATTGAAATAAAATAATTCTTGTATTGTAAATTCATTAAAAACTTACTAATTTGTAATTGTGTTTTAATAAATATTATTGTTATATGTTGTTTCACTTCTAAAAAGATACCTACATAACCTCATTTTAAATAAAAAAAATAAGGTGCCGAGTTAATTTATTAGTTCCAGGAAGAAACCAAAAAATGTTTAACACATTTCATACAATGAATGGCATACAAAAGTAATTTATTTTAATCTAATGAAAAAATTTTAAAATTGGCACATCTAGATTTTCACCGGAACTCATTTATTTAAGTTACACAATATTTTGATTAATTTATTTGCCTAGAATACATTAAAATGTTATATGTACATGTTTTAATTTTTTTCTAAGTGTACATCGCTAATTTGCAATTTTAGAGTTTACTTTTCTCCGTGTAGAAATAAGCGACAAAAACGTCAACTGTCATTGAAAATCTGACCATCCCGACATCAAAGAAGCCGACGCAATCTGTCGCTACTGTATTGTTCTTTACTCAGATAAATAAATAAATAATAGATACAGCCCTATCATGCAATATTTGTAACCAGCATCTTCCTTCACTATATAGCAGTGGTTACACGACTTGATTGGATATTCGCTATTTTGGTTACACACCTGATTGGTTAGCAAAAAATTGACAGGAATACGTTAGTTAGGTTAGTTATTTTATGGTTATTTTGTGGTTCATTTTGAGTTTATTTCGTACTTTAATTGAAAAATGTTTGTGGTTTAAGTTATTTTGGTGCATTTAATTGCTTAAAAATGCCAGAGAATTGTATTGTGTGCTCGAGAAAGTATCTCAAGTTCAGTTCGATAACGTTTCATAGGTAAGTAAATAAAAACCATTACCGTTGCATCACACTTTTTTGAGGGGTATCATAATTCAAAATAAGGTTTAAACAACAACAATTTATTTTAAAGTTTAAAATAACATTCAACGTCGAATTTCGAATTATTTTATTGTGCCTGTGTTTAATAACTTTGAATATAATAATAGGCTATCTTTAAATTAAAGTTATATTGTTATGCACACTGTACATTTAAGAAGGCTCTAGTGGAATTCACTTTAGTTATACAATCTTAGTATTGCTTTATTTTATTGACAAAATATATTGTTAGAACACCATAGTTATTTTAAAGTATACTATGTTGCATTCTGTATTACATGAAATCCTACCTATATGAATAAGAAAACACTATTTATACCAATTTAGGTTTCCAAAAGATCCTCAAACTAGATATATGTGGATGAAGAGTTTGGGTATACGTGAGGATGAAGAGTGTATTCAGTAGAATTTGTTCAAGACATTTTGAGGATTCTGCCTCTGTCTCCAGGAGGAAAAATGTTTTTAATGAAAGGAGTAATGCCCTTATTTTACTCACATCCTGAAGCTGTTCCTCAACTGGAAACTATGTCACATTCTAAACCTTCTACATCTGAAACTAAGTGAGTATTTGAACAAAAACTATAAATAATAAACATGTTTTTTTTGTCTTTGTCTAATTAGTTTGAATATTCTAAGTATTAGTAAGGGAACCAATAAATTTTCTAATTTTTTTTAATTACCAACCTATTCATGTTATTTTAATAACACAATAATATATGTAATTATTATGATATGTTTTCTTATTGTCTAAATTAAAAAAGGTTTCATTTATCTCAAGTGAATGTATATTATATTTACTTATTACATAGTTACACGTCACATAATTAATTTAATTTGTAAATTGTGTAGTAGGAAAAAGGTTGCCAGTATCGCATCATCTTGGAAATATCTAATTCGTATTCTTGGAGACTTGTCTCGATTCTGCTTACGATCCTTTAAGTCTTTCAAAGTCATCCGTTTTTTCCACAGGTACAGTCTGAAGAACATCTAAAGCATCCCCTTGAAAGGCGATAGTCACTTTTACTGACTTTTCTCGTTCAAACTGTTTTCTCGTTCAAACGTCCACGACGAGATTAAAAAAGAATTGGGCAGTATAAGAACCGATAATTGGAACAATCTCTTAAGGATAAGACACGCTAAAATACTTCTAGGTGAATATAACCAGGAAACCATGGCAGGAAACATCCGAAGCCTGTGTGAGATCTGTATACAGTTCACTGTTTATAAATGGTAATGTTAGTACCCGTGGCGCCATCTATGTTTCAGCTTCATATAAGTGTTTCTCCTTATATCACAGTCATCTGTAGTCTGTGACCCCGTAGGATTATAGATCGTACGTAGATGTCGCCACGAGTACTAAATAAGAGTCAGATGCGCATTGTCTCGCATTACAAGTTCGTATTTCATCTTTTTTGTCTTGTATTATAACCATTACTGAATTACTGTATTTATCAGAATACTAGAGAATAAAAGCTTACAACAAGGTGTTGTTTTATTAAGTAGTGTATAAATAAGGCATACATCACATCTGCCTGAGCAAGAACAGGCTTCGTATTGTAACAGGGATCCTTACCGGGCATTATCGACTTAAAGGACACCTTAGTAAACTGAGAGTAGTAGAGGATAGTGAGTGCAGATTCTGTGAGGAGGAGGACGAAACCTCCATTCACATTCTAACTGAATGTGTAGTACTCCAGAATCCAAGGGCACTATACCTAGTAAGAGAAGATAGGATTGGAAGGGTCGTTATAGGCATTGAGACATTTCCATGGTGCATTAGCGACAGAAGGGGACACAATAGCTCTTTTAGGTCGCAGTGTATTAACACCCCATTCCCAACAACATCTCAAGTGAATGTATATTACCTATATTTACTTATTATCACGTCTCATAATTAATTTAATTTGTAAATTGTGTGGTAGGAAAATTGTTGGGTTTTATTTATCTGTAGTTAATGAATATTAGTTTTAGTTATCTAGGTACCTGTCACATAATTATTTGATTTATAAATTATGTGAAAGGAAAATTGTTGGCAACTAAATTATTATTATAATCACCCCATTATCCATTATTAATTGTTATTAAACCAAATGAGTACAATAACACAACGTCTCTAAAAAATTGCTTAACGTTGTTATATTTCTAACTGACAAGAATTCATCGAAATTAAGTTTTATTATTCAAATATTGTGTATTAGAAAACCTTGGCAATATTTTAAAACGGTATATATGAACTTATCATTTATTACATAAGTATCGCTTTATTCTAAACTGTTATTATAACATTTGTCTTTGTTTTGTTTTCCAGGTCTAACCCAACTATTTAATAAAATGAATTACCTACCTATTATAAAAATTGTTTTTTTAACCCTACTTTCCCAATTATTAAAAACCATAAATATTTTGTGCACAAAATTTAATTAACTTAAAAGGGACTAACAATAAACATATACTTTATTCTATTTTTTATTACATATCGGTACAAGCGGTACTCATAATAAATTAATAAAAATAATTTACAAAAGAATCGATATTATTAAAAAATATTAGTACAAAAATTTAGAATTTATAAAACCTATCATTGCAACGTTTATTCAAATTATTTGTGTATAAAAATAATGTATGTTTTTAATTTAAAAAATATATGTATTGGTCGACTGAAAAATTCATTTTTGACTGTTTTCTATAAACATCTCATATTAGAAACATTGATCCATGGAAATATCTCAAAACTAATAAAATGATATAAATCAAAAGCATTTTTATTGACATTTATTTGATACGCTACTGGATAATAAAACTAACAAACCCCGCTCTTCCCCTCCTAACAACTGGCTTGTATATTGCCGCGTTTGAGAATCCACATCGGATGCATTTTTTACATCTCGAGCGTTTTTTTATCCACATCGGACACATCTACTACATCTACATCTGCGTTTGTTTATCCCAGATGTACCTGTTCAGATTACATTTTTTACATCTCGATTTGAAATGAGATGTGAATGAGATGTTCGTTCCATGTCAGAAAGTAAGTGTTCTGTGAAGCCTTGTTTGTCAATTTATCCTTTGTTTATGCTAGCATGAATATAAAAGTGATTAGTTTGTATAATTTTTGTTTATATTTCAAATTTAGGTTGATTTGTAGTCTCAAAAGTCAAATTTAATAAGTATAAACTTCTAACTTGTCATTGACATTTTATCACGTGACCAAATAAAGTCTAGAGCGTTTGTTTATTACATCTACATTCAGATCTAATTCTCTATCACGTGATAAAAAATTCACAACATCTCAGATGCATCCGATGTGGATTCTCAAACGCGGCATATGTTGCTTTCAAACAAACTCAATGTAAATTTTTGACATTCAGTTATCTATTATTATTTATTTATCTGAGGTTCTTTATACTGGGGTATCACTGAATATGAGATAATTGCATTGACACATGTCAAAATTGCCAAAAATTATAAAATTAAATGGATTGGATGTCTAATAATTTTTGGTTTTTAGACGTTTTAACTGTGATTATTTGTATTTTGGACTTGAGAATTGGAGTGGTTTAGATTTAGAATATTAAAAATGGAACAGCGTGGTTCACGAATAACGGAAAAATTGCGTGAAACTTTAGTAGAATTTATAACATTGTTTAGTGCCTGTAAAACTCATATTTCTTCTATATCATCCATACTAAATAAAATAAACCAAAATAAAGTGGCACCTAAACGTCCAATAAACGAGTTCACGGTACAAAAAGTTTCATTTTTATATTCTAATAAAATGTTCAATAGAGTCAAATTAAAAATAAATATTTCCCAATAATAAATCACAAAACAAAACCAATAGATAGAAACACGAATCACATATGATAAAGCAGGATTAATTGACAATTATAACCTTACTTTCACCTAAACGAATGCGACAAAGTAGTTGT
Organism: Psylliodes chrysocephalus; assembly: GCA_927349885.1. Classification (NCBI taxonomy): domain Eukaryota; kingdom Metazoa; phylum Arthropoda; class Insecta; order Coleoptera; family Chrysomelidae; genus Psylliodes; species Psylliodes chrysocephalus. The sequence goes on along the minus strand of OV651813.1, from coordinate 79,208,535 downwards.
CGAACGGTCATGAGCGCTCTTTGAAAATCATCATTTCTTAGCGCATACGTTAATAAATTTGACGAATGCCGCCAGGGGCCCAATTCTCGAAACATGCGTTAACTGCCGCATGCGCTAAGTAACGCATGGTCGCTAACGCATACGACAGCAATTTAGTATTCCTGAACACCATGCGATAATCGCGAATCAAGTCGAACGTGTTAACGAAGAGTCTTTGATTATTGCATAGTCTTAACCAATGAGGATTGAGAATACCAAAGATGGTATCACTGAATATGAGATAATTGCATTGACATATGTCAAAATTGCCAAAAATACAAAAATTATAAAATTAAATGGATTGCAGATTAATAATTTTTGGTTTTTGGATGTTTTAACTGTGATTATTTGTATTTTGGACTTGAGAATTGGAGTGGTTTAGATTTAGAATATTAAAAATGGAACAGCGGGGTTCACGAATAACGGAAAAACAGCGTGAAACTTTAGTAGAATTTATAACATTGTTTAGTGCCTGTAAAACTCCTATTTCTTCTATATCATCCATACTAAATAAAATATACCAAAATAAACTGGCACTTAAGCGTCCAATAAAAGAGTTCACGGTACAAAAAGTTTAATTTTTATATTCTAGTAACTAATAAAATGTTCAAAAAAGTCAAATTAAAAATAAATATTTCCCAACAAATCACAAAACATAACCAAAACCAATACATAGAAACATGAATCAGAATCACGTATGATAAAGCAGGATTAATTGACAATTATAACCTTACTTTCACCTAAACGAATGCGATAAAGTGGTTGTCGAACGGTCATGAGCGCTCTTTGAAAATCATCATTTCTTAGCGCACGCGTTAATAAATTTGACGAATGCCGCCAGCTCAGGAATACACTTTCATCAAGTCGCATACGTTATCGCATGCGATAAGTTAACGAAGGCGTCAGGAATTGGGCCCCAGTTCAGGAATACACTTTCATCAAGTCGCATACGTTATCGCATGCGATAAGTTAACGAAGGCGTCAGGAATTGGGCCCCTGAACGTGAGTAATAATCGCTCCATGAGAGTGAGAGAAAAGTGCGTTAATTAAAATCAAGTTTCAGCCTCTACAAGTAATTGCCGCGTTTGAGAATCCACATCGGATGCATCTGAGATGTTGTGAATTTTTTATCACGTGATAGAGATTTAGATCTGAATATAGATGTAATAAACAAACGCTCTAGACTTTATTTGGTCACGTGATAAAATGTCAATGGCAAGTTAGAAGTTTATACCATAGACATGAAGAGGGGAGATAGGAAAATGGCTGCCCGGGTGGCAAGCAAAAACGTTTACGATAGCGTAAATGCGGGGGAGGATTTGAGTCTGCGCATTAGTTAGAATATTGTGACATTTGACATTTAGTTGTCTTGTGATTGTTGTTATTTTTAGCAATTTTTGTAAGATTTTTAAAGTTTTTGTGAGTTTTGGAAAGTTATTTTGATCCCTAAAGACGTCCTAAAGACTTCTATAAACAATGGTTAAAACATGTTTAGTTTTATTCTGTCCAAACCGATGAAATAATTCTGAAGAACTTGTCATAAGTAAGTTTTTAACACCAATACAGACCCGTATTTAACAATTATTTTTGGATGAATCAATTAGGTATTTAATTATTGTTCTAGCCCAGTATCCATACTGGGGTTCTAATAAAAACCTTATCTAGTTATATATAATTATTCGTTTTTATTTGTCTTTTAGGTTAGAAAGAAAAAGGCTTAATGTAATGGAAGCTCCTATAAAGAAAATGTATGCCAAGGAAATATTTCAAAATCGGTCAAGCATTTCTTATTTTGAATTTAAGTCAGTGATAAAATTGTGATTAAAAAGAATGCCACTCCTACTTTATTTTGGCCAAGTAATAATAAAAAGAACATGTTCCAGAAGCTCATGAACAGAAAATTTCACCAAAGGATGCTAGGTAAGTTTTATTTCTATTTCATTTAAATATAGGTAATACCCTATATGCGTGCTAACACTATTTATAATGAAGCCTTCTTTTTTTTAGTAAACTTTTCAAACCATTTTTTAATAGAATTTTAAGCAGTTCTAATAGTGCTGACTTTAGAAGATCTACCAAAAGAAATTATTGAAAACTAACCAAAATCATTCATTAATGTGTAAGTTACCAGATTAAATGTGTTTCATAATCAGCATGTAGTTATATTTATTAATTTTTATCTGTTTTAGGTTAGATAAAAAGTATTGGAAGATCATACAAAGAAAATTTTAAAATATGTTCGAAGCATTTTGAATTTTAGTCAGTGATAAAACTGTGATTAGAAGGAATGCTACTGCTACTTAATTTTTGCCAAGTAATCAAAAAGAGAACATGCTACAGAAGTTCATGCAAAGGAGGCTAGGTAGGTTTATTTCTACTTCATTTAAACATAATGCCTATGCAGTCTATATTATACCACTGTTTTACAGAATTTTAAGCAATTTAGATAGTGGAGATGATCTCCCAATAGAAATTATTGAAAACGAAACAAAAGAATTCATTCTTATGTTTAAGTGACTTGATTGAATGTCATGTACTATTCGTTTCATATGCTTGCATTTGAATATGCACATTTGATACATTTTTTACCTCTGGAGCATTATTATTTGTTTATTTACATCTACTACATCTGCGTTTGTTTATATTTTCTTTATTTAAAATGATATTTTGAGGATTGTCAAACTTGACATTTTTTGTTGTTGGATTCGTTCCATGCCAGGTTCAGTTACAGGTTTATCGATTTATCCTTTGTTTATGCTAGCCATATATGCTCATGAATATAAGAGTGATCATTTGTTTGATTTTTGTTAAGTTTTCAAATTTAGATTTTTTCTATAATATAGGTATCACTAACCATCAGTAACTAGAGAGTAGATATTTTAATTCAAAAAATAGTTTTAAAGTAAATAATCATAAGAAAAATTACAACGACAACTACTTTTGTATTCATATTATAATGACTCAAAGGTCAAACACAAAAAGTATAAAACTTGTCATTGTCATTTTTACCACATGGCTAGTAGGTCTAGAGTGTTTCTTTATTACATCTACATTTAACCCTAATCTTCTGTTACGTGATAAAAATTCACATCTCATCAGATGCATCCTATATGATGATAAACAAGCACAGCTATAAGCATGCAAATTTAATAATCTTAAATCTTTCCATGTAAATATCTGTTAAATAGTGATTTTTTTTAATTGCAGAAATACAGTAAAGAAGACAGAAATGCAGATATCTAAACAAACTAAATGTGGTACAGATATCAAAAACGACAGCAGACGTATAAATGATGCAATGTTACACTCGTTCCCTTAGCAAGTTCTACCTGTGTTAAAGAAGAGAAATATGATAAGTATCAATGCTGGAACATTTTTACTGTGTCGTTAATGTTTTCAAATAGGTAGTTTTCTTAGAATTAAATGTCAATAAATGGCATGTAGTTGTTATAATTTGTACACCTGATACTCTTATCAAAATATCTACTTGTAATATGTTGTGTATGTTTTGTATTTCATATACTGCTATAGAATTTTTAAAAGGGAAAGTATACCTTATAATAAGTAGACCAATGTATATTCTAGCTCAATAAAAAAATTTATAAAGCATAATAGTTAAAAAAATGTAATACTTTTCTAATACAAGACGTATTTCTAATCAGGCAATGATCGAGAGTTCTTTCAAAAATAATATAATTAAGTTGTATGTATTTTACTTATTTATACCTTAATGTTTTTATATATTTTACATTTACTTTTGACGACTGTAAACAACATATCGAAGGCAACAAGGCTAGACCTCGTAAGTCGCAGAATCAAAATTTTTCAGGAGATTAAAAAAAAAAGATTCACAAGTGCATAGAACAATCCATTTTACTCTATAATGGGACTAATATTTAACCATATTTTGTTCAAAAATTTTAATACATACTTCATTTATACAGTAGATGGAGTGAAATCTTTTAAACGAGATTATCATAAAATATAATTTTCAGTGGCAATGTTAGTTACGAGGTCCTGCATTGTGGCTCTCGATATGTCCAAAATAAAGAAAAAAAGCCCAATTTAGATAATACAATAAATATTGTACAATTTTAAATAAAAAATCTAACCTTCTATTTTACAGTATCTATAAATTATAATAAAAAATATATATAGATCCTTAGCCAATCAGCCAGTTTTAAATTGAATACAATTCATACAAATAATTATATTTTTATATATTTTGTAATTCTATATTGTAATTGACACCCAGTTGGAAGAACACTTATATATATCTTTCAATATCTAATGATCGTATAATTTTATTAGACTGAACGTAATTTGATGTTCATATCATTAAGACAAATCACATTCTCAAACTCTGTCAAAGTTTGTCGTACCTATAAATTTTAATGAATATTGTTGCAATCGGTTGTTTGTATCTGGGTACGATATACATTTATATTAGTATGTACACATTTTTTTAAATTTTAAATATGTATATATTTGTTTTCTGTCTTTGTCAATACGATGTATTTTTCAACAATAAAGCAATTTGAATTAGGAACCTGCGAATATCAGGCAGAGACTCCTGTCACTCGTAGCATCTAAATTTGTGTCGATGTATGTAGTGAAAAGAACATAAGTTGGAACCATATCGATGCTTTCTGACAGTGGTCTCCCTTTGTTATCTGCATGTTCCTATTAAACTTTGTTAAACTCATTGTAAGATATACCTTCTGTGTTAAAAAGTCCGTACCTGTCTAGTATCCTAAAGATATTTTAATAAAGTAGTTTTCTTTGAATTAAATGTTATATATTCTTTGTATTTGTTAATGTCCTGAAGATTGTATTTGAACAAAATGTTATTCAATTCTTATAATTTGTACCCCTAATACTATTATTAAAATAACTGCTTGCAATATATGTTTTTTTTTCAAGGATTTTCAAATGTTAGGTACTTTTCTTTGAATTAAGTGTCTCATTTATTTTTTAATAACTTTTACACCTGATACTAAACTATTATTGAAATACTTGCAATGTTTGTTAAATATTTTTGTATTCTGTAGCATCTTGCAAGATTTTCAAATAAAAGAAATAGTTCAAATAAGTACCTAGTTTTGTTTTTTTCATTGGTCCCCAGCCTAAATTTAAATTTGCCTTTATTTCCAAGATTAAGTTTTGATAGGTATAATTTAATAAATATTTCACTCGTTGTCTACAATATTCGACTCGATAGTGGAAACGGTAAGCATATGGTATTCATTTGTGATCAGGAGATAACAATGGTTGTAAATCTATAGCAAAAATGGTTTACTCTCTACAGGAAAGAATCGAAATAATTATCCTTTATGAAGAGGTTGGAAAATGCGCACGAAGGGCAGCATTTAAATGAAAGGCATCCTAATTGTAATGTAAGTCATATGTATACTCTCGATTTGGTAGCAAAATTTTTGGAAACTGGTTCGGTGAAAAATAGGAAAAGAACCGACGAGTACTAAATGAAGAAGCTCTAATTGAGGTTTTGGGAACATTTGTTACCGTGTCAACTAGCTCCATACGAATAGTAGCAGAACAGATGGGAATATCACGCGAGACTGTAAGAAGAGCACTGAAAATGCATAAATTTCATTCCTGTAAAATGCAGTTACTTCAAGAGCTCTACGAAGATGATTTTGATAAAAGAATAGAGTTTTGTAAAACCATGTCTGATCAAGTTAACGCCAACCCCAATCTTCTGCTGAATATCTGTTTCAGTGATGACATTTTATTTTATATTTTTTTCTAAATGACAATGTAATAAACACAAATGTTGGTACTGGAGCGATGAACACCAGGTATATTATTCAAGAAGGGCATACGCAATTATTGGTTCTTTATTTAATGAAGGAAACTTGCCAGGCGATCTGTCCCTTAATATGCTTGCAGAGATTATTGATCCTCTTATAAACTCAGGAGCTAGAAACAAACTGATGCAGAAGGTAATTTAGTTTTACAGGAGATGTGTTACATTTCCAGCAGGACGCTGCTACACCTCATTTTTTCTTCTCGTCTGACAGAGATTTCCAGGCCCTTTGATTAACAGAAGGGGAGCAATTGAATGGCCTCCAAGATCACCTGATTTAACTCCTTTAGAATTTTTTCTTTGGGGACACCTTAAATTCGTTGTTTATGAAACACAACCTGCTGATATTGATGATCTTAAAAGGAGAATTACACAAGCATGCCGGTCAATTTCCGGTAAAAGTTTTCCGAAATGTTAGAGAGGAGTTGGGAAACAGACTTTTTACTGTTTACAGTACAATGGACAACATTTTGAAAAGTTTTTAAAATAGTGTACAAGTAGATCTTATGTGTTCTATTTTTAAAATTTCTTGTGCAAATTAAAAGTTATTTATTTTGTAAAAGTCACCTTACCAAAAAAATAAAAAGTTAAACATGTAGACTTGATATTCCTCCTGTTATTTAACTCGATAGAATAATTTTTGTTTAATAAATTAGGGTACCATTATGGGAAGATAATTAAACGCCCTTTAAAATGATGTGCCTCTTGACCCCTTTTCCCATTTAAGATTTAAGGGTAACAACTACCCCTCCTAGGAGGTTGAGCCACGATGAGTGTTAAAAATATTTATTGTAGGTGTCCTCCTTGAAAATAAAATTGACGGGTTTTTGCGATTTTTCACATTATTTAATGGAAGAAAGATATTTAATTTGGGAAGTTTTCGGTGTCACCCTGTATGTATATCACTTGTTACATAAACACTCATAAAGAAAAAAATTAATACAAAAATTTAAAGACTACTCGTTAGATGAATTTATAAATAATTTTTAATATTTCAATCAATTTTTACGTACCTATATGTGAGCATTGTATTTCGTTTATCTATGATATGATGAATGTTTTTTTGAATGCCTATGTTGTATTCAGCTAACCTTATGAAATTTAGTTATTTATTAATATAAAACTAATTTTGTAACCTGTCTCATCTCATCGGAAGATAATCTAAAGAGAATAATATAAATTTATGTATAGTTGCCCCTTAACGCCAACGCAAATAATTAGACGTCCCTCGCCGCACTAGCTATACTTAAATTATCTCAACTAATACACAATCTTGTTTAATTATGTATTCCTCTTATTAAAAAAGTATTCGTAATTTACATTTAATTATATGTATATTTTTATTGAATTAATAAAAAAAACTGAGTACAATCCTGGAAACACTCAACTGCGCAGACTCTCCGCCTCCCCGGCAGGTTCTCCTTGTGTAAACGTTTTCTGAAATGACAGTTCCTATCTCCCCTCCTCTCATATCTATGGTTTATACTTATTAAATTTGACTTTTGAGACTACAAATCAACCTAAATTTGAAATATAAACAAAAATTATACAAACTAATCACTTTTATATTCATGCTAGCATAAACAAAGGATAAATTGACAAACAAGGCTTCACAGAACACTTACTTTCTGACATGGAACGAACATCTCATTCACATCTCATTTCAAATCGAGATGTAAAAAATGTAATCTGAACAGGTACATCTGGGATAAACAAACGCAGATGTAGAAGATGTGTCCGATGTGGATAAAAAAACGCTCGAGATGTAAAAAATGCATCCGATGTGGATTCTCAAACGCGGCAATAATGTGCAACTCGATAGTGTGACTATATGTTGCAGTGTTGTCAGATGTACGATAATTATCGATTTTGTACGATAAATTTAACGAACGTACGATGTACGATAGTAGCCACAAAGCACATAGAGGTTCCACGTGAATGACCAAGGTCAAAACCGACAACTGACATTTTTTATGCTATTTGCTCCAAACTCTAGATGGGGCTACTGGTGAAATTCTGATTTCTTACTCCATTTTTAAGCTTTATGGGAGAAAAACTTAGGGATGCGCAAAATTTTTAAAACATCGATGTTGACATCAAATGATACATCGAATACAGACTATCGATGTTGTAAAAAAATCGGAAAGAAAACATCGATTTTTGTAAACATCGATGTTTTTTATAAACGAACAAATAAACAAGACAATGGAAAGAATTTTATTTTTATTTATTACGATCCTTCTTAGATAATAAAATATGAAATCTATGGTATGATCGTACCCATAGATCGTACCTCCCGGCTGGAATTTTGTCAAGTGGTAGGCGGGACCATCAGGTCATATGTCACATGCAAGGATTTAGTTTTAAAATTCCTGCAAACAAGACGTTAGTCAACTGAAAGGTGTAAAAAATATCGACTAAAAACATATAAAATACACACACTTGACATGACTCTTTAGCTCAGTTAAGCATTGAACATGTAGTCAATTTTGCATTTCGCGACGCGGTTCTTCAATTCACAATAGATGCAATTTTTTTATTTTTGCAAAATATGAAAATTAAATAAAAATACGTATTATTGTTGTTTATTAATTTTAAATACATTTTATTTAGCATAATATTAATAAGAATAATGTCCCTTTAAATGTGAAAAAGCGTAAATATAAAATTAACTTTACAAAAGTATGGGAATATACAGTAGCCCAATTCATTATCTTTCTCTACCTTGCCGAAATAAACCGATAGACGAGCTGGACTACATCAGAAAAAGGTAAAAAGTGCTAGAAAGCAGGAACAGCCAGTGTCGTCCTAATGTGTGTTTATTATTTAATTTAATGGTGGTAAATTTTAATTGTTTCTAATTTTGACTAAATTATTTATAAAACTGTGTTTGATAAAAAATGACTAACCAATATTTTTTTGTACTTCCAATCAAAGATATTAAAAAATAAAGATTGGAAAATAATAGTTAACTTCAAACCAATCTGATACTTTTAAAATATTTATCATCACAGTTTTCATTTTCTTGTCAAAACTTGTTAATTTTCAAGAAAATGTGTTATTTTGCATAGATATGTATAAATATTTTTAGTTTTTTTACTATGTCACTGTCGTTTGTTTCGATTATTTTGTTCAGGTTAATAATGGATTTAGATTTTTAAAATAGCAAACGAACCAGAACTATTACTAATTATAAGTTCACTGACCAAATTTATTTTTATATAACCAACCTTCCTTCTCCGAAAACAATTGAATTTAATACCAAAAATGGTTTATTTTTATTTGTTTTCTTTTCGCAATATATTCAACTTAATATAGGGACCGTGCGTGAAATATAGAGGCAGCCATAGAAAAACTAAAAAGAGAAGGTTTGAATAATAGGCGGGAATTGTTTCCTTGTTTGTAGTTTATCATATCGCGCTTCACGCGCTGCGAGCACTAAATAAAAGCCGTTTTTACACCCATATGATAATTAAAAAATGAATAAATTTTAAAGAAATCAATAATTTTACTAATGCAATCTTTTAAATATCACTTTAATACAATATAATGATCAAATACAGGGATAATTGTTATAAATTTATAAAGTTAAAGCTACATTTGAATATTATGAGGTGGTGTAAATCTGGCTTTGCTAATAAATTAGGTTATGTTACACTAAAACATGACAGTCGTGGAAAATGTAGGTGAGTAAAATTTAATTAATCTTATTTTTAATTTAGTTTTAGTTAAATTTAAGTAATTTATAGGTGTAAAAATATACTGAGGTCCTTAACGATGTCATTAACTTATAATAAATTCACATTATCATGTGCTGCTCCAAATTGCAGAAGCAAATATTATTTACATTCACTTAATAAGAAATTTTAAATATTCCCTACACATCTAAAAAAAACTATAGTGCGAGGATCATTTTGACGAGAATGCCTTCACCAGCACTTTGCCTACTAAGCTCATTAAATTTGCCTTGCCTTTAGCGCCTTTAGAAGAGAATATTACTACTAATAATAATATTACATTAGATGAAAATTTTTCAAAGCTACCTTCATCAAATTCTCTTGCAAAAATAAATGTAATTAGTAATGTTTTGATTAAACCTTCTGTTTCGAATATAACTTCAGCTAAAAGAAAGCTAGATTTTTTTAATGATAGAATTGAATGTGTTGAGGAACCTTTAATAAAGAAACCACGTGTAAGAACTGGTATTTTAAATCAAATTAATGCAACTACAATTGGTAATTTAACTCCTAGAAAGAGAAAATTTTATTATATTAATCGAGAGCAGCAAAACAAAATTTCAAGATTAAAAAATAGTTTATTAAAATCTAAAAATACAATTAAGACTGCTTTAAAATTATCAGAAACAAATTTATTTAAAAATTTTAGTTTAATTTTAAGATACACACTGCGCCTTTATTTTTTTTTTGTTTTAGTTATTCCTGAGTATGGAGATTTTTGGAATGGATATTGCAACTACAATGAACCGAAATAGATGGGTGAAGGGATAGTAAAGTGGTTTAGTGCCAGAGTTACCTAACCAACAAAATTTCAAAACAACTGGTCTTTGTTATTGTTTTAAAATCATTTCTATACATGCCAAAGTTACCTATTAGGCATTCCAAACTGAATGGCTACCAGTGGGTTATGATATGGCAAAATTATGGCAACCCTGTAGGCCTTGTGATTTCACAATGTCAATGAAATAGATAGTTACATAGATTGATCATCCATATTTTTCAAAATAAACATAAGCTTATGACTTGAAGTAAAAATGTAAGCAATTATTTTTTTTAAATATCTAAAGGCTAATAATTGGTTTTAAAACACATTTTTGCTAAACCGATTCAAATTAATAAATATTTGCCAGGCAATATGGCCGCTCGTAAACGACCAGCTTTGAGCAATCTATATAACTATATATGTATCATTGACCCTGTTAATGACAACTTGACAACAGGGTTGCCATATCTAAACTGTCATTACCCACTGGTAGCCATTTGGACAGGTCGTTGGAATGCCTAATTCCTTAAAATTATGTAGTTCATGACAAAATTAAATACTTATTTGACAAGTGACTATTTTTAAATTTTTCTTAAACTTTGATCTCAACTTAATTAATTATTTTTTAGCAACTCTGGCACTGGAACACCCAATAGAGCTTAAGAATAATAAAAAAAATTTCAGGTAGTAAACTCAATTTATTTTTAATGTGTACTTTTTGTGATAATGTGTAATTTTGTGATATTAGGTAATTTTATAGATATAAAATAATAATATTAATAACAATAATAATCGTGATTAGTGTAAACGTATATTTTTAAATTAACTTCAACCCTTGAACATTTTTCAACATATTGTGAATATGATGTTTAATATAATGTAATGATATAGTTACCTATTCTAAATAAAATAAACTTATTACAAATGTTTTTATTTTTCATTTAAAACAAGTGACATTTTCCGTTTTTCAGCATTTACTTACAATAAAAATTCATTTTACTTATTGATTGTTTCAATTATTGTAAGTAAAAGCTGTAAAATAGGAAAATGTTACTTGAAATTACTTCAAATTTCATAAATTTTAAAGCCCGCCATATTTTAAATCGCTTTACCTAGTAGTTTTCTACTTTACCGACTGTACCGAATTATAGTTCATCATAACGCGCTCAGCGCGCCACTGTCGAGGTCAAACAAACTTGTTACCAACTATTTACAGGGGAACTGGCTACCCTGGAGGCAGCACTACTGCCGAATGTAGCCCTCTCTAGTGTTTAATTTTAGAATTAAATGGGGTAAACATTGCAGGTAATTAATACAGGATATTTTTTAAAATATTAAATATAGTTAAATATAGATACCGGCCCGTAACAAACAATCATATACATGGTCAAAATGATATAAAATGTGAAAAATTATTAAAATCTGGACATGTATATACATTTTGAGCAAAAAAATTTAAATGGCTAAGTGATAATAAATTGTAAAGTTGTACCTTAAGCAAGTGTATCCAATGTCAAAATATCGGTATTTAGTAACACTCAATTTAAAAGTATTACAATAACATTTAAAAAATGTAAATTAATAAAAAAAGATGAATAATAATTCTTTTTAGCTTTATGTCAGTCGAAATGTCATTCAACCACCTTTGACGTTTATGAGACAGCCAATGTATGCATAATTATATAGATTCCTCATCCACCTATAAAAAAGATTACGAAAAGCGTATTGATGTATTGCCTTTCCTAGTGCCGTTCTGGCCCAAATGTGTTTTAAAATAAAATTTAGCATTTTAATATTTAGAAGAAAAAAATAATTAAAGTTTTACTTCAAGACACGTTATTACGTATTTTGAAAGTTGAGTTTCCGTGTAGTTAAATAATATTAAGAGATCTAAACAATTTTTATAACAGATGAATGTAAATAATTTTAGACCACTCTAATTTCAGAAATAACACTATATGAAACACATCATTTCAATATGTAATTCAACTTTTAAATTTAATGTAAACAACTTTGATATGAGATAATAAATACCTTTGTTAAGAGTTGTGATTGGACAATTTATCTATTATTCTGAGTATTGTTTATGTAATGGTAATGTTACTAAAAAAATTTACAAAAAATCAGTGGATTTTTAATATTTTAAAATTTGTTGCAATCTCTTTTGACAGTAATTAAAATGTATTAATTTAAATTTTATTTTTGTGATAAATGAGAAATAGTTAATAAATTGTAAAGGGGGCCATGTTATTTTTGTCAAATTGGACATTCTAATTTCACAGTAATATTCTTCATTAACTTTAATTAACAGAATAAACCATTATCTGTAAAATTATATTTATATAAAATGTGTATTTAAATATGTAAAAATCTTAATGACAAGAAAACACTAAAGACTCTAATTTCTAAACCGGTTCTGTAAATGATTTGTTTACAATTAAGTGCTCAAAATTGATTATAGATAAAAAGAAAACTTTGCCCAATTAAATACGCTTTCTGTCGTCTGATTTACGTATGGATAAGCAATATATGTAATTATGTATATCATTGGGTGTGTGACACAAGTGTGCTCTGTGGAAATTTAAAAATATTCTTTACTATCGAATCAAATTCAGGTTTCCAAAGTGATGTGTTTGTACATCCACGAATGCAACAAGTTTTTTCGATAATGATATTACGAAAATAATTCGACTTTATTTAATTAATAATTACTAAATAATTAATGCCGTATAAAACATGAATAAATCCCCCCATAAAGTTCACATTTTTGTCACCAGTTGGCGTTAAAGTCATGACGCACGGTCCCTATAGTTAGTAGATAATTTTGACACATGCTGCGATTACAAAAGATTGCCGCTTTATAAGTCAAAATTAGAAAAACTTTAATTATTAAAAAATGTTAAGATTAAATTTCTGATAGGAACATTGCAAAAAACACGCTTAATTAATAAATCAATTTAATTTCTACGATTAATTATATTAATTATTAGATGGAATAAATCATTATTCAAATGGGAAAAAATAATCAAAATCAAGAACTTTGACTCGATAATGAACAATATACAAATAAGTTGTTTTGCTCGGGATTCACTAATTCAGGATAAATAATATTTTTATTAGTACATTTCTAATTAGGCTACCTGGCCAAATTTTAAATCAGTAAATCGAAAATAAAAAAATAAATACCTACATAATAATAAAAGTATTAACATTTTTAATAAAAAAAATATCTCCATCTATTGGCGGTAAATCACGTAAAATTAAAAAACATCGATATTAGATAAAAAACATCGATGTTAAATAAAAACATCGCATAAAAAAATATCGATAAAAACATCGATAATCGAAAGAGAAAAATCGATGTTTTTTTAACATCGATACATCGTGCGCATCCCTAGAAAAACTTAACCAAAGACTCCAAAGATGTGACGTGTATTTATTTATGTTTTTGGTTAGTCTCATTTTTCCGTCTGATTTTAGTGATTTTTTGTTGGCTTTGGCTTTTGGTTTCTGTTTATAGTTTCGTTTTAGTTATTTGCAAAACCTCCGAGCAAGTAGTAATTGCTCGGAGATTAAGGGCCCTATTCACGCCCGTATGCACCGTACACGTTTAATCCAGATCAAGGGTTTAATCGCGTTTAGTACCATAGCTTTAAATGGTACTAAACGCGATTAAACCCTTGATCTGGATTAAACGTGTACGGTGCATACGGGCGTCAGTAATTTATCGTTTATGGACGACATCGTTGAGCTAACGACAGTTCAACCAACGACTTTTATAACGATAATTTTTGAAACTCTATTAGGCATTCCAAACTGAATGGCTACCAGTGGGTTTTGACGGGTTATGATATGGCAAAATTATGGCAACCCTGTAGGCCTAGTGATTTGACAAGATCAATGAAATAGATAGTTACATAGATTGATTATCCATATTTTTCAAAATAAACATAAGCTTATGCCTTAAAGTAAAAATATAAGCAATTATTTTTTTAAATACCTAAATTGGTTTTAAAACACATTTTTGCTAAACCGATTCAAATTAATAAATATTTACCAGACAATATAGCCGCTCGTAAACGACCAGCTTTGAGCAATCTATATAACTATATATGTATCATTGACCCTGTTAATGACAACATGACAACAGGGTTGCCATATCTAAACTGTCATTACCCACTGGTAGCCATTTGGACAGGTCGTTGGAATGCCTAATTCAATAACAAAGTCGTTACGTTGTTTCTAGTTACCAAATCTGAACGATGATTTCTAGTAAGTTGGTATTATAATTTAGTGTTTTGTGATAAAAGAACGTATGTTGATGATTATAGCGGGCGTTTAAATATATCGCCAAAAATATGCATTTTATAAAAAAAAAGCATCAGACAAAAGTTTTATAGTTTTTTAGGGGAAACATTTTGGCTAAATTATTTTTTTTATAGCTGACCATAATATGGCCATATCGAGGTGGATTTTTTTTCAAATTGGAACCCTATTTTTTTAAATAGGTATTCTTTAGAGTTCATAAAAAAAACAAGAAACTTCTAAAGGAAACATTTTTTTATTGGATTTCTACTTATTGAGTAACATCTACTTGAAAACTTTGCTGCGCAAAAAAAAGTTGGCCATATTATGGTTTGCTATAAAAAAACAATTTTAGCTAAAATGTTTTACCCAAAAAATTATTAAACTTTGATTTTTTTATAAAAGGCGGTATTTAACTGTAACCCTTTAATTTGAACACCCGGTATATTTGACATTTTTTTTGAACGTAAAATAAAAATTCTACCACACGATCAGGGGGTCGATTCTCGATTCGTAGGAATTCTGTTTCTCGCGGGCCATTTTTGCTGGTCATATTGTATGTAGGGTTTATTTAAATGAGTATGGATATATTAAAAAAAAACAAAAAACAACTCGAGAACAGTACAAGTTGTATTTATTGGATTTGAAAAACAAACCAAATTTGTGTAGGTTACGGAGAAGTATTATAGGTACTTCCATAATATAGGTTTTGTTACAGTTTCGCAGTGCTACTTTAGGAACATCACTGTTAATAAGAATCCAATAGTAAATGATTGAATGGGCAATCCTAACTTTGAATCAGATTTATTTTTAAAATAATTAAATAAATTAGAAAAAAATTCCTTACAAATTTTACTTGCTGTATTAGGTATATGGCAATTTAGTTGTAAAATTTGTAAAAAAGTGTTTTTATTATTTAGAACATATCCTGATTCACAATAAAAAATGAGAGGGAATGCAAAAAATCACTATAACGACACTTCATATTATTAACGACAGCTCTTTGGCTATCGTTGATGAACGACAATTTTACAACCATGTTTGTCTATTTTCAACGACAATCGTTGTCTACTGAATAAGAAAAGTCGTCTGTGAACGATTATCGTCTATTAACGACGTCGTTCAGAGTTACTGAATAGGCCCCTAAAACGCCCCTATTAAAAATATTGCGCCAATATGTAGGCAACACGTAATAAGGGTTCAAAATGGCGGAGTTTTCTATCTCCTTTTAAAAGGCACTCAGAAAGCTGCGCAGTGCGACCATTCTCCGTATAGTAAAAGAAAATCAAAGTATGTGTTGAGATGCGACTCTATGGGCGAAGAGAGGTTATTTTTCATCTCACTCGGGAGTATTTATATCAACCATTTTCTATTTCACTTTGTCATTGTCTGATCCACCAGGGGCCCAATTCCTGACGCCTTCGTTAACTTATCGCATGCGATAACGTATGCGACTTGATGAAAGTGTATTCCTGAACTGGCGGCATTCGTCAAATTTATTAAAGTATGCGCTAAGAAATGATGATTTTCAAAGAGCGCTCATGACCGTTCGACAACTACTTTGTCGCATTCGTTTAGGTGAAAGTAAGGTTATAATTGTCAATTAATCCTGCTTTATCATATGTGATTCGTGTTTCTATCTATTGGTTTTGTTTTGTGATTTATTATTGGGAAATATTTATTTTTAATTTGACTCTATTGAACATTTTATTAGAATATAAAAATGAAACTTTTTGTACCGTGAACTCTTTTATTGGACGTTTAGGTGCCACTTTATTTTGGTTTATTTTATTTAGTATGGATGATATAGAAGAAATATGAGTTTTACAGGCACTAAACAATGTTATAAATTCTACTAAAGTTTCACGCAATTTTTCCGTTATTCGTGAACCACGCTGTTCCATTTTTAATATTCTAAATCTAAACCACTCCAATTCTCAAGTCCAAAATACAAATAATCACAGTTAAAACGTCTAAAAACCAAAAATTATTAGACATCCAATCCATTTAATTTTATAATTTTTGGCAATTTTGACATGTGTCAATGCAATTATCTCATATTCAGTGATACCATCTTTGGTATTCTCAATCCTCATTGGTTAAGACTATGCAATAATCAAAGACTCTTCGTTAACACGTTCGACTTGATTCGCGATTATCGCATGGTGTTCAGGAATACTAAATTGCTGTCGTATGCGTTAACGACCATGCGTTACTTAGCGCATGCGGCAGTTAACGCATGTTTCGAGAATTGGGCCCCAGGGGCCCAATTCCTGACGCCTTCGTTAACTTATCGCATGCGATAACGTATGCGACTTGATGAAAGTGTATTCCTGAGCTGGCGGCATTCGTCAAATTTATTAACGCGTGCGCTAAGAAATGATGATTTTCAAAGAGCGCTCATGACCGTTCGACAACCACTTTATCGCATTCGTTTAGGTGAAAGTAAGGTTATAATTGTCAATTAATCCTGCTTTATCATACGTGATTCTGATTCATGTTTCTATGTATTGGTTTTGGTTATGTTTTGTGATTTATTGGGAAATATTTATTTTTAATTTGACTTTTTTGAACATTTTATTAGTTACTATAGAATATAAAAATTAAACTTTTTGTACCGTGAACTCTTTTATTGGACGCTTAAGTGCCAGTTTATTTTGGTATATTTTATTTAGTATGGATGATGTAGAAGAAATAGAAGTTTTACAGGCACTAAACAATGTTATAAATTCTACTAAAGTTTCACGCTGTTTTTCCGTTATTCGTGAACCCCGCTGTTCCATTTTTAATATTCTAAATCTAAACCACTCCAATTCTCAAGTCCAAAATACAAATAATCACAGTTAAAACATCCAAAAACCAAAAATTATTAGACATCTGCAATCCATTTAATTTTATAATTTTTGCATTTTTGGCAATTTTGACATATGTCAATGCAATTATCTCATATTCAGTGATACCATCTTTGGTATTCTCAATCCTCATTGGTTAAGACTATGCAATAATCAAAGACTCTTCGTTAACACGTTCGACTTGATTCGCGATTATCGCATGGTGTTCAGGAATACTAAATTGCTGTCGTATGCGTTAACGACCATGCGTTACTTAGCGCATGCGGCAGTTAACGCATGTTTCGAGAATTTGGCCCCAGCTTGTGGATTGAACAATAACAATGTGAAACAGAAAATGTTTTTATAAATACTCCCGAGTGAGATGAGAAATAAAAATGGCTGCGCCCATAGAGTCGCATCTTGTTCTATTGATACAATATGCACATTGGCTTTCTACCCCACTCCAGTTCATTGGGCAACACTGATTGGAAAAGAAGAAATAAGAAATCCTCAATGAACTGGAGGGGGGTAGAATGCCAATGTACATGTTGTACTATTAGAACAAGGTGCGACTCGATGTCGATGGGCGCAGCCATTTTTATTGGTCATCTCACTCGGGACTATTTATAATAACCATTTTCTGTTTCACATTGTTATTGTTCAATCCACAAGCTGGTGGATCAGACAACAACAATGTGAAATAGAAAATGGTTATTTTAAATACTCCCGAGTGAGATGAAAAATAACCTATCTTCGCCCATAGAGTCGCACCCAATGAACTGGAGTGGGGTAGAAAGCCAATGTGCATATTGTATCAATAGAACAATATGCGACTCTATGGGCGCAGCCATTTTTATTTCTCATCTCACTCGGGAGTATTTATGATAACCATTTTCTGTTTCACTTTGTTATTGTTCAATCCACATGCTGGTGGATCAGACAATAACAAAGTGAAATAGAAAATGGTTGTTATAAATACTCCCGAGTGAGATGAAAAATAACCTGTCTTTGCCCATAGAGTCGCATGTCAAGCCTATTGACAAGCATTCTACCCCCCTCCAGTTCATTGGTCGCACCTCAAGTCTATTAGGCATTCCAAACTGAATGCCTACCAGTGGGCTTTGACGGGTTATGATAATGCAAAATTATGGCAACCCTGTAGACCTGGTGATTTGACAAGGTCAATGAAATAGATAGTTACATAGATTGATTATCCATATTTTTCAAAATAAACATAAGCGTATGCCTTGAAGTAAAATTGTAAGCAATTATTTTTTTTTAATATCTAAAGGCTAAAAATTGGTTTTAAAACACATTTTTGCAAAACCGATTCAAATTAATAAATATTTGCCAGGCAATATGGCCGCTCGTAAACGACCAGCTTTGAGCAATCTATATAACTATAGATGTATCATTGACCCTGTTAATGACAACATGACAACAGGGTTGCCATATCTAAACTGTCATTACCCACTGGTAGCCATTTGGACAGGTCGTTGGAATGCCTAATTGACAAGCATTCTACCCCACTCCAGTTCATTGGAAATCCTATGTAAATCATAAGGTTCTTTCGTTCGCTATTGGTGTAGTGTCCACCAGTGTAAATTACACCAGTTACACCACCTTATTTACCTTAGTTTACTTCCCTCCTTATTCCTTATACATATTTCGAGTGTAATTCACTCCTGCTAAATAGCTGATGGAGAAAATATCCACCAGTGGACACCACATCGCCGACAGGAAGGTTTAGTGGATTTTACACCGGGCCGAACGAAAGGTTTAGTGTACGTTGGTGTAGTTCATTCCTACACCAATGGGACGAACGAAAGAACCTATACTTTCTCTTTTTCTATGGAATGTCATGTTCATGAAAACGAAAACGTCATACAAACGTCAAATACTAATTAGTTTTGTCAACCATAATGAAATAAATACGGAGATTACTAATTATCAATTTTCGCAATTGAAATTGAAATGGTTGTTTTTATTTTCATGAGTGGTTTTAAAAGTAAGTCAGAAATAATATACATACTACTTTACCATGTAGAACCATTCTAGCTCAGAAAAGATATTAAATGTTTTTTTTTTCAAATAATTGGAATTTAAATATTTAGATATATTTGTTAGTAGGTAGGTACTATTTTATTGTATGCGTCTTTTCCAATTTTAACGTATTTTCAAAAATTGTATCATTAAACATTAAACAAATAATGTTCAACATTTTTTTTAAGTTATTTTTCTAAGGTTGATTGCAGATTACCAAATATGTACCTATCGCCAATTAGTAAATATTAAACATTTATTCGAGTAAAATATGCAATAATTTATTCAATTTAGTGTTATCCCATGAAAATAAGTATTATTTGAATTATTGAGTTAAATCTGTTTTAGATGGATAAGTTCACTGTAGATCTAGACCAAGTCTTAAATGACTTTGAATATAGTGAATTAACAGACCAATATAATGCAGCAAGATCCCAAATAGACACTTCTAGTTCTGTAAATCATAACAATGTTACAAAACATTCAATAAACAATGTATTTCATAGCTTAAATGAGTATTTAAATACCAGTGTTGATGTACCCAATACTGAAAATAATATCCAGACAGATGATTTGTTGAAAAAAATTGAAAATATTAGTGTGGAGAATCTGGGGAGCCCTTTTGATGATACGGATTATAGTAAACCTGTAGAAGAGTGTGCAGATAATACATTTTTAGAAGAGGATAAGGAATATAAATTTAATGAAAATACTACTTTTGCTAACAAAGCGCATGTTAAAGAATTGAATGAACCTTTGAATAATACACAAAATACTGTGCATGAGAACATAGATGTACATCAGAAAAATAATGATCTAGTAGAAAATCTGAATCCAATATGTACAGATGAAAATTCAATTAAAACACTAGTTAAATGTGATGAAGCTGATTTTAAAGAAAACATTGGAAATGAGGACAATTTTTGCTTATCTAATGATGAAAAAACCAGTGATCTTATTCATCTGGATTCTAACTTAATTTCCAATGATTCTAACAAAATTGAAAATAATTTTATAGTAAACGAAACTGTGGATGAACCTAACTCAACTACTGCAAATAATCAAATCATTGAAGATTTAGTTACAAAAAATAATGATGAAACATATGTAGATAAGGTGGAGGTAAATCCAATAGGTTTTCAAGAAATTACTGATGTCGATGATGAGGAAATTCACGAACTGTTAGCTGAATTAGAGAACGAACAGCATTTGTTTGAGAGTGAGAATGATGCCACTAATACAAAATTGGAAGATGATAAGGAGACAGAAGGTACATAATAATTTTTTTTTTATAGAATAACCAAAAATATCTAAATATCAAATGACATTTTGTAATTGTATTTTTTCAATATAAGGTAAGAGCACTAGTAACACATCTTATGGCGATTTAATGTAATTTTGGATACACCAGTAATCGACACTTTTTTACCAGATATATCTCCTCCAGTTATTGATGGTTTAACCAGTTATCATTGCCTCTGATATTGACAGTTTCACTAGTTATCGTCAATCCAGTTATCGTTGCTTCAGTTATCGATACTACAAAGACAGCATTAATAAGTCAAACACTACAGCCCCATAATACCTCAGTAATCGACAAAATTTTATCAAAAATATGTGTTTTAGAATGCAAATATACTTTACACATAATTTTATTCACAAATATTAACTATTTAAAAAGAACCAGCCTATTTTATAATATACTTACAAATGTGCACCATTTTTTACCGCTTAACTAAAATTGTGACCTTTTTAGCTTATTATTTATCAACTTATTGTACATTATAGGTATACTGAGAGGTATACTATGTTTGTGACTTGTCTTATATCATGTAATACAATAAGATCAATAAATTAATTTATCTATTGCAATAATTTTTACACTATTGCCAGATACTGAATTTTAAAGGGTTGACTAATGGTGCACTGTCGATTATTGGTGCTCTTAACTTATAAATATTTTACAAGTTAAATCATAATTTTTATAATGCAGGGTGTTAACTTTTTTGGAAATCTAGGAGGCCTTAAGTAGTGTCATGGAAATATCAGGGAATTTTATGGAGTTTCTAGAAATATATTTTTTTTTTTTTAATTTTATGACTTACCTAGGTACTAAGTTTTGAAAATAATAGATAATAGGAATGTCTAACAGTTGCCATACATAAAAAAAAGAATTTCTTGCACTATAAAAATTATGCAAAAAAATGTATCTATAAAAATGTAACTGTAATGTATCATACTTAAAATTATTTAATTATTTGTCTTAGAGGTAAATTGTAATATTTAAATTTTTAGGTTGATACCTTATTTGAATGTAAAAATATAGAGACCAGTTTAAAACTTAATAAATTATAAGTAATTGACAACACAGCTAGGCCAACTACTAGCTGTCTACCAGTTTGTTACACGTTGCCATGTGTCTGGGAATTTGTTTTCTCTCGCATTTTTTACCCTGCAATAAAACGGCCACTTTTGAGTGCGAAAGTTTGGATGTATGTTTGTTGCTCAATCACGCAAGAACGGCCGAACGGATCTGGATGAAATTTGGCACAAATATATATTATAGTCTGGAATAGCACATAGGCTACTTTTTATCCCGAAAAAAATGTATGGTTCCTGTGGGACTGATTTGTTTTTGTTTTTCACA
The DNA here is from genome assembly GCA_927349885.1 of Psylliodes chrysocephalus. Classification (NCBI taxonomy): domain Eukaryota; kingdom Metazoa; phylum Arthropoda; class Insecta; order Coleoptera; family Chrysomelidae; genus Psylliodes; species Psylliodes chrysocephalus. The sequence continues at coordinate 79,186,343 of OV651813.1, read as the reverse complement.
GAGCAAGTGATCGGGCATAATTTTTTTGCATAGTGGTAGTGAAACATAAAAATTTGAAATACTGCCACTGAGCATAAATAAATAATGACGTGTTTCAATGATTTTGGTTTTTAACATTTTAAGGGGGGGGGGGGGAACGGGGGTTAAAAGTTTGCATGGAAGCATCGATTTTTTTATAGGTAGGAACGAAAATTTGAATTATAGCTACTCATCACAAATAAATAAGAGTTTTGGATTTTCATATTTTAAGAGGGGAAAGAGGGTAAGAGAGGAAATGAACGAAAGAAGTAAAAATGGGGAAATGAGAAAAATGTGTGGGGAGTGAAAATTTGTGGTAGGAACTTGAAAAATGGAATTGTAGGTACTCTTCATAAATAAATAGACATGTTTCAAAGTATTTGGATTTTACATATTAAGGGAGGAAACGGAACGTGAAAGTTTGAATAATACTTTCGGTTTTTTAATTGTAGAAATTTAAAAATTGGAATTGTATCTACATGATGACATAAGAAAATAATGACATATTTCAAGGTTTTGGATTTTCACATTTTAAGGAGGAAGAAAAATATCTTAAAATAAAAAAAAAATAAATATATAAATAAATGAAAACTAAAAATAAATAAATAATAATTAATAATAATGAATAATAATTAATATTAATTAATAATAATTAATAATAATAATAATTAATAATAATTAATAATAATTAATAATAATTAATAATAATTAATAATAATTAATAATAATTAATAATAATTAATAATAATTAGTAAAAATTAATAATAATTAATAAAAATTGTATTAATTTTATTAAATTATAAACACGACATCACGTGTGCAAAGCCGCGGGCAAAACCTAGTATTCCATAAAGAAAATGCAACGTCAATAATATTTCATTTGCAGTGGCAATAATCACTGTTGAGTTCAGTTCGTTAATTGTTTGGTTTCTTTTCATGAGCGTTGGAGAGAATTGGATAACAATAAATCCTGGTAAATTATTTTATTTACTGTTTTTCTTTTGAAATTATTTAAACGTCATTTACAATGAATCAGGAGTTACTTAGCTGTAGCACCCTTGTGCGATACGGATAAAAGTAACTCCCGATTCATTTTTCGAAAGCGAACATTTTTCAGATTATACAGTGGATGAAGCAGTAACATTTTGTGGGAAATGAAAGAAAGTTTCATACAGTACGGTTTATCAAGCATTAAAAAAATCGAGCTAAGAAAATTAAAAAGCAAGATCATCGAATATAAACAAAAAAAAAACGGGAAAGAAATGTTAGATGATAATAATAAATAATAATAATAGCCTTTATCTAATCCTTAGAATCATAAGTATCTTACCAACTCTATCCAAGATATTCGAAAAAGTTATATACAAACAAATATGCTTGTAAGACAGATATACTTCCTAATAGCCAATGCGGTTTTAGGAAAGGCTATTTCACATCCATAGCACTAACTACTGTAACGAGTGATATAATTGATGCTTATGATAAAGGATACATTACTGTACTTACACTTTAAGATTTTTCTAAGGCGTTCGACACCATCGAACACAGGTTGATGGTATCAAAATTAAAATATTATGGTTTTCATTATTCAGCAGTTGCGTTGGTAAAATCATATTTAAGCAGTAGGTATTAACGTGTATGTTACAATAATACATTTTTGAATTCTATGAATTTTTTATCTGGTGTTCCCCAAGGCAGCGTCCTGGGACCGCACCTTTTCTTAATTTATACTTCTTGCATTATCAAATCCATAAAAAATTGTAAAGTCCAGGCCTACGCTGACGATATACAATTATATTACAGTTTTAAAAACGATCATTCCTTAACTGCTAATCAACTTATTAATGAAGTTCTTAAACTTATTTATGAACTTTTAACATAATTTAAAACTAAATGCATCGAAAACTTGTGTAAAAAAGAATTGTTAAAAATCAATTATTAATAACAACAAGTTGCCAATTGTTGAATCAGCTAGATATCTAGATATATATTTAGATACAGATTTAAGATTTAGAGAACATGTAGGTAAAATTACCCGTTCAGCTTATCTTTATTTAAAATTACTTTACTCCAGCAGGCATATTCTTAATCATAATCTACAGATAAAACTTAGTGAAACTCTCGTCTTGTCCAAACTAAACTACTGGGATTTTATCTATGGACCCCGCTTAGACTTGAACACTCAATATAGAATTCAGAAAATTCAAAATTCGTGCACAAAATTAATATTTAGTCTTCGCAAATATAATCATGTTACTCTTAAAATACGAAAATTAAATTGGCTTAATATGAAGGAACGCAGGACACTCTATTTAGGTAAATATTTTCATAAATTAATAAAGTGCATTGACAGCTCTTCCCCACTAAATAAAAAGTTTATAACTCGTAAAACAATTCATGATCGTAACCTCCGCGATGTCACAACTTACACAATACCCCGTCATCGAACAGCCCTATTTAAAAGAAGTTTTGTATATAATTCTATTAAATTGTACAACTCTCTTCCGTTAGAATGAAAAAAATTTAAATTTATTCAAAAAATACTTACGTTCAAAATTTTGTTTGAGCTTAGATTTAATTGACCTTTTTAGTTTTTTACCTTTTATTTCATTTTCAATTACTATTTTTTAGCTTTATATAGAAAAACATAAAAATTGTTGGAATTTTTGCTCCATTGCAAATACATTTTTTGTTTTTGTTCTTATACATTCGTGTTTCAGTGGTTAAGTACGAGTAGCTACTGATTGCATCAGTATTCTATTTTTATGTTCCCATGTAAAAAATTTTTGTAAACTTATATACATTCTTTTCCTCTAATAAAGACAATTTATTATTATTATTATTATTATTATTATTATTATTATTATTATTGCCCAACAGATATAAATCCCTTTACAGAGCAACCCAAAAAAACCAAATAATAAAGATGACAAATATACATGGATATTATGAATACAAAATAAATAATATAAAAGAAAAAAAAAAGAAATTTTTAAGCATTGTCATAATTTGTTCAAGCAACTGCTTTAATTCTTTCCAAACTATCTGTGAAGAAATCTGATGAATTACAATATTCGCTCCGCACCAATTCACTTTTGCTAATGGACTATTTTTGCCTATACTGACAATACAGTTTTTAATAGAATTCGTAATTAAAAAGTATATATGTTAGTTTTAATAAAAGTATATGAATTTGTAAAACAAGTAAAACATTAATTTATTATTATATATTTTTATCGTTTAAATTAAAAAAAAATAAGTATAATCAATAAAAATCAATAATAAAATGTAGGCAGGCAACAGTATTTACGGGAAAATGTATGAGAAGTTGCCTAAGTCTAATAAGATGTATTTGAAGAATTAACCTATTCTGTCAAAATAAAAAATATCTTTAAATAATTAGCGTGAAGTTGAAATGTATAAACAAAAGTACTGTTATTTATATTTTCAATTTTGTTCGAAAGAAAACATAGAAGGAATAATTAAAACTGGTTTCCCATCAGTAAGTCACAAAATGCATTCCAGCCACATACAATAATCAAAGGCAGAAATATAGTTCTTGCTGCATGAACATTTATGATTAAAGGGATGTTGAAGAACATCGTGAAATGATATTTATTGTTTATTTAAAACCTTTCTAGTTTTTGATGTCTACTATGTCCAATATTACTGTTATTATTACAAAAATAAAGGTAATTTTTCTTATTGTACACATATCCATTTATTTCTTTGATTTAATTTCCACTTTGCTAATGAAAATTTTTATAATTTACACTGTTTTGTTTTGCTACTATTTTTATAATTTTCAACAAAGTAACTCCGGTTGCTTAATGTATTGTTTTTACCTTCTTTGAAAAAAAAAAAAAGAAAAATAAAATGTATACGTGTATTTGATATGCGAAAATTACAAAATATCGACCTAAAATGCACGAATTAACCGCAGCAAGGCTAGTATTGCTTTTGCTTCCCCTACCATGACTTCGCACTGAGAGAATAAATTATTACACAAGACATTGAGAGGTGAGCTTATTAGAATATTTGTTCTAGATCTGTTATAATAAAAAGAGGAATGACAGATTCATGAAGATTCTTCCATTTACAAGGGTTGGGAGGTTTCTTAAGTTTAGAATTATGGAATAATTATATGTACTTGCCGCTAGAGTTTAAAGGAACAATATCGTTTATATTTATTTTGGACATTTTCAATCCTTTTTACAGAGTTGTTGTAAATTGAACATCATATGGTAGAGCTGTACTCCAAAATGGACCTAACATATGCAGCGTTTGAGAATCCACATCGGATGCATCTGAGATGTAGTAAACCTTTGATCACGTGATTCAGTATACGTAACTGTAATGGGATAGATGTGTCCGATGTGGATAAAAAAACGCTCGAGATGTAAAAAATGCATCCGATGTGGATTCTCAAACGCGGCAATAAACCATTCTACAGGCATCTAAAGATAGCGAGCTAGAATTTCTTATCAGCATACCTAACATTTTCATTGCTCTATTAACAGTTTGATTAATATGATTATTAAAGGAAAGATCTGAGCAAAATACGATTCCCTGGCTTTTTAATTTCGGTAACATGATTAATTAATGTTTTGTTATCCATACAGTAGTTATGGGTTATTTTGGAGTAATGACAGATGTCAGCATTCCACTACACATTTCTAAACTTTTCCCATTGTCTATTATTTTGAAATCGTGGTATAGTTATTTTATTTTTAGTTTTCCTAACAATATGCTCATTAAGAGGAAAAAGGTTATCCATGACTCAAATGTGGTATATCCGTAAAGGAAAGAAAAATCTCAGTCTAAACCACAATAAATGTTTATTACAATACTACCTATCATTAATTGTTAATTCTTAGTTTTTACTTAAAATTTATTGTACATTTTTAATTTACATCCATGTTACAACTCTAACTATCCAGTATATTCTCTCTTACATGCCTAATGATGGTCATTGGCCGAAACTAGTCTTATGCCTTTTTAATAAACATTTGTTGCGATTTAGACTTTGAGATGTTCCCTTCCTTTATATGCACATTACTATTCAGTTTGTTAGTCAGAATTTTAGACACTATCAAAAATTGCAAAACTAACACTATTTTATACAATTTATGACAGTATAGAGCAGTATAGAAATAGACTTAGATTTTTTTGGTATTTCATATCCTTCATTCAAAAGAAGTATTACTAACCACTTTCTCAATGACACCTAAAAGTACTGTTACTGTCTGCCTTGTTAATCAAATGTTTTACATGTTATATTTTTTATATTGTTTTACTTAGTATTTGTGCTTTTAACATATATTTTTTACTTGTTGCAAAATGGGGGTTTCCCGTAAATAAATAGTTTCCGAATCTGTTTACATAGCTTAGGGACAATAACAAAAACACGACAAATCCATAAATAACCTCCCATTCCTGATACCAAAAAATCCAAACCCCTTAATAATACCGATTCGGTAAGGAGTAAGGGCTGATATATTTCACAAATATTAAATCGTGGGTGAATTGTGCAAATGGTGGGTATTCTTACCCACCATAGTCCGGAGGGCTCGCGCGAAAAACCCGCCGCTCGGGTTCGGTAGAGTGATCAATACCTATTTATACCATGACATGTAAATATATTTTATTAAATTATAAATAAAGTTTATTAAGTAAGTGTTTACATAGCTTTAATTAAAAAAAAAAAATATTCACTTATCTATGGATTAACCATTTAATAAAATAGTAGTTTACGTTATAAGTCCGTTACCACCTAAAATCAAATAAAATTTTATCATTTGACATCATCATTACAAGTTTCCGAATGTTACTTAAAATAATGACAGTTCAGTTACAACTGAGTGTTCACCCATAACTGTTGTTAAAAATTTTTCCGGGCTAGCCCGTTATGACTCCCTTAACAACCATAAACAGAGGTTGTTTATCACTGTATAACATTGCAGTATATCATAAAATTATTAAAAGATTTCAAGTTCATGTTTGTTAAAAGAATATAGTGATTCCCCTAACAAAATAAACTTTGGAAGCTGTGTATCATTCACAATGCCTTTAAAGTACGAATGAATGAAATAAATTGAGAAATAGTTCCTTTTTTAAAAATGTAGCAGCGAAGCAAATTATTTCATTGGAAACAAGAAACGAAAAATTCCATCGATAAGCAACATTATTTTGAATTTGACAAGTTACACGAGAGCTTTCACCACCGGCAAGCAAAAAACACGTCATGCCACTTTTTACAGTCAGATGAGAGTATATATTTTTATCTAAATGGTCTATGTACGACGGTCTTGGGTTAATTTCTTGATCTTGACTCTGTTTAAATTAATTTTTTCTCCCATAAGTACTAGTTTATACTGCCGTCATAAGCCAAACCCCCATAACTGACAAATTACAAATAGCAGAGGTTATTTGACCATTCTGATACTAACGCTTTTTTCTTCTTAAAAAGTAAACAAAATCCTGTATCCTGAAAAGTCAACTTGATTCTACACTGTAACTAACATTTGTAAAAACTGTATTTTTCAAAAAATAATCATGTTGTAGACTTTCAAAAAAGTTGCAAATGTGATACAATGTTGCAAACATCCAAATATATATTATTTCAAGTGTGCAGCACTAGCACTTATGCAATTTTTTGCTCAAAATTATAAACAAAAGCGCCATTTTGCTATAAATTAACCTTTCCGTTCCTTGGAAATGGTTGCAAATTTAAATTTAATGTTGTTTAAACTAGCCGACTATTCTTTTAAAGTTTGAAAACTTGTAATTAATGTGAAATTTTCAAAATAGGGTGTTAAAATTTAAATACCGCTAGCAAATTTTCCACTTAATTTACTGGCATAAATATTTATAAAATACTATATAAGTTTAACAAATTTTGTTTTTTATTTGGACTTAAGGACTATTGCAGTAGTTTTTCTTCCTGCATTATTGGTTTTCCAGATTATTTAACATTAATTAATGTAATCCATTAAATTACAGATTTTACTCAAGCTATTGACATCACACAAGAATCAGAAGACACCATACTAGTTACAGAAGAACCAAAAATTCCGAAAGAATCTTTAGAACCAGAAGTAACCATGAAAAATGAAACAAATGACACTGTAACAGAAGACAATATCACAGAATTAGTAAAAACACTCTCCATTGATGACATACAAATTGTAAAAGATATTATTGATAAACCCAACTTAGAAACTACTGAGCAGAGTATATGTGAAGACTTCAAATCTTCTTCAGAGCCTGTAGTGTTTCAAGAAGAAGAAAAAACTGAAAAACATGAGTTTTTGCAAGAAGCTGTTCTTGAAAAAGTACTAGTTAAGGGTAAAAATAAAGAAAATGTAAAGAATAAAAAAACCTCAAAAGTAGATAGTATTAGAAAAAAAGTGGAAGTTGTCAAAGAAGAATCAAGTAAGGTAGAAGAGAGTAATAAGAAGACTGAAGAAGATAAGCGTGATAATGTAAATATTTCAAATCAAGAAACGGTTGCTCGACCGCAAAATTTATCATTGAAGGAGAGTGAAACTGAAAGTCAGAGGGAAATTAATCTTATAGGTAAGTAGGATTTAAAAGTAATAAAACTCTGCAAACTTTTTAATTCATCTTTAGATTTGTAAAAAATAATTATTACTAAAAAGCTTTATATTATGTATTATAAGAACTTTATTTAAAATAGGTAACCCTATGTTTATGACGTATACAAAGTATAAGAGAATGGGGAAACCTGTTTTTCGTAATCTAGGGATTTGTAATAATCTCGGAAGGTGACTTTTTGACGATTATAATACTTCCCTCTTATCTTATCGAAGGCAGTAAAAGGATTTTTTTTATTTGTTATTGTTGCAAATTTGACTTCAAATTGTAAATTTTCAGAAAAGAGGCTTGGTAAACTATTTAGCTAGTTTCTGTTTACTAAAATCAATTGGATTTATGATAGTTTTTTTAAGATATACTTATTATAGATGGATTATGAATAAAATATGTACAACTTCTGTAGTAAGAACTTGAAAGGCAAATTTTTTGTTTTTTACAAAAATAACTTTTTTTTTGATTCGTACTTTGATGCTTTATTGTTAATAATTCCTCTAGTATCGTTCTTAATAATGGATTTATTATGTACATAGCAAAATTCCATATGGTACCTGTTGCAAAGATTAAAAAGTACAACATAAAAAATTTTATTACAAAAAATGTTTACTTGCGACGTAACTTAAAAAACACATTAATTAAAAAAGAAGCAATTATAATAATGCAACCACAAATTACAAGTAGAATTTATATTGGCTCCAGAATTTCTTTCTATTAAATTTTAACTTAAATATTTCCAATTTAATTAACATATATTTTTTATTTTTACATATTACATAAATGACTTGAGTTGTTGTCTTTTTGATACTATCCTGTGGTTGTTTTCTGTTACAAATCACTTTTTAGCAGTATATTTTTTTAAAAACTTTCTGTTACTCAATTTAGGAGGCCCTGGTTCAACTCCGTACAACAATGTGTATATAACTGAAGAGATAAGCAAACATCAAGAACAAGATAATGAGTCTATTTCCTCTACGTCTTCAAATACTTTCTCAGACACTGGTAGCACCGTCTCTACAGCCTCTACAGAGGAAATTCGTGATGACAACGACCTTACTATTACTAACCCTAGTCATGTTCAAGAGCAAACTGTAAGGCCTACAGAAAATTTGGAAAGGGGCAGTAGAGAACTATCTGATGATGGGGATAATGCTGGAAACACTGTTGAAGAAGATTCAGAAAGAAATGAGACTAGCGAAGGACAGGCTACCAGGTATATTTTTTTATCTGCCACCTACACAATTTTAACAGGCGATTAAGAAGTCAAATTAGTTTTTGTACTGATGTGGTATCATGTGTTTAATAATGGTTATTTTAAACACCTATTGAACCTATATTTCACTCTTAGACACATAATATAAGTCAAATTGTAAATTAAGTAAAATCTAGACGTGCTCTACAGTTTATGACAAAACATGTAAAACCAAATTAAATGTCCTGTGATAGATTGCGTTAGTTGAAATTACGATAAAAACTGAAAAAAGCTCCAAAATGTTGTGTTTTTTTGCAATCAAAAGTTTAGCACAGCTTCTTAGTAACTGTCGCAAACTCATGTCATACTTATTTGGTATGTCTAAAGTGGGTTATAAAAATGTCCAGCTTTGTACGAATTTTTTGGCTAATTTTCCTATCCTAAAAGTTGGGAATGGGGTGTTAATACACTGCGATCTAAAATATCTATGCTAATGCAGCAAGGTAATGACTCGATGCCTTTAAAGACCCTACTAATCCTATCTTCTCAAGGGAGTGTAGAATTTGGAGTGGCTTCAAGCTAGGCAAATCTCTTCTATTTGATATGCTCCTAGGTATAGTGCCCTTGGATTCTGGAGTGCTACACACATTCAGAATGTGAATAGAGGTTTCGTCGTCCTCCTCCTCCTCAGAATCTTCACTTACTATCTTCTACTACTTTCAGTTTACTAAGCTGTTACTGCTGATACCGCAGAACAGCTCAGGTCCCACAAAGTGTGTTTGAGCCCAATTCCTTGCGAGACTATCTACAATCTTGTTACCCTGTAAGCCGTTATGTCCCGGGACCCAATTGAGAGTAACTGTATTTACCTCGCCGAGCTCATTTAATTTTTGTAGATATCTGCAAACAATTTTGAGCTGATTACGTAAGTACTCAGTACTTTGATGGCTTCTTGGCTATCAGACATGATGATAATCTCTTGTCTACGATAGTTTCTCTCTATGTTAAACTGGATACACTTCTCGATGGCGTACATTTCCTAACAAACCTCTTTATAATATGCCCTATTGAAAATAAAAATTGATATGTTTCAGGAATTTTGAGACAAACCTTTATTTATTAAGTCACAAATTTGTTCCTGTTAAATTTTCCACTGTCAATTCCTGACGTAATTAACGGTTAACCGGTTCGACTGATTCTGACCGGTTTCTGTTTTAACCGGATTTTTACTATTATTTTAACCGGTCAGATTATCCAATTAACCGGTCAGATTATCCGGTTCACCGGTCTGATTGTCCGGTTAATCGGTCCTATCAAACCGAGCCAGTCGAATCGGACCGGTTAGACCGGATTCGGCCAGCACAGACAATAACGGGTATTTATTCGAGTTGTTTTTCCACCAAGTTAATGGATTTTGATCCTTTCGTAACAATATCTTAGAATTGTATTCCTCCACTGTCGAAAGATAATTATTAGGTCCAGAATCTTCTGGAAATAAAATGTTTATTTCCGATTTCTTGTTGGCTTCAGATTCAGAATTGGTTGTCATCTCATACATTTCCTCAGACATAGTTCTAATTTGTTTTTCCAACTCGTACTTGACTTTCAACCGAAAACCCATTTGAAGTCCGCAGTTGAAATGTTTTCAAACTTATTCGTCAAGGTATTCTTTATATGAAATCGTTTGTCAAATTCTTCTGAAACTGGGCTTGTCAGGTGGCTCCAAAGAGTACCAGAATATTTGAAAGAGTTTTCGCAAATGTTGCAAATTGCGTTTTGCTTTGAATCATCTTTAGTATATTAGTTCCATATTTCTGACATATTAAACAATAGCAAGTATTATTAATTTTAAATTTTAAATGTAACTTGAGTGTAGCACTGTCTGAGACTTTCTAATTCTAATAGAACTGACCTAAAAATATGGTCCAGGACCAGAAAGCTCTTCTACACCCTCTGGTATCGAGAGGCGTAACTAAGAGCTAGGGATGCGTTTGATACGTCATGTTTAAAAAACATTGATATTTGGCTTTCGATGCGACGTTCGATGTTTAAATTTTCGTCGGTTTTATTTTTTTGATAATATCGATCGACATTGATATTTTATCGATATTTTCCATTCTTCTGCATATTGTATCTTTATTTAAATCGGTCACAATTAAAAAACACATAAATTTTTATCGCACAAATGCGCCCTCTAATAGTCAATGAAAAAGTTTCGAAGCATATTTTGGATAACTGTGATGTAATTTTATTAAAAAATAATAATTTTCTTAGTTTTGCTTTGTTTTTATATTACATTTGGAATGTTTATATTTGTATTTTTTTATAAAATAAATACAGTCTTATTTTGTTTTACCTACTTTTAAATGTATAAGTTTTAAAAACATCGATGTTTATAAATATCGTTTTTTTTTACTTCGGTTATTTTAATGCCATCGATACTTTATTTTTGGTATATCATTCGAAGTCAGTATCGACGTTTTAAGAAATATGCGCATCCCTACTAAGAGCTCAAACTATACTTATTCGTTTACGTTCACGGTCTCGCTAAAACCGGTTGTGGGTACTGTTAAACCAGTTACGGCTCAACAAGTGACAGGTTTAACCGGTTTGATTAGAGTTACACCGGTTACGGTTAAACTGGTTACGTTCTTTAACGGTTTCGGGTCCTACGGAACCGGTTAATCGGTCACGGTTTCCAGCCTTAATATAAAGACTTATGTCCATAACGTAACTTTAACGCCGTCTGGTCCGAACTAGCACATCAAACTTCTGACTAGGAATATCGACAGTCACTGTCGTAGATGATCTAGAGGAAGGGGCACTTGTCTAGCAAACAAGAATATCTGAGTTCGGGGATGCTCTTAATAATTCGTAGGGAGATTTTTGAGATTTGTTTCAAATTATTCAGCAACTTATTTCTGATTTTTCGGATTTTGATTTGTGATCTATGATATATTAAATTTACAATTTTCTTAAATTTATATTTTAAAACATAAAAAAAACCTGGCTTTTCACGTGCACGCCTATAGCCTTGTCACCATACCATCGAGTAAATGTATGTGAAATATATATAAAAATTATTATTTCCTCAAATTAGACAGTTAAATCATTATAAACGAAGCCCAAACTATATTAGAAATTGCGCTTGTAACTGTAACATAATTATGATCTCAAACCAAATATTAAGGATAGTTCCATTTTGTCTTATGTAGAAATTCTGGTGATGGGGAAAATACATCAAGTGGGACCACTGAAAAACAATGGTTGGGAAAAGAGGCTCCTTTATGGATCCCTGACTCGGATACGACTAGTTGTTTACACTGTGATATGAAATTTACTGTATTGAAGAGACGTCATCATTGCAGAGCATGCGGTTTGGTAAGCAATATAAAACTATTAGCATCTACAATTATTTTTTTCATCAGTTAAATATTTCTGAAAAATTTAATAATATTTTATATTTTACATTAAAACTAATTTTGGCATCAGTTCAACTTTCAAAGTTTTGTTTAAAACTCATTTTTAAATTGATTCGTTATTGTTGAGCATTTCCTATGTAGGTATGTATAAGAACTTTCTTTTGTCATCTCAATAATACGCCATTTTTTGTAACCCTAGTCTTTCAGTCAATATCACATTAACCTTTGGTACATTACCGTATTGCCCATATTTTAACTAGGTACCCAGCCAGGATTATATACATTTTGTATATGGAAGCTGGCTTACCTAAAACAACACAAATTATTAATTAGTAAAAAAAAAATAGTTGAACCCAACTACCTATATATCCAAAATTATCTGGTAATGTCGGTATAAGTGTGAACTTGTTTTAAAATGCCTGCTCACGCTCATTCATATTTCTGATTTTATTTATTTTTGTTTTTACGTTTATCTACCCATCGTGACACTGCCAACAACCTCCATTATGTTTTTAAAGTTCTTACTGTTAGTAATACTTGTTGAGGTGAATCCCCAGTTAGAAACATTTTTGTTTTTCCCAACCATTATCAATGTTTTTTTTTTTAGGTTTTATGTTCTAAATGTTGCCACCTTCGATTCAAACTAGAATATTTAGATGCTGAAGCAAGAGTTTGTAACAAATGCCACGATATCCTAAACAAAGACACAAATAGCAGTTCTAGCTCTGATCTTTCTTCTCCGGACCCAGGAAATTCCCCTTTGAGGCGACCGAACCCTAACAACCCCTTAGAATATTGTTCTACAATTTCACCATTGCAACAGGTCAGCGGAACTTCCCCGGCTCCCCTTCCTGCTGTTATGGTACCTGTTGGAGTGCTCAAAAGAAAAGGTACAGTGTATGAATAAATATTAAGTAGTGTTAACTACTGTGAGGCTTGATCAGATATAAATGATAAATAAGTCGCCATTGAATACAAGTATATCAGCTAGATCGGTACAAAGGCATTACCTTAAATATTTAAGTTTTCGAGCATACCAAGTTTATTCACCAAATGGTATTACTCAAAATTCTTTACTGGCTAAATACAGATTCACGATTCTCGACGTAAGACGGAAATATTTCTCCATAATTACCCTCTGTATTTGTAACGTGTGGAGGATGGGTTAACCCACGGCACTTAGACCTCACTAGACCCATTGTGCATCCTCCTAAGTAGATAGGCAGTTCCTAGATCTTGAGCCAGCTTACAGATTGAATGTAGTTAACAACGTCGCCCAGAGTTGCTTCTCTTATATCGGCCGGTGTTAGCCAATTCCCGCCGAATACAAATCTAATAAATGAGAGCGTCAGGCAATCGTAGAGGATATGCTCGATGGTCTCATCTTCTTGTTCGGACCCCCTGCAGAGTTCGGATTCTGACAGCTCCATGAAAACCTGATAGGTTAACGGCGCAGAATCAGTGTATTTTTCATATAAGAAGCAAGGGTTCACCATTTCCGATTGCATTTAAATCCCGCTAAATGTATTAAAATGAATCTTCTACCAGCTTAAAGTATAAGGTTTGGAGAATGAAATCTCCTATTTTTTATTTGTCCTGTTTATACACTAAATTTTAAAAAAATCATAAAAAGTGATTTTAAAAACTAGAGCTAAAAAGTAGGAGATTTCATTCTACATATTTTTCCAAGTATCCCGCCAAAATATTTCTAAATTTTATTGGGTATTTTTCAAATCTAACTGGAAATACGATTAACAAATATTTGATAAATTTATTTGTCAAATTAGAGATTTTTCTATGAATTCCTGTAATGTGTAGTTCATCTATTTTTAAGAAGATGTCATCATAAAAAACAATGTAGCTACTCGGTTTTAGAGATGGTGAATAGTCGAATGATTGTTTAGAGGTACCAATTTTTGAAACGGTGATACAGCTGTATGCCGCCTTTTATTGTTTCGTGATTTTCATATATATTTGTCTCGCTTTGCGTTCCAGATACAAAATTATCGATTTATGTTCCTTGCGTATGAACAAGTATTGGCGTGGCCAGATGTACAATAATTATCGATTTATACGATAATTTCACAATTCTTTCTCAGACGAATTTAATTTTAAAGTGGGTGAAATGCGGGAAAGGAACTTTATTGCATTCCGATGTAATTTGAATCCGAATGACCTGGCATCACTGTATGGTACGCACGTAATATTTGCGGGACTTGCTTTCTTCTTATGAATGTTATTTTATCTTTATAACGAACTGTATTTCTGAGTTAACACGTTGACTGCTATGTGTATATATACCCTTGTGTATGTCCCATTAGTGCGTAATTGTTCAATATTTTAAATTGTGTTAAAGACACGCAAACATGTTTCAAAGAAAAGTTATATGGATTTGGAAAATACATATTTTAAAAATATTTTTGGATATGCAGGGTGTTACATTTTTGCCTGGCATATTTTTTAAATAGAACAACATGTATTTTATTTCAGTTTTAGAATGATTTGGTAATACTGTATTCAAGCCCAGAATATTTTAAAAAAATATTACAGGTTTGCCAAGCAATTAAATTTTTATGAAATTAGAGAATGATGCAGACCCCAAATTAAATTATCATAATTTGGGTAGGATTACATTAATTTCAAAATTGTTTAATATACAGACTTGTAGCACATTAAGATAACAAATAGTGTTGATAGTGCTGGATTCTTTTATACCGAGTGTTTTGAAACATGTCTTATGTATGGCTACTTTGAGGTTCAATTTACTTAATTTTTTCAAAGGCAACATATTTTAGCATACAATTCCTTATAAATTTGCCTGTCCAACAATAGCAACATTTTAGAGAATAACACCTATACAGAGTGTCCCATCAGTGTGTAATTGATCGATAGCTGTTATATTATTGAAAATAAGAAGAAGAAAAAATAATATAAAAGTTGTATGCACATACTTTGATTACTATACAGTGCAAGAAAGAGGTCCGACACGACCAACATAGGGCGCGGCCACTTTGATTCCTATGCCACAGTTTATAGCTAAAGAATCAGATCGCTCACTCTGCGTCGGCACTTTTGATTCTCAATGTTCCAGTTTATACACTGCGCAACTCGGATAATACAATATATGACAACCGCAGTCTTCTGCGTATCCTGAATTTGTATCCCTGGAGTGGATGTTATTTTGGAACTTTCAACTGGTCCGAGTGAGCTAACTGATTCTTTAGCAATAAACTGTGACTCCAAAAATAATATTCACTGACACTGACAGCAGCAAGCAAAATATCAGGTGCGTTTTAATCATCCGCTTCTGCTTCCGGAATTGTCGGTTTAGTCGTTTTAACCTGTCAGATTAAAATAAAACCGACAATTCCGAAGCAGAAGTGGATGATTAAAACGCACCTATTAAAAATATTGCGCCAAGATGTAGGCAACACGTAATAAGGGATCAAAATGGCGGAGTTTTTTATCTCCTTTTAAAAGGCACTAAGAAAGCTGCGCAGTGCGACCATTCTACGTATAGTAAAAGAAAATCAAAGTATGTGGTTGTATGACTATATATAAAAATTATTCTTAAATATCCAGGGTGGTCCATAAACGAGGTGTTGCCAAACATATTCCTTTTTTAAAGCAAAACACCCTGCAGGTAGTTATACATATTTGATTTTTTTCAGGTCGTCAAATAATTTTAATTGACTTCATTCATTTGCTATGTTATATGTGGGGTGTATCAAAACGCGAGGTTACGATTTTTTTAAATTTTTTTAATGTAATTCACTGTATTAATTAATTTAAAAAATTGAGAAAATCGTAACCTCACATTTTGACACATTCTATATACAACATAGCAAATGAATCAAATTGAAAATATTGTTCGACGATGTAAAAACAATCAAATATGTACAACTAACTGCAGGGTAATTTGCTTTAAAAATGCACACTGTATATTTATGAATAATTGTTAAATAGGTCATACAACTTTTATATTAATTTTTTTTGTATTTCCTATTATAAAACTCATGGGAAACCCTGTATATGTGTTATTGACTAACATATTGGTATCGTTGGATATGTAAATTTATAAGGAATTGTATGCTTAAATAACATACAGCGTGTGGCATTTAAAAAAATTAAATAAATTTAACTTGGAATTAGCCATATTTAAGACTTGTTTTTCAAAACAATCTGTATAAAATAATCCAGTTCTATCACAAGGTTTGTCAAAAAATATGATTTTGCTCAAGATAAAATACCTTTATTTTCGACAAACCCTATATACGACTGATAAAATTTGATATCAGATGTTTGAATTTTAGGTTTTAGACCATGCATAACTTTTTATGTAAAGTAACTTTTTTTATAAAATTAATAGACCATTCAATTGTTTATGAAAAATAAGATTTTTTTCTTAAAATTCTTAAAAAAGTTTTCCGTATGCCGCCAACTTACACAAACACACTGTACTACATATAAATGAGATTAAATTTGTTGAAAATAATTTTTACTGATGCAGATCTAAATAAAGTATTGTGGGTAAATACGGTAATAAAAACACTTTTTTATCACATTTTTCTTTTTTTTTATTTGGTTCATTGGCTGCAAGACCTTTCGGTATATACAGGGTATTCCATTAAGAATGGAGCAACTGAAGATTAACTGATCAGAAATAAGCCGATTAAACGAAACATCCGTAGGTAAAACATTACTCGAAAATCAAAAATTATAAATAGCTACAATTTTTTTTGTTATTCAGTTTAATTTTCTAAATTCGGCAAACGTTTATTATTGGTGTAATAAAATACACCTATCAGCAAAAAAATAAGTTAAATAAGCTTTGCCATAGTGGCATACTTCATGGGCAAGTAACACCTTTTTCCCTTCTAAATTTTAGTCCACTGTCCAAACACTTTTGATGTTTTTCAAATTTGGAAATTCTGAAATTTTTAAATTTTGATTTTTTTTTATTAAATTTCTAAAAAGAGTACATTATTTATTTAAAAAACATCAGAAACTTTAAAATTTTATGTCTAAATAACTTTTTGGATAGTGACGTAAAATTTAGGAGGGATGCGGTATTACGTACCAATGCTGTACGTCTCTGGAAAAGTTAATTAAAGTAGGTAACTAATTTTTTTGCTGATAGGTGGATATTATAACACCAAAAACGTTTGCCAAATATAGTAAAATTGTTGTGAGTAATAAAAAAAATATAGCCATGAATATTTTTTGGATTTTAACACCGTAATTCGGAAACGAGAAACATTTTATCTAAACATGATTTGTTTAGTTGTCTTATTTTATTCAGAGAATCGTCAGTTGTTCTATCTCCCATTCTTAACGAAACACCATGTATGGTATAATAGGTCCCTACATAATAATACGAAGACCTTTATCCTTTGTTGACTGGACACAAGAATGAACTACTAAGTAAATATACCGATATTCCGAATGTAATCCAAAATATTATTTTTATACCTGCTACATCGAAAATATTTGTCAAGGTCAAGAACTCGTTTATTTATCATCGCGTAGTGGCTAGGGGTGATGAATTTGTTACTTTATAACAATTACCGTTTAAAATTAATAAAATTATTACGCCATCTGTTGAACAAAAGAACTATTAAATATGGAATATTGCTCCATCTGTTGAACAAAAGGATTCTTAATTTATGACACATAAATGACATCTCCAAAAAAAGGTAAATCAAACGAGGGTGGTCCTTAGGATCTCATAAGAGTGAGATCCTAAGGACCACCCTCGTTTGATTTACCTTTTTTGAACTTATAACTCACACATGGCTACCACCTTCAACTTTAATAAATGACATTATCAAAATTAGTTCATGTTACGAATATTGGGGGTGGTACTGTGGCCTTAAGAGCTAGAGTAGCTTGAAGCTAATCTTCGCCTATCTGGTGCAAATGTTGTACATTTGTTCAATAAAGACATTTTTATTTATTTATTTATTTATTTATTTATTTATTTATTTATTTATTTATTTATTTATTTATTTATTTATTTATTTATTTATTTATTTATTTATTTATTTATTTATTTATTTATTTATTTATTTATTTATTTATTTATTTATTTATTTATTTATTTATTTATTTATTTATTTATTTATTTATTTATTTATTTATTTATTTATTTATTTATTTATTTATTTATTTATTTATTTATTTATTTATTTATTTATTTATTTATTTATTTATTTATTTATTTATTTATTTATTTGGAGATGCTTCCGTAGTTGGAAATGTCCAGTCAGAATGCCTGTGATCAGGCGCAGATTCTATCAAGTCATAGTTAAGTATTTGTTTCTGTAGTGTTGTCAGGAAAACTTAAAAGCTCCCTGACAAGTCTGCAGCTTCTTTCTTTCCTTGAATTTTAAAAGGGAATGTTATTTAATTAGGTTTGTCACTACTGATGCTGTCAGTCCAATAGAAGGGTCAGCGACGCAACATGGGTTTAGGAAAGGCCACTCAACAGAAACTGTACTTATAGAACATACACAGAACATTTATAACTTACTGAATGATAATTATTATGTAGTTACTATTTTTTTCGACTTGTCAAAGGCGTTTGACATGCTCGATAAAAAATTTACTTTAGACAAATGCTTTGAGAATAGAGGTGTAATTAATCAGTGGTTTACATCTTAGGGTCCGATTACAATTAGAACACCGCTACGTCATAACCATTACTTCGAATTTCGAATACATATTATCTATGACCATCAATAAATAAAAAATAAGTAAGTTGTTAGGTATAAAACAATATTTGCTGTATTCCTATAATATTTGCCAAATGATGACGTAGCTGTGTTCTTCTAATTGTAATCGGACCCTACCTATCAAATAGAGAAATTCGAGTAAAGGTCGATGATAACAAATCAGATATCTTTTACATAGACCAAGTGGTGTCATAAAAACAATTTAATACTAAATTATGATAAAAACATATATATGAAATCTCATACTCCATATAAACCAGAATCTACTTTCACTTTTGAAATAAACAATAGTACCATAAGTCCAGCTAACATTACAAAATTCCTAGGAGTCAATATAGACAGCAATCTAAATTTCTCTTCACATATTGATTACATCTGTTAAAAAATAAGCAAAACATTCTTTGCACTCAAGACAATAAAAAGTAGCCCAGAATCTGATAATGTACTGTTTATTACTCAATGGCCTTTTCAGCCATCTCATTCAATATACTAATTTGGGGACAGGCGATTGACATTGATTAGGTATTTATATTGCAAAAACGCCTTAGACTAAATATATAATCTTAACTGGAGAGAGAGAGACTTGCCCTAGTACATTTAAAGAAAAGTCTAGTAACTTCCATATATATTTTAAAACTACTTACTTATATACATGAAAACAAAGAAAAATTCAAAAAATATTCACACAATCACACCTATGACATAAGAAACAAACATCTTTGACTAAAAAAGGTTAATCATACATTTTATAAAAAATTCCCAGAGTATGCAGGATGCTTACTATACTATAACCTGTTACCTACAGAATTTAAAGCCGGCTACGGACGATGAGCGATAATATAATATATATTATAGCTCACATATTATAAAAATATCGCTTTGCTTTAAAAAGTGCAAGTCGCCGCGCATTGATACTATAATATATATCTATATCCCGGCGATGCCGGACGATATATTAAGTTGGACGAAATATGTTTTCCGAGCGATTTTTAGGATATACCTTTCCTCCCTCTTGTGTCGCGCTGCCCCCCAAGAGAGCAAACCGGCGTTGTTTACATGTTTGTTTTGAACGTAATTTGATAAATAGATTTGGTAGGTTTGTAAAATTAGTTGCTATTTGTACACAGATTTGTAATTTTTGTTTTAATATATTTTTTTTTCTAAACTCTTTAGTTTTTTAGTAAAAGTAACTTTCCTATAACCAAGTCTATTCTATCTAATTAACTGCCAGTCGCTCTGAGAAACTAGCTTTTCCGCGTATTTGTGTTTTGTTTTTCTATATAATTTTTTATTAAATTATGAAATTCATAAAATTTATTTCAGTCCATTCGAAAATAATTTGCAAATTTTTCGTCATTAAATTCGTTAAAAAGTGTAAATTCTCCTCATTCTTTTCGGTATTTGATATGATTAGATAACCAGAATCTTGTGTTTCTTTTTGGTTACTAACCCTAATTACTAATAATAATACATTGTCGCAGCATCTGATTCATCTTCTTATGAGCTATCAATGGTATCCAGGAATAACAAATTTTTCTCCATCGCATTTTTGTAACTACACTATATAGTTCACTGGGTCAGCCTACTATATTGAAAAATAAAAAAATATATATTCTCGTCCATGCAGCAATAATATATATTATATTATCGCTTATCGTCCGTAGCCGGCTTTGACTATAAAAACAAATAAAATATATGTGTTTTTTGTATATGTAATTGTGAACGTGTAATTGTAACGTCTCCACTAGACTGTACTCAATTTTAAAATAGATTTTAATTGTAATATTTTTTATATTTAAACTCTGACGAAACTTTTTTTGTAAAATCAAAATTTTAGCGAATAAAGATATATTTATTATATTATATTATATTATATTATATTATATTATATTATATTATATTATATTATATTATATTATATTATATTATATTATATTATATTATATTATATTATATTATATTATATTATATTATATTATATTATATTATATTATATTATATTATATTATATTATATTATATTATATTATATTATATTATATTATATTATATTATATTATATTATATTATATTATATTATATTATATTATATTATATTATATTATATTATATTATATTATATTATATTATATTATATTATATTATATTATATTATATTATATTATATTATATTATATTATATTATATTATATTATATTATATTATATTATATTATATTATATTATATTATATTATATTATATTATATTATATTATATTATATTATATTATATTATATTATATTATATTATATTATATTATATTATATTATATTATATTATATTATATTATATTATATTATATTATATTATATTATATTATATTATATTATATTATATTATATTATATTATATTATATTATATTATATTATATTATATTATATTATATTATATTATATTATATTATATTATATTATATTATATTATATTATATTATATTATATTATATTATATTATATTATATTATATTATATTATATTATATTATATTATATTATATTATATTATATTATATTATATTATATTATATTATATTATATTATATTATATTATATTATATTATATTATATTATATTATATTATATTATATTATATTATAATATATTATATTATATTATATTATATTATATTATATTATATTATATTATATTATATTACATTATATTATACTTATTCTTCTTTTTTTTGTCTGATAGGTAGCAACAAATCAAAATCGAATAAAAGCGTAATGTTTTGCGATGGAATCCGACCTGGAAGCGATCTAACCAATTTAGACAACGATTTTAATTACAACAATACAAAGACTAAGAAGTTGGAAAAAACAAGTACAACAGCATCAGCTGGAAAAATAAATAGAAATTTGCCACTGATCGACTCAGAAACCAACTCTTTTATACCGAAAAACGAAAATAATTTACCTCCTTTAGTAACTATAACAAAAACTGGTAAGTAACAAAAAAGGTTTTTAGCACATCTTGGTTTTTTCCTGACATCCGATTTTGTTTATTATTGCAGAATTTTACAATTAACTTATATTTATTTTTGTTTGTTATACGTAAATTGCATTGACACCCTATATACCTGTGTCTCATGAAATGTGTCAAATATATATTCCAATTTTTTTTATTTCTTTTATCTTCTCATTATTGAATTTAAAGTATCGACCACGGTAGGTTTCCCGCTCATCTATTTAAAATGTGTGTCCTAATATCTCCTTTCTGTTTTTGCTACATTCATTCAATATTTGCATACAATTTATTAATAATGTAATGACTAAATCACTAGGTCTAGGTATTTTTGTTTTTCAACTAATATTACGTTATTAAACTTGAGGAGCAAATTATTCCTTCTACACCTCTAAAAATTCTCCAATTTGCGCTTGCGTCAATCCGGCATATCTTTCTTTGGCAGGATCCAACAATTTTTCCTGTAAATGGCAGCCAATAACAATACGTGTCAGTCTTTCTAAATGGCAGCCAATAACAATACGTGTCAGTCTTTCTCCAGCTGATACGCTAAAGTCTCGTGATCCTTTGAAAATTCGATTTAGTGATGATTAAGTTTCTTGGAAGTTATAGAATTCTAATTCTTCAGCGACGTTGTCTGTGATCACGTTGGCGACGGCAAAAGGAACGTTTTTGAACTCTTCCAAACCCTAAATTATATAAAGGGCCATTATCTAGTATAATTCTTTTTTTCTACTGTTTCAACTTACCTTTATATTCATTCTTATCATAACTTAGATCTTTAATTTTATCTTTCATTTTTTGTCGAGTTATTTTCATCAGTTAAGGTACCAAGTGTTAGTATCCGTTCCTCGCAGTGTTCAATGATGGTGCTCATTAAGGGTTGGAGATTCAACACAATATTTTAGTTTTTAATTTTCGGAAAAATATGTTTTTAAATCACTTAATAAAAGTTATGTGCCCAAAAATATTAAAAAAAAAAGAACAAAAATAATAGTGGTTTTAGACATCTGTAAATACTGGTAGGCAATCTCCTAATATATATTTTTTACTGGAGATGCGGTAACTGTAGCATTTTAAGTTGATAATCTGAAACTGACAAAATATGTGATGATGATAGATAAACTTGAAAAAAAAGTAATAAAGTGAATACAAAGAGAGCCAGTCATTGAGTATTTTAAGCCATTTGATGTGTTCTGTAAAACTGCGAATTTTTTCAAAATATTTGAAATAATATGTTTATTTTCAAATGTACTAAATCTGTATATATTCGTTATACCTACTAATATTGGTAATGTTGGTATATAATAATAATAATAATAATAATAATAATAATAATAATAATAATAATAATAATAATAATAATAATAATAATAATAATAATAATAATAATAATAATAATAATAATAATAATAATAATAATAATAATAATAATAATAATAATAATAATAATAATAATAATAATAATAATAATAATAATAATAATAATAATAATAATAATAATAATAATAATAATAATAATAATAATAATAATAATAATAATAATAATAATAATAATAATAATAATAATAATAATAATAATAATAATAATAATAATAATAATAATAATAATAATAATAATAATAATAATAATAATAATAATAATAATAATAATAATAATAATAATAATAATAATAATAATAATAATAATAATAATAATAATAATAATAATAATAATAATAATAATAATAATAATAATAATAATAATAATAATAATAATAATAATAATAATAATAATAATAATAATAATAATAATAATAATAATAATAATAATAATAATAATAATAATAATAATAATAATAATAATAATAATAATAATAATAATAATAATAATAATAATAATAATAATAATAATAATAATAATAATAATAATAATAATAATAATAATAATAATAATAATAATAATAATAATAATAATAATAATAATAATAATAATAATAATAATAATAATAATAATAATAATAATAATAATAATAATAATAATAATAATAATAATAATAATAATAATAATAATAATAATAATAATAATAATAATAATAATAATAATAATAATAATAATAATAATAATAATAATAATAATAATAATAATAATAATAATAATAATAATAATAATAATAATAATAATAATAATAATAATAATAATAATAATAATAATAATAATAATAATAATAATAATAATAATAATAATAATAATAATAATAATAATAATAATAATAATAATAATAATAATAATAATAATAATAATAATAATAATAATAATAATAATAATAATAATAATAATAATAATAATAATAATAATAATAATAATAATAATAATAATAATAATAATAATAATAATAATAATAATAATAATAATAATAATAATAATAATAATAATAATAATAATAATAATAATAATAATAATAATAATAATAATAATAATAATAATAATAATAATAATAATAATAATAATAATAATAATAATAATAATAATAATAATAATAATAATAATAATAATAATAATAATAATAATAATAATAATAATAATAATAATAATAATAATAATAATAATAATAATAATAATAATAATAATAATAATAATAATAATAATAATAATAATAATAATAATAATAATAATAATAATAATAATAATAATAATAATAATAATAATAATAATAATAATAATAATAATAATAATAATAATAATAATAATAATAATAATAATAATAATAATAATAATAATAATAATAATAATAATAATAATAATAATAATAATAATAATAATAATAATAATAATAATAATAATAATAATAATAATAATAATAATAATAATAATAATAATAATAATAATAATAATAATAATAATAATAATAATAATAATAATAATAATAATAATAATAATAATAATAATAATAATAATAATAATAATAATAATAATAATAATAATAATAATAATAATAATAATAATAATAATAATAATAATAATAATAATAATAATAATAATAATAATAATAATAATAATAATAATAATAATAATAATAATAATAATAATAATAATAATAATAATAATAATAATAATAATAATAATAATAATAATAATAATAATAATAATAATAATAATAATAATAATAATAATAATAATAATAATAATAATAATAATAATAATAATAATAATAATAATAATAATAATAATAATAATAATAATAATAATAATAATAATAATAATAATAATAATAATAATAATAATAATAATAATAATAATAATAATAATAATAATAATAATAATAATAATAATAATAATAATAATAATAATAATAATAATAATAATAATAATAATAATAATAATAATAATAATAATAATAATAATAATAATAATAATAATAATAATAATAATAATAATAATAATAATAATAATAATAATAATAATAATAATAATAATAATAATAATAATAATAATAATAATAATAATAATAATAATAATAATAATAATAATAATAATAATAATAATAATAATAATAATAATAATAATAATAATAATAATAATAATAATAATAATAATAATAATAATAATAATAATAATAATAATAATAATAATAATAATAATAATAATAATAATAATAATAATAATAATAATAATAATAATAATAATAATAATAATAATAATAATAATAATAATAATAATAATAATAATAATAATAATAATAATAATAATAATAATAATAATAATAATAATAATAATAATAATAATAATAATAATAATAATAATAATAATAATAATAATAATAATAATAATAATAATAATAATAATAATAATAATAATAATAATAATAATAATAATAATAATAATAATAATAATAATAATAATAATAATAATAATAATAATAATAATAATAATAATAATAATAATAATAATAATAATAATAATAATAATAATAATAATAATAATAATAATAATAATAATAATAATAATAATAATAATAATAATAATAATAATAATAATAATAATAATAATAATAATAATAATAATAATAATAATAATAATAATAATAATAATAATAATAATAATAATAATAATAATAATAATAATAATAATAATAATAATAATAATAATAATAATAATAATAATAATAATAATAATAATAATAATAATAATAATAATAATAATAATAATAATAATAATAATAATAATAATAATAATAATAATAATAATAATAATAATAATAATAATAATAATAATAATAATAATAATAATAATAATAATAATAATAATAATAATAATAATAATAATAATAATAATAATAATAATAATAATAATAATAATAATAATAATAATAATAATAATAATAATAATAATAATAATAATAATAATAATAATAATAATAATAATAATAATAATAATAATAATAATAATAATAATAATAATAATAATAATAATAATAATAATAATAATAATAATAATAATAATAATAATAATAATAATAATAATAATAATAATAATAATAATAATACTCTCCCTAATTCACCCCCTTACGAGTGAATTTTAACCCCAAAAGCTGAGCTTGTCCGGGGAAAGGGACGGCTATTATTATTATTTGCCGTGGCGCTCCGGGGCGACTTAAAGATGATTGATGGTGCCATTTGACTTACAGGTGAGGAAAACCCGGAAAACCTCACCCACCATCATCGAGACGGTAATGTATGGCGAATTTTTTTTTTTTTTAATCTGCATGTCATATCAACAGAAATTGAATTTCTATTAATACGCCACACATCAAATCCTAAACCGAACCATGCAATTTAATTAAAAATCCACATGGTCTGGTCTGGGATTCGAAACCCAGCAGTCTCAGACTCATAAACTTGCCTATAAATGAATATAAGCGCGATAGACCGCTACACCACCGTGCCCGATTACCAAAATAATGATGTAAAGAACTATAATGCTGAGTATGTATTACATTTGAGGTCTTAAGTCGCATAGAACAAGAAGAATAATTAATTGGCATTCAATAAATCACATGGAGAAGTATACATATTGACTACGCCTGCATCCATACATGATGTGACAGCCCTCAGAACATTTTCAGTTCATTTAATTTATGACTTATATGTTATCATAAAAAGATTTTACTATATGATTTATATTGTAATTATCTAACATAATCATTCATTATTAAAAATAGCTTTTACCTACCTGTATACTGTCAACATTCTTTAATGGGTCGTATTCCTTCACGTTCTTAATTATTTACAGCCAAAACATGAATATCGAATACAGTGATATTGGTGGTTCTTTGAATCAATTTTTCAATGAAAATGAAATTTTTTCTACAGACCACAAATTTTTATAAATCTTCCATTTTTAAATTTGTTTATGTACTGCTAGGATAACCTTAAAACAAATAAGTAACGCACAGTGCGAGCATTTGATCGTTCTGGAAACAGGATGGGTGTGAAAGAGAAAATCAAAATGACCTCAGTATCTACAGTAACAGTTTCAATATTATTATTGAATTGTACGGGTTTTTCTTCACCTCTTGAGAAAATACACTTACGATTGGCGTCCACACGATCGATTACTAGGGGACTATCTTATTGTAAGTGGTTTAATCCACTTTATCTTGAGACTGCGTCAAGAGTACTCGGGAAGCTTCAGATGGAGATAAAAAAATTCCGGAATATCTGAACTAAAGGTACAAACAACGGGCTTTAACCGTTGTTTGTGCCAAAAAAAGGGAATTTTACAGAGGCTGAAGAAAATTAAACGACAAGGACGGACACGGTTTAATAACCGCAATACTTGCGAAAGCTAAAAGTAGTTCTCACCTATCTTAACCCTCACCCATCTCGAAATAATGAAATCCTGAACATAAATGATTTCCTTTTAACTTCTCATTTCTAAATTTAAAGTATCCAGGCGATTACTAGAAATAGGTTTCCCACTCATCTATTTCAAATGTGTGTCCTAATATCCCCATTCGATATTTGTATACAATTTATTAATAATGTAATCTAGTAGTTTAAGTATTTTTGTTTTTCATCTAATATTACGCTATTAAACACAAGGAACAAATTGATTAAATTTATTAAAGATTATAAAATTAATATATAAACCAACGGTAATTCTTAATAAAAATGGAATATTTTACTTATGAAGTAATGAAAATGTTTTAAAACCTCTTTGCAAACCATTAGTGCATTTTACTACATGAAATACGTTATAATCTTTGATGAATAAACTATGTAAGTGTCAATTTATGAGTTCATAAGTTGCGGTTAGCAGCACTCTTATCGTAAATACAGTAGCGAACCTAGCGAATTTTACTCGTAATCCTGATTAATTTTAGCCCGTGAGAAATAGATGTGCATTGGCAAAAATAGGCATCGGACGGAATAGCTCACTTCTTTAACGAATATTTCCATCCCTCTCTAGTTATTTTCTTTTCTTCTTGTACGCATCTTGCGGAACACTTCTCGCTGTGATTGAAATTGCGTTTTTTTTTTTTTTTTCAGATATTTCGTACACTGATTGTCAAAATAACCCCACCACAGTGGAATTACTAAAAAACAATCAACTCACATTCGCAATTTTGTTAAGCTTGTATGTACATGTTAAAATAATTAATATGAATTGCTGCATTAACAAAATGGCGTTTTGTTTTTCTACAGACGGTTTAATAAATGTTGGACAAGATGAAATCGTTATAATTTTGGAATACATCGATGAGGAGTCATTTGTTCCTAAAGATGTGTTTTATCATATCAATAATATATATGTTGATGCAGTTAAAGGTAATTCTATCTATACTGTGCGTACCATATGTATAGAATAAATTCATTTTTAACGTTATTATACAGGGTGTTTTAAAAAAAAATGGTCATAAATTATACCTCATATTCTTGGGTCAAAAATAGTTCGAGTAAAACGTACTTACCTATATACAAAAGTGCACCTAAAAATAGTATAAGATACAAATTTAAATGAATTTTTTTAACGTTGCTCTTAAACCGTTTGGCATTTCATGAAATTTTATATGACGTGTTAGAATACCATGTCTAATAATACCGAGGAAGAGGCAATATTTTTTTCTTGATTTTTATAGGTTTTTGGGGAGGGTCACCGCTCTTTTCTAAACTCAATTTTTTGTAGTATAAAATTTAATTACAAATGAAACGCCACTGGAATGCAACATCCATTTAGAAACTTTTTTGTCTCTTAGTATTTGTTTGTAAAAAGTTTAGTTTAGACGATACAGCCATTTGAAATGACAACTTAAAAATATTCAATGAATATGTATGAAAAATATCAAAATCAAGTTTATTTTTAAATTACAAACTAATGTCATCAAAATAAAAAAAATGAATTTAACATGTGTTCAAAATTACATTCTCCTCCTGTATACACTTACTACATAGTTTTAACAATGAAAATCGAATTTTGATATTTTTGCATACGTATAATTTAATTGAATATTTTTAATATGTCATTTTAAGTGGCTGTATCGTCTAAACCAAACATTTTACAAACAAATACTAAGAGACAAAAAAGTTTCCAAATAGATGTTGCATTTCAGTAGCGTTCGATTTTTAATAAAATTTTATATTACAAAAGAGTAGAGAAAGGGGTGGTGACACCCTCCAAAATCCTACAAAAATAAAAAAAAAATATGTTGCCTCTACCTCGATTTTGTTAGTCATGGTATTCTAACACGTCATATAAAATTTCATGAAAAAAATGTCAAACGGTTTAAGAGCAAAGTTAAAAAATTTCATTGAAATTTTTATTTTATATTCTCTGTAACTATTTTTATATATACAGGGTGTCCCTAAAGAGAGAATTAAAATTCTTTTCAAACAAGGTGACACTCGACACGCCTCTGTTATTTAAAATTTTCGAGGGTGCTTATAATTCAGGGGGGGTAATATTTTCATACTATAAATTACCAAATTAAGAATAGACATCGAACTGTTTCAGGTTTTTTCCCAAAAATACATAGTAATACAAAAAATAAATTAATGTATTCCATACATATGGACCACGCTGTATATATTTGTAAATTATTTCCAGGATTTTTTTTAGATTTTAACCTTATACAATTATTTAGCTTTTTAACCACATTATAAAATTATTCATACATTTTCATTTTAAATTATTTGTTTTGGTAAAATTGATTACAAGATGGTTCCAAGTTAATTTGTGTTGAAAATTAATATTTTTATTTGTTCTTAATTTTTAAAACAAAAATTTGATAATTTTTTTTCGAAAACTTTACTGAATAGCAGTGCTGGGGTTTGAAATTGAAACACATAGTAGTCGATCCCAGGATTTGAATCGTTTTTAGAGACTCGAGTGCGGTATTTGTTATAGCTTGATTCATTAGTATGTAGTACCATCCATTTCATTTAATGATATAAAGATCTATTAGGAAAACTTGTCATATCATTTCTTTTCTACGATGTGTTGTCAAATGATTATTTCACTTATCCATCAGACTCGTGAAATAATTTTTAACATGTTTTGTGCGTTAGACTAATAATTGTCATTATCAATAGTCTAGTTAATACCCTTTTAATTATATATGTTTATATTTTTAGGAACGTCAATAAAAGAATTAGGACTTTCATTACACAATTCTTCCAATTTTTTGGATTCCAAAAACCACGCCGGTTTTGTTTACATCCGTCCAACTTTTCAATGTTTGGAGAATGTAATTAAACCAAAAGAACCTTTTCTGGTAGGAATTCTGATACATAGGTGGGAGACACCTTGGGCCAAATTGTTCCCATTAAGACTGATTTTGAGACTAGGTGCTGAATATAGGTAATTCATTTTACATTCCTCAAAAAATCTACATACTAAAAATCACAATACTCTAAATTAATATTACCAATTCTTATTTTAACGTCAACTGTTTACATTTTTACTTAAGTTTTGCAAACATTTTTCAATTAATTTTTATTTTTGTAGGTATTATCCTAGTCCTGTGATATCGACTAGGCACAGAGACAGTGTTTTTGTAGAAATTGGACATACAATAATAAACTTATTGGCAGATTTTAGAAATTTTTCTTATACACTTCCTCAAATAAATGGTTTGACTATTCATATGGAGGACAAAAATACAACGGTTACCATACCAATTAATAGATATGACCAGGTATGTAATTAATTATAACAACACAACGGAATATTTTTAATTCTATTTATGCAAAAACAATAAAGGGCTTTTAGTTTTTTTAGGAAAATCTCCATTAATTAGACAAATAGAAACAAATTGCTATTATAATACTAGTATTGTTTATTTTTCGTGCTCATAAGCAGCCAATAGAAACATCCACGTTACTAACAACTATAAAAAATATAGTATTTACTTATTTGGTGATTATGATTTACAACTCGACTCTTGGAGTAAACAGAAGTAGTCTATGAGTCCTTTTCTTAATCTTAAACAAGCTAATCTAATCCTAATAATCACAATACAGTTTTAGATCTTGTTTTTGTTGATAATCTTGACATAATTACTATTTATGATTGTTTTGACTTATTATTTGAATATAATTTTCATCATAGCCCTTGGTCCTATTAATTGGAAACATATTTTATATGGTAATGCAGATAGCTGTGAACAGCTTTTATAATATTATTAATAATTCCATCAATTTGTTTGTACCTTTACGTAGTTGTAAATATTCCACCTATCCAAGATGGTTTTCCAATGAACTTAAACAACTGATTTTATATAAGAAAAATGCACATATCAAATATGAGTCATCGAAGTCACAGGTGGACTAGTTACATTTTTCCGATTTACGTGCTTGTTGCAAAATATAATCTAAGCAATGTTACAACAATCACATGGTCAATATCAATCAACGGGTCAGTTCTAGTTCTGCTTGTTTTCGGAATGTAATATGTGTGCATCAATTAGTAATAATAATTAACGTTTAATTACCTTTGTTAATTAATTATATTTAATTTTGACTAGCTCTTAGATATGTTTATACCTTAATCGTCTTAATCCAATTAGAAAGCCAAATGAGCATATGAGACTGTAGTTTTCTCAGTCGGGAATTCAGGCTTATCTAATAAGACACTTTTGAGAAATATGTTTAAAGGTATATGGGCGCCAATAACTCTTTTTTATTTATAAAAGCTAGTTGAGAATTATAAATGCCTAGCTTTACCACAAGTATTAGAAATTAAAAATTTAAAAAAACCGACTTCAAAAACGTGCAGATGCAATTACCACATCTTAACCAAATTTATATGGGACCACCCCTGAGGTACCACCTTACTAACAAAAAAAGAATCATATAAATCGGACAAGGTGGTAAAGCATTATCGCTAAACATACATAAAAAATGAAGAGTTTGAGGATTTTCTCGTGGACTCAATTATTAGACTTTGACCAAATTTATATGGGACCACCCCTGAAGTACCCCCTTTCTAACAAAAAAAGAATTATTGAAATCGGACACTGCGTTAAATAATTATCGCTGAACATACATAAAAAAAATATATCGCGAAGAATTGAGAACCTCCTCCTTTTTTGAAGTCGGTTAAAAAAGACAAAACTAACTGATTAACTCAAAGTTATATTTAATTTTAGTAAAAAGAGAATTGTTGTAACCATTAAAAATAAGATTCAAAAAGAATATAAATAAATTTTGGTTTATTTTTAATAGTGGAAATGTTTATAAACTTTTACAAATACCAAATAAAATTTACATGGAATATTAAAAATCCAAATCAATGAATAAGCGAACCAATATGCTTTTAGAAACACTAAAAATTATCTGAAAAATGTTATACACTGAATTTGACCATCGTACGATAGTTTTATTAGTTGGCGTCGGCGATAATTAGTTAAAATACAACCTCAGTTGCGAATCTTAGATGAGGCAATCAGGCCGTTGATAAAATTGAATAGGATCCTTAGATGTGGTAATCAAGACGTTGATGCTCCACAATTCGCTCAACGAGTCGACTTCTTATGAAGATAAAATTGACTGCCAAATATTCGCTCTCTAAACAAAAATAAATTATGTTTTTACGAGGCCCTTACAAGAGATATAAGTTAAACTTTAAAATAATTATTTTTAAAATTTCCAACATTTAAAAAAATTAATTAATACATTTACTTTTTTATAGTTCTAAAAATTAATATTAACAATATGAAATTCCAGCAACATAAAAGGAATTAATAAACACATCAAATAATTTAAAATTGATTTTCAAAAATTATACTTATAATTAAAAAAAGGCAGAAATGTAAAGACTAATTAGATTTTTCCAATGACATTAAAAACTTACCGCTATTGCAGACCAGGCACTTTCCCGATATGTTAGTTTAGCTAAACGGTCGATGCAAGAAAGAAATCAAACAATATTTTAAATCATTTTAATACAAATTAATCTATATATACGGAATGGCTCTCGTTTAAAATAACATTTTTAAAAGATAATTTTTAAAATGCTACAATAAACTGTCCTAAGAAAACTAACAACATACCAAAGTTGTTTGAAAAGCTTATAGACCAGTAAGTATATGGGCATTGTAAAAATTTAACTAGAATGAGGATAAATAATGCTTGGCATTCTATATTATACTCTTCAAAGTTCAACAGACCTTCTTAACCCCCATTTTCCTCATACAGTGGTACAAAAACATTCCCAATATAGATTTTCCATAAATGAATGATGTGGAATTTCTAAAAATCACCTAATAGGCACTCATTTTTTTGAAGAAAGCTTAACTGCTTAAGTTTATTTAATTTTTCTGAAGGATATTCTGCTAAATTTGTTAATAAGGATTAATACCAGAGTCATGTGATTTTAACATAAAGGTGCTGGACCCCATTATCCTGTAACCCTCGGAGGCCATTTAAATAAATATTTTCCTACTATATGGATAGGTTGAGGCGGTCACAGAGATCACCAGATCTTACACCTATGGATTATTTTTTATGAGGCCACCTTAAGTCAGGTTACGAGGAAATTAATACCCAGGTACAGTTAATGGATAAATGTTTCAATGTATGTCACATACATTAAAACATTGTCACCAACATTAGAAATAACCCAGGAATGATTGACATCAGTAAAAAAAAAACCTTTTAAAACGTTCTCAGAAGAGTATTGACATGCAAGTTCATTTTAGTATTCTGGTAATAAATTGAAGCTACATTTCTGTTGATTAGTTTGTTTATTAAATAAACAATTCTAAAATGTTTACAACTATTCATTCTACGGCGAACCTGGTCCTGTACAGATGATTTTTTTTAATTGAATAATACACTAGATAAAGAAATAAGATAAGTATATAATTGTTGAAATTTACTGTACGAAAGTCATGAACGTGCCATCAAATACTATTTATTTTAATAATTGATCCATGCACTATTTAAATGTTAATTAATGTTTAGTAAAAACCGATATACAGGATGATATTTTATAGGGCAATATAAAAAAAAGAGTCCGGTCCTGGACTTTTTCAAAATTAAAATAAGGCTTTGATTAACCTAAGAGAGTGTAACATTTCTACTAAATTTTATCGAAAAATCTGTAGCCGTTTAGAAAAAAATGACCGGCCAACTATAATTTTGGTAGAAAATCAAAAATACATATCTGGATCAGAAATGATTTAGATTAAATGTATGCATGGGGATGTTTTGAACTCTGATAAGCTCTCACATTAAACTGTCCGTTTAAATCTGGGATGCGCTGTATATTGTTAACGGATAATATGCCCGTTTAAATAAATGAATATATAAAATTTTTAATTTTTTCTTCAGATAATCAAATCTCTTAACAATTCAAGTGATCATATTTTGGCTTTTGGTGGGGCATTCAGCCAAGAGGCGGACTCTCATCTAGTATGTATACAAGATACCCAAGGAAATGAAAATTGCTATTCGACGCATGCTATTAATATTCAGAACAAACCCAGAAAAGGTAAAATATTTAAATACTACTTTGTGGCATAAAATTTTGTTTTAATGTCTTATGTAATTTTGTTGAGAAAAAGATAAAACATTACAATGATATGAATGTCGGCATCTTGATATGAAAAGAACATGTTTGATCATTTTGTATATTCTAATTGTTTTAATTTTTTTTAGTGACGGGAGCAAGTTTCATCGTATTCAACGGGGCTTTGAAATCTTCCAGTGGTTTGACTGCTAAATCCAATATTGTAGAAGACGGTTTAATGATTCAAGTATTACCAGAACATATGCAACAGATTAGGGAAAATTTGAGAGCGATGAAAAATCACACGATATCCTGTGGCTGTGTAAATGCAGTTTCCGACGAGACCGTAAACATTGTTTGGGGAGAAAATGATACCAATTTTAATATAGGGTAAATATATAAAAATTGTAATGTTTTCTTACAATTAGCCTTTTTCCTGGGAAGATTTAAAAAAGATCCGCTAGGGGCAGCACCGGTGAGGGGGTACATATGTTTTGAACTCTTTATTGACAACAACGTCAAACGTATAGATTTATAATGGAATTAACGCAAGATGATGTACCTGGAGCGAAATTAAAATTTGCAAAAGTGCAAGATCAGAAGCTAAATCATTATTTAATTGGGATTACTATTAGCATTTTTATTACTAATTTGTCCAGTTAGTGATTCAACATCATTAACAGTAGAACAAGTTTATGACGTTTATTTTTTCCAGTGCTTGAGTCCTCTTCAATACATCGTTGCTGTCTTTTACGTTTGATAATTAAAACCACAAAATTTTATATTTCATACACAATTAAAAAAAAGTTTAAGTTTATTATTTACTATCAATAATGATATTATGTAGACTGATATAAAATATAACCTCTTTAAATAAACTAACCTTTGAAACTGTCGCTGGCAATGGATTTGGGTTTTCTATTGTTGGTCCATTTGAATTAATAAAATATCTTGTACAAATAAAAGTATGTTTATCTATTTTTTCAATTGTTAAATCTGCCCTTCGTGATAAATGTATCCACACCAAATATTTTTGTGGTTTTATAAAAGGCACAAATTTTACACCATCTTGCTTGTAACGATTGTCAGACGTACAATTAGCAAACGCACAATGTTTTGTAGACATGACAATTTGTTTTTTAATTTTATCACAATATTTATTTATTCTAATAATAATAATAATAATAAAACGTACCTTTGACGTTGTTGTCAATAGAGGATTCGAAACATATGTACCCCCCACCGGTGCTGCCCCTAGCGGATCTTTTTTAAATCTTCCCAGGAAAAAGGCTAATTCTCGGAAGACTTTAACTTTGAAACATTACATCAGGTCCTGTCCAATCTATGCAAAAAATTAAAGCAATCGTATTATTTATTAATTATAATAATTAAAATTAATATTACAGTACTTTTAATCTTAACGTATGGTGCGTTATTAAGGAATTCATCAAACTGATAGAAAAATTGTGTATAGTGCAAATGATTTTATAAATTTCTGATATGAGGTTATTTTGTTACTAATTATGATTCGTCATAAATTACTATTGAATACACTGACGAACATTTTAAAACTTTTTTTTCCTCCCTGGAATGATTTTGGCTGGATTTTATAGATTTTGGCCGGATCCGGCCTCAGATTTTCGATATCAGCCTCCAATTTAAACAATTAAAAACCTATAATATATTTTATTAACAGTTAGCTTAGGTACAGTATAAACATTTATAAATAATTTAAAATTTAATATTTACTTCCATGTCGTTCTTTTATAAGAACTCCTGGATGTGTCTCGTATTAGGGTCCAGCAATAGTCGGCTAACATATTCGGGCTCCACTTTCCTGTATACCTTTTCTCTATGGAGGCAATATCTTGGTGAAATCGTTCTCCATGCTCATCTGATACTGCTCCTAAATTTTCTGGAAAAACGTCCAAATGGGAATGGAAAAAGTGAAGTTTTAGTGACATGTTGCATTCTAAAATATGATAGGCCGTGAGTAGTTCTTCCACGAGTTCACGATAATTTTCTGATTTATTATTTCCAAGAAAATTGTTGCAAACACTTTCAAATGCATTCCATGCCCGATTTTCATTGTCACTTAAAATTTGCCTGAAGTTCGCATCTTTAAACAATTGCCTAATTTGGGGACCAACAAAAATTCCTTCTTTAATTTTGGCCTCACTTATACGTGGAAATTTGTCTTTTAAATACTTGAAAGCATTTCCTTCTCTATCCAGTGCTTTAACAAAATTTTTGATCAGACCCAGCTTAATGTGAAGTGGAGGTAAATATATTTTTTCTTTCTGAACTAATGGTTCTCGGGTCAAATTGTTAACGCCAACTTGTATTGTGTCACGTGGAGGCCAAACCTTAATTTTATAATGTTTGTCTCTTGCACGGCTGTCCCATTCACACAAAAAGCAACAGTATTTTGTATATCCTGATTGCAGTCCTGTCAGTAACGCCACCACTTTTAAATCTGCACATATGTTCCATTTGTGATCTTCGTACTTCACGCATCTTAGTAACATCTTAAGATTGTCATATGTTTCTTTCATATTTACCGAATGACCTATAAGAACCGATGGATGCTCGTTTCCATTAAAAAGTAAAACCGCTTTTAGACGAATCTATGAATAGTCTCCATTTATCGGAAGTATATGGTAAGTTCAGTTCGGTCATTAGGCCAGGTATGTCATGGCAAAATACTAAATCACCTTCCACTACAAAAAAATTTGTGAGAGTAGATTGCCTTTTCCTGTAGATGGACACCTTCACTCCTTTTTCCAAGAGCTTCCACTGCTGCAGGCGGGATCCGAGAAGTTCAGCTTTTGTTTTCGGGAGGTCCAAGTCACGAACAAGGTAATTTAATTCACCTTGAGTGATTAAATGGGGTGTATCAGGCAAATCAAAGGAACTTGTGATGTAGCTTGTTCCGGCTTCTGGTGAAATACTTCCGGAGTCTGATTCGGAATCAAGCGTGTAACTCTGAGGTGGCTGGGGAATGGGTAATGAGTTGTCATGGGGCACTGGTCGCATTGCAGAAGGAATATTGGGGTACTGAATGCTACGCTTGGTTTTGTTAGTAATTCCTTTAATATTCGTCATGCAAAAATAACAATCATCTACGTGAGATTACGAGGTTCCCTCCAAACCATTGGAACTGCGAATGACATAGATTTATGAGTACCTTTCACCCATCCAGTCAATGTTCTCGAGCACGAACTGCAACACATTTTTGGGGCCCAGGACCTATCTTGATCGCCAACTGTGCATCCAAAGTACAGTTCATAAGCCTTTTTTACTAATGAAGATATCGGTTTTTGGTACGCTTTCGCGGTAACTTTGCCACAAATATAACAGAAGCTATCGGCTTTATTAACGCAAACGCGCATCGACATTTTTGGTACCGTTTTAACACGCACGTAGATCTAAGCGAAAATATGAATAGATGTTTACTAAATGATTTTCTGGTAACGACTAAAGGGATATTTCAAGCATAGATCCAACTAATCCAACTACCTGGAAGTAACAATGGGGCGACCGTTTATTACCTATTAATGGGCCTATTCGACCCTTCCAAGAAATCTGAGGCCAATATAAACATTTGGGGGTCAGTTGTATATTAGTTTAAGTCCAAATGTTACAAAATACACGATATTTTTATAAAGAGGATTTTTGTGTTGAACGGTGATATTAGCATTATCAGTGAAAGCTATATTCATTAACTGTCATTGCTTCCGTCAAAAGTGTAGTAACTAACACCAACAATTTTAGTTTTTCAATTTTGAATTTCAGCATTACCTCTTCGATTGATGGCATGTCTCTAAGTGGGATTCCATCAATTCGTGTCCACAACGGTAAAAACCATTATGGTGCCAATGGAAACCGAATTATTAGGTGGACGGAAGTATTCATAATTCAGAGTGGTGATGAGAATCCCAAAAATCAAGATCCCATTGACGTATCAAGAATTTCAGAAAGTATCGCGAAAGCTACTTGCGATGCTTTATTAAATTATCTTGATTTGCTAGTGACAAATAATTTTCAAAAAATTGGAATTCGGACTACTCTTCATGTAGATAGTGTAAGTATTTTTTTTATATTTTTCTAAAGCAGCAAAATAAATTGTCCCTGTCAAGATAAGACAAATTGGAAATATTATCTTAAAGTAGAATTAAATTGAATAAATAATTACAATTCATAGGTTAAAATTGTCACCATTTATTTACAAACCTACTTCGGGTGTACTAAATTTGTTAGTGAGTTTATACAATGTAACATAAAAGTACAAAGCATGGGAATCTCATAAATAGTTAAATATACACACAAGAAAAAAATGGTCTTTTGAGAGAGCTAATAATATTGTGTAAACAGATCTTTAATATCAAGTTTTAGAAAAAAAAAATATTCGTTTTTGTGAGATTACCCTCAGCCTAATAAAATTATTATAATTAATTTTACTATTTTATTCCTGAATACAGGGTGTTATTGAAATACATGTAGACATTATGTGTGTGTGTGTGTGTGAATTCGAGAACTATGGCTGCGGAATCTGAATCCATTTGCCAAACTAATTTATTAATTTTTTTTTTCCTTAATTGATTTGATGTCGGGAAAATGCAATTTTACAATTTTATTTAAGATTGATTATGTAGTCTTTTTTATGAATTTTTTTTTTCCTTGTTTTTTTTCTTTTTCTTTATTTTTTTTTGTTTGTTTTTTTTGTTGGTTTTTTTGTTTTCTTTTTTTTTTGGGATATCACATGGACACAATTACGCTTATGAGTCTATCTAAGCGATTTAGACTAACAAGAGGACCCGGAGAGATAGCATGTAGACATTAAAAAGAAATAATATTTAGGTTTCCTAAAAATATTATTTTGAAAAATATAAATAATTGAAGCAGCAATGAAATTTGAAAAATTATTTTTAATAACACATACACTATTGAAGTTGGCGTGGGTCATCTACAAAATCTAGAGTCATTTAAGGTTATCAACATCAACTAGCAGAGCCACAGTCTGGCCACTCCTCTTTTTTTTTTTTTTAATGGAACACCTTGATAACTCAAAATGAACCCCATATAAATAAATGTTATTAAGTTAAATGACAACCGGTTTTGGCCTTAGAGCATCAACAAGTCTAAAAATTAAATGATAATAATTCACTAGGACTTTCCCACAAAAAGGTTAAAAAATAGATGTTTATGATTAAAACCAAGCACCAACAAGGGCAAGGTAGTTGTAAGAAATACCATATGTGGGAAATGTTGATAAATGTAGGAAATTATGGTGATGATTACGCATACCTTTTTCAATTATACAATTTTTATCACATTTCACACATATCGTATTTCTGACAACTACCTTTTTAATTACACACGTGTATTTTTTAAAACATTTTATGGAGTATATAGTAAGCGCTTATCACTTATTTTTTAGACCTGAAGATGGCCTAAGCCATTTAAGTCATTTAATTTCATAAAATGTATTTGTTCAGTTACCCTATATATTTTCTATTCTCTTCTACTATTCAATTCCAAAAATGTATACCTGAAGTGTAAAGTGAATCGTTTGGACGTTACCTTTTTGAGTTTTTGTTTTCGTTCTTTCTCTTTATTTCCCTTTTTGTCTTTTTTTCTTTCCCTTCTATTTTTTCTAAGATCCCTTTATATAAATTTT
The DNA here is from genome assembly GCA_927349885.1 of Psylliodes chrysocephalus. NCBI lineage: Eukaryota > Metazoa > Arthropoda > Insecta > Coleoptera > Chrysomelidae > Psylliodes > Psylliodes chrysocephalus. The sequence continues at coordinate 79,145,693 of OV651813.1, read as the reverse complement.
GACTTGTTTGGTCATAAAAGCCACACCTTTAAAATTATGGATAGTTTTTATTGAAATTATTTAATATTTATTTAATTATTAAATAGTATCCTACTGTCAGTTCATAGCTGAAAAATAAGTCCACATCGGATCAGTGGAAGACTTAACAAAAGCTCGCCAGGTCATATTTATATCTTAGCTTCACTTCCTTCTACTTACCAAACAAATAAAGCTAAATAATATGAAGTTTGCCAATGCTCTTCATACTGAATCATGGAGATCTCCCGTAATCTATTGTTGCGCTATCAGTCTCTTTTGGCGGCGATATAAACTAACGAAATATTGTTGTATCGTAGATAGAACCCTGTAACTATAATAAATTGTATACTAAATTTGATTCGACAGGTAGAGCCATCTCTAGAGTCAGAAACGAGTGAGGGGGTAGGTCCATATAAACCTTAATAATCGATAATCATACATCGTATTTGACAAATACTGCTGATAATCATACTTGGTATATTATTGTTATAAAGATTTATTTTTGTCATTGCTTTTATACTGTAATTGTAAATTATTGAGCTGTCATATTTTATTAATTCGCGATATATCCTATTGAATATAGCTTTTGATATCGGGACTATGGATAAAATCACCTAAATTAATGCATTCAGCACGCTGTTAAATTAATTTTGGCAACATGTTTCGTGCATTAGCTTATGCAATTATCGATTGGCCTGATACCACTCGTTGTATTATATATGAAAATTTCAATGTTGAGTAATAAAAAATATTTCTCATAATTTTTGTAACGAACCCTCAACAGCTCAATCGTATAGCTTGGCTTAACAAACAAGCGTCCAAGTATGGTCGGAAAAGGGGAATTTACCCATTTTTAAATCTTAAAATTCATTTTTTGACATCATTCACTCTTTTCACTTTTAACATCTATAAACAGATCTTCAATAATACCCTGTATTTACAACATTTTCTAAATATTGAAATAATAGATTTAATTTGCTATATTTTCCCAATTTGCAGGTGTCTTATTGTGCGGGTAGTAATAATACAAGACTACCCCCTATTTACATGAAAAGTTTGGACAATGAGCTGATTCCAGTCCTGCATAGGATAACATCGGGCAATCTGGGGGAGAATTCCATTATTTTGGAACTGATATTTCGGATATTAAATGTTTGAGAAAACTGAAAACTACAGACAATAATCATGTAATATTTGAATATATTTGGTAGCGGTATAGCAAAAATATTGGTTGCAAAAGAATTTAGATCTAATCAAAACAGTCCATAAACCTTATATAATATTGGTTAAGGCATAACATATTCTCAGTAGTTTATAAGTTTATTGCGTTAGTTATTCAATTTTGAAATGCTATGCTATTTAATATCTAAAGTACATATAATCTACATTTTTTGCAGTTTTCAGCTAAAATCTTTTTATTCAGTATTGTGTTTCTATTTTTCAGTCCTATTAAGTAATAAGTTTTAAAACTAAATTTTGTTTAATAACTTTTTAAATAATGTGCAATTTTAGTACTAATTTCACCTCATTTTTAAAAACATAAAAAATGTTTTATTAAATAAATTTGTACAGTTCTTTTTAATTAATAACTTGATAGTTCATGACTTCAGTATTAACGTCATAAATTGTATTGGTCCATCGTAGTGTTTGTTACTATATTCATGGACATTATTTAGACATATTTTATGCAGTAAAGTAAATATTAGTGAAAACGTAGACGGTTTAGCGCGGGGAATGTTTAACAATATTGGGCACATCCCGCAGACAAAAAAGAACTGAATGATAAACCGTAGACACGTGTTTCTGATTGTTGGTCTTCATCAGCCAAGTTTAAAAGATCATGGAACTTGCGATGAAATCAAAACAAAAACAAACAGTGGGAGATCACTCAAGAAGCCAATCGCACATTTGTGGCTTCAGCCAACATTGTCTTAATGTTTGGTATATATACTTTAGATATTATTCATAATATAAAAACAGTATTGAAAATATATAGATATACTCACTGTAAACCATTATTTTATTGTTTATTTAAATTTTGTTAATAAATGTTTTTTAAAATGATGATTAAAATCAACGTCAACTATGAAATATTTCTTTGAATCTGTTTTTATTTTTTCTGTATTAAAATTATTCTGTGATTTATTATTATTAGCCCAAAAGCCTACTGCAAATTTTGATCATCATCTGATAACGAAATGAAATATGCCCTGGAGGCATGTAAAAACATTATAAACGGCGCCTGTGCCAATCACTTTCCTGAGCCAAGTGGTTATAACATACAAATGAAAATATAATTCAAAACAACGATTATATGGTTATATTCGGAAGTTTTCCAGAAATTAACATATTCAAACATTTCTTGAGTACATCGTTAAAGGAAAGCACTTTCTTCTTCTTTTAATTATTTTTATTAGTCAATAGAATATGTTGCTCAATCCTATCTAAAGCAATTTTTCTTTCTATTTCAAATAAGTTAATCTCTAAATTTTCACAAGTTTCTTTTAAGTTGGTTATTTTTATTTCTTTGTTTCCTAACAGTTCCTTCAGCTCTTTCATTTCATCTTCAGATTACTTTTCAATTCCTCTTCAGATTACTTTTCAATTCCGGTACAGCAAGTATCTTTTCTAGTACAATCGATAGAACATATCACTCTATAGCCCTTCAAAATTGTAACATCTTTCATCCTCTCCACATAACTCTGTTGAAAAATATTTTTCTACACCCACATGGATATTAGCTAATATACGCAGACTACAAAACGAAAAAGTATGCTATTGCGTTAAACTGAACGAATATATTTCATATCCATTCTAGGTACTGAGAACATTAAAAAAAAAATGAAATCCATCAATCGCAGTTCATATTTTGGCACCAATGTACTATTATTTTTTAAAATTTTTAATACCTAAGTGACAATTCTGTAAAACTAATTGTTAGTATATTTGTTAGTTATTAAGATTTAATATACATTAAAATGAGTTATTCTTGTGTAGAATCGATAAATAATACCATTTTTATTTATATATCATATATAATTATAAATAATTGGTTAATTTTAATCGAAACTATATAAAACTAATTACATGTATTAAAACTAAATTTGTAGGTGTGGCGGTGTAGGTGAGGCAAGGGCGTTTGTCTTCCACGCGAGAGGCCCGGGTTCAAATCTGGGCTGGGACTAATTAAATTATACCTTTTTTTTTTTCATGTTTATTTTATTTTTGGGATTATAAATTTCAGAGCAAACAAAATTAGCGCTGTCATATCTTATGTGATTTTTTGTATATAAAATAAATAATTTTAACCACTTTGCTCAGGATAGTGATTAGCACAGGCGTTGTTTGGTAAAGTACAATGCTGTTACATGCCTTTGCGGCATATTTCATTTCGTTATCAGGTGACGGCCGAAATTTGCATTAGGGCTTACCGACTATATGTACACTTTAAAAAAAAATTTTAATATATATTGGAATAACTGTCCAAAGTGTAAAGGCGTACTTTAAGATTTAAATTTTATTTACTTATTTTGCATTTTATCAACAAACTTAATGACTAAAAATGTACAGGATGATTTAAAAAGTTGATTATTTTCTTTCAAGTAGTAATTCCTTGGATCTTCAACAGAAATCAGTTTTGTTTAAATATATTAAACAATTAAAAATGACACATTTTTTTTGACCTTTTAATTTTAGTGTGTGCCTGAGCAAGTTCCAGGTGTCTAGTTCTGTACACTGACTACATATATTGCATATTAATAAAAAGTGTTCTATAAACTGTTAAAATATTATTTTTAAATCACCCTGTATACTTAAATTCTACACGTTTATCTTATTTTTAGAAATATTTTGCACATAAAATACTATCAAACCTAAGCATACCTAGATATATATTTTTAAAAATTGTTCATTTTGTATTTATTTATTAATTAGGCTTGTATTTTGTTTAGAATATTGTAACTTATAGAAAAATGTACTAAAAGAAATCTGAGCTTTACTTTTAGAATAGCTTTTAAATTGTATATAAATATTGTTAATTGTTACAAATACAAATGCTGTACATTCTAACTACACGTTAATTATTTAAATTAATAAAAATCATATATTTCTACTACTTAAAAAATATATTTTTTGTCAACCCATAGTTACTCTTTCCAAACTGATTCCATGGAGCTGGTGTCAACGGGTCGCAGCACCATATAAAAAATCTTTTTTTGACTCATTTAATTTCATGTCATCAACATAATGTGGTTTTTCATATTATCGAAGCTTCCTACCAGTGCAGGTATATATTAGAATCAATCAAATAAGTAGAAAAATATTGGGGATCAATATTTCTAAGTCTATTTTTTAGGTCTTTAACCAAATATTTAGCGGCATTTTTTTAATCGTTGTGAGGTTTACTTAGAAAAGGCAGGCACACGAATTTGTATAAGGTGATCAACAAACAGAACTTGTTTGAAGTAGAAAACTGTGGTACAGCTAAAAGTGTTTTATTTTTCGGTGTGAAATAATAAATTCCTACTGTTTTCTAAAAGTAAACGGGTGTATATCAATAAAATGAACTGAAGCAGAAATTGGTGGACTTTTGTTAAAATTTGAAAACGAATCTCACACATTCAAACACTCGGCAACGCAGTAAAGAACATATGCACCAACCGGAGACGCACGAAAGTGCAAGTACAAAAAGTCCACATTTGTTGGGCCAATTGCCTAAAAAACACCCTGTGTGAAAGGATTAAAGTCACATTTGTACGAATAAAATCCACTATCAAATCTAAATATAATTTTTATAAACGATGAGAGTTTTTTAGCTAAAAAAAAAAACAAAAAATTCTTATATATTTTTATTTATGAATAGGGTTGCCAGATTTACAAAAGTGAAAAGCGTGACAACCGTGACGACAGAACATCAGGTTCAAATAAAGCATTTTTATATGATCAGGTCCATCTTTTGTAAAATTTCTAAAACAAAAAAAGTTGTATTTTTCGTAAACGAGGGTCTTTTAGCCTAGATTTATCTTAAAAAAAAGGTCCTCACCTTATATTTTTATTTACGGCTTTGAATACTAAAAAGCGTGCATAAAAAGAGTGGCATTTTTGTCAAAAGCGTACTGTGGCGTTGAGCGTACAAGCAAGTCAAAAAGCGTGGCAAATACGCCTAAAGCGTGACGTCTGGCAACCCTATTTATGAAACATATTTTATCGAAATGTTTTATTTATGGCAGTGTTATACTATAGTATTAAAGCACTTGTGTACATAGAATTGCCTAACAACATGATGATCTTTATGTGTAGCATTATCGAATTAGGAGATTTCCCGAAGGCAATATATGTATTTCCCTTACCGTATATTATGTAAATAAACGCTCTGCCTACATCCGTGCAGCGGTACAAAATATTTTAAAAACTAATTTTCTGATTTCATTAGCTGAAAAATGCCATAATATATCTTTGGGAAGGCCTACTCCCGATTTAAAATTTACTCAGGCAGACAAAAGTTGTAAAGGTTCATATACTTTCAAGGCAAGTGTACAATAAAAACAAAAGTGGATGTGTTTTATTATTAGACTAGTGTTTTAATTAATTAGAAGATAAATGTGACAAAACTAGTATTTGCACGTAATTTTGACGAAAAAGTAGAACACAAATACTTAGATTAGGAGAAATAAAAAGTGTTCCAAATTAGAGTAATACCTATCGGATCACCTAAAGTGATTTGGTAAGTTTTGATAAATGTTATATATTTTAAGTGCCATTTAAAAGTAATCTCCCTCCTCATAGACTAGGCCACAAGCTTCTAGTGTTTTTCATAATAATGTTTTCACTTGAGTTTCCATTATTTCGTAGAAATAATTGTCATTTTTTTTTTATTTTTAAAGAATTTTGTGATTGTTATTTATTATTTACTAATTTATTTAATTTAATTTATCCTTGAAGAAGAAAAAAAAATCGTCAAACAAAATCGTAGAGGAATTACTTTTCAGTTTTATTCATATTTTTTTCCGTAATCCGGTGACAGAGAGGCTTCACGGCGGTTCGAATCCCTCGACAAACCATTTTTATTTTCTTGTTTTGTTGTAGGATTTAATGGGTGGTGTATTAGCAGTAATTTCATTTTTGTTGATACAGGGATATCTGATTCCATTTTTCCCACCTGTAAATGAAATGGCACCATCAAAGAGGTAGAGAGAGGCATTATGCATTAATCTTTATCTTTAAGATGATTTATTACAGGAAGATTAATCTGTGATTACTTATATCGCCATACATGAACAAGGAAAAAATCCCAGTATATATACCAACAGTGTTGTTCCTAGGGATTTTTGAATTGTACAACTCATAGATAAACTAATAAAGAAGATGGTCGGATTCTGTGTTAATCTTTGGAAACGTAGTGCTGCGAATTAGTATGGAACGGATCTTTTTTGAACTACACTGGCTGATTGATTTGTCAGTAAGAGGCATAAAAAAAGAAGAGTGTTAACGTAACCGCGGTTCATTTAAATATCTTTATTTATTTATTTATATTTTTTGGGGTTCATTACTTTAAAAAGAAAAACTAATATTTATATTAAAATATTGTATTTAACATATATATTAGTTTTTTTTTTAGTTATAAAACCCCAAAAAATGTATACAAAAATGTAGACAAAAAATATTTACACTGAAATAAAATATAAGACAAATATATTTAAATTATTTATTATACAGTAATACATACATAATGTGTTAATAAAGAACAATTGTAAGTGAAATGAATACTAGTTTCCCCACATTCTTGTAAAAATGGACCATACTTTGATGGGCGTCAGGTGTTTCCTATAAAAACAAAACAAAAAGTGTACATATATGTTATTGAACAATTTCTCTTATCAAAATGTTGACCATTTTTATAAAACTAAGTTATTTTTAATTATTTGACGAAGATTGAGAACGACGCAGTCAACATATCCAACAATTTTGTCATTAACTGTATCAAAAGTGAGTTTTTCGGTTAGAGCTATTTCGTCGAACATTAAAATACAATTCCTATCAATTTCTGGCATTTTTCTAACAATTTCTTTAAATCTGGAAAACACTGAATCATTTATCCCCGTTTCAAAATGTAAATCACTTAAAATTTGTTGGATAGTAGATTTACTAGGCAATGAAATGCATTTTCTTAAAAAATTATATGCTCTTGGACCATTTTTATATAATGCTAAAGAAAAAATTTTATTCTGAGTGGTCCAAGAGGGTTTCTTTCTCTTACAATTTTCTAAACTACTTTTAAAGAATTTAATTCCAATCGGATCTAATTTATTATTAAAATCTGAAAATAACTGAGTTTTGGATAATTCAAAGGCTTTCTTGATTTTATTTTTGGAAACACGTACAGTTTTCTTTAGCTTACAAATTCTAACGTTTTGTTCTCTATTAATAAAATACAGCTTTTTCTCTTTGGGACTTAAATTTTTGACTTTACTTTCATTTATTTGTTGCAAAACAGTTTTTCTCCGTTTGGAGGGTTGTTCAAATTGTACATCACTAATATTTAGTTTACGTTTGCAACTAATTTCTTGATTTTCGTTGCTGATTAGCAAATCTATCTTATGCTGCTGTGTTTGTGCTTCAGCCTCAATATATTCTGAAATCTGGCTCTCGGGTTGTATATTTGAACTGGATGCATAATTATCTAAAGAAATTGGTACAGAATGTACAACTAGTCGTTTTGAGGAGACCTTACTAAAAGACTGGCAAAAAATGATCTTCACAAAGATAGCGAGTATTATTATCATCTAAAGTTAAATTTAAATTCTTAAACCAGTTCTGGCGAACTTTAACATCAGAAGGAAAATGAAAAAATGCTTTATTTGAATAACCAACTTGCTGAATATTAGAATACTTATTTAAACAATTAGGAGCTGAACAAGAATACTTAACTATACCCGGGCCAGACATTTTTGTTTCAAATATTAGAAAAGGAATTGTTGAAACATGAAATTAGATACCTATATATCGTTAAGGCTAAGAAAACAATGATAAACAAAGTCCTCAAATACTTAATATTAAATTAAAGTTAATACTTACTAATTACATCAAATCAGCACCGTTTGTTTCTTAACCTAAAAATAACTTACCTACCTATGTAACTTACATCATAAAATAAAAATAAGTTTTATTTTATCATCATATCCCGCCTTCCGCCATCACGTTTTTCATTTTTTACAAGGTTGTCAATCCCGTCTTTTAAAAATCTCAGCAATAGTATGGACATTGTATGGATGGTATGGTGCGCATGTAGATTGATAAAAAATTAAAATAAAATGAATTTGAAATAACTATCATCTCATGAAAGTTTACGGGAACCGGCAACATCGCTTTCATACTATTGCGATGGTGGCGCTAACTAATAGTATGCTGGGAACTACGCCGTGTTGACAGTGGCGGGCATTTAATAAATTCATCTTGTTTTATATTAATTTATCTATGGTACAACTTTCAGTGTCAAAATTGTACACTTTTACTTTCGATTGTACAACCACTAATTAATCTTCTTCTTTTTTATTGACAGACTATTGCCTACTACTTTCCCATGCTTAAAATTCTTCTTTTTTCCAGTTTAAAATATATTTTTGATGTAAAACGGTGTACTGATTGGTCGCGAATGGCGCCAAATTTAAACTTTTATTTTTTTATTAATTTTAATGCATGTTATTTAACAAATCGTAGACTTTTTGAGCGAAGAAAACCTTTTATATACCCGATTTTACATAAATATTTAGCAATTTCAAATTGTACAACATTTCTGTCTTTTTTCAAAAGTGCGTACAACAGTACAACCGCATAACTGATTGTACAACTTTTTGTACAATTGTACAACCAGGAACAACACTGTATACCAATCAGTATTGGCACTCTGAAGGCGAGTTCGGTCAGTCAGGGGCTGGAGCGGGACAAATTTTAGGGTGCTTTTAAATGACATTTAAGCGTGTTAAACTGTCACTAATCGGACTAAACCGAACGCTAAAAGAGTCGTTTGGAGTTAAAAGTGTTAAAGGAGTTAAAGGAACGTGGCAAACCGAACGCAATGTGAGGCGGCACGTTAGATGACACTTGACGTTTTCGGGATATGAAAAGTTTTCTTTACACGGACTTGGTATACCTGGTTAGTTGAATTTTTGTTCTGCTGCTTTTCAAATTCGTGTGTATGAGCGAGATGTGAGATACCTTTATAGACAACGGTTGAACAACTTAATTACTTTGAAGAAGAAAATTAGGCATTCCAAACTGAATGCCTACCAGGGGGGCTATTTTCAAAGTATGGGAGCACTCATTTCTCTCAAGATTCTCATCAGAAATGTCATACGTCAATGTGGAAACGCTGTTTTTAAAGGCCTCGAGGATTAAAAATCTTAGGAGGATATTAATTATCTCTAAATAAACCGTGAGAAACAATCAGTGAGTTCACACTGGCCCTTAGGACCCTAAAAATTACTGTTTTACGTTGACGTATGACATTTCTCTCGAGAGAAATGAATTCTCTCGACTTTGAAAATAGCCCCCCTGTGGGCTTTGACGGGTTATGATATTGCATAATTATGGCAACCCTGTAGACCTGGTGATTTGACAAGGTCAATGAAATAGATAGTTACATAGATTGATTATCCATATTTTTCAAAATAAACATAAGCGTATGCCTTGAAGTAAAAATGTAAGCAATTATTTTTTTTTAAATATCAAGGCTAAAAATTGGTTTTAAACACATTTTTGCTAAACCGATTCAAATTAATAAATATTTGCCAGGCAATATGGCCGCTCGTAAACGACCAGCTTTGAGCAATCTATATAACTATATATGTATCATTGGCCCTGTTAATGACAACATGACAACAGGGTTGCCATATCTAAACTGTCATTACCCACTGGTAGCCATTTGGACAGGTCGTTGGAATGCCTAATAGATTAGATATCAGGGCAGTTTTCGCAAATGTAAGAAGGACAGAACCGTTTTAAATTTTTTTATATATGTAAAATATTACTTTTTGGTGAAAAGTTTAATTCCTTTTAGTTCAAAATATAACGTTAATTTGTCAAGGGAAATATATAACACACAAGGTTAGAGTAACAAAATAGAGGTATTGCTTTATTTCTTAAGAATTACTCTAATCTAAAACTTTTCTAGTAAATTGTAAAAATTTATTCTATACGTTATTTAGGTACTACAAAATCTATAGGAAAGTATGTAGTTTTAAATTTAAAAAGCTGCGCGTCTTTTTCCCGCCCAGGGGGTCAATTCTCGACTTGTAGGAACCTTTTCCTATAGGAATTTGTGACACTTTCCTATAAGTAGGACAATGTCATAAGTTTTCGATGTATATAAAAATGTCAAAAATTCCTATAGGAAAATATTCCTACGAGTCGAGAATTGACCCCCAGGGGTAGTATTCTCGAATCACGAATACCGACATTCGCATACGTGTTTTATAATGTGTCTCACTTTGTTGAACGAAAACCAAGTGAGACCAATCATAAATCTCGCATGCGAATCTATATTCGTGACTCGAGAATACTACCCCAGGGAGTGTCATGGGCAAAAAATGTTTCGTTTTACATTATAAGAAGATTTCTGCATTACTTTTCAAGCAACAGATCACGAATCAACAGACGTAAAAAAAGAAGTTGATGGTGATATATGACATTGACATTTTATAAGTTTTCATTTGTCATATGTTTGTCATTTTGGAAAATATTTTTGTAATGGCGGATGAAAGTGATGGATTTCCTCTTCATAAAGCCGTTTTTGAAAATGATTTACCAAATCTTTCCAGATTAATAAGAAAACAGGATGTAGCTTCAAAAGATAAGCATGGTAAAGCAGTTTCAAATTAGGTTGTTTTCAATTCGTCGATGAAAATTAAAATATTGTAGGTTAAGTTTTATTGCAAAAATTTTATAATTTGCTTTTATTTTTAGGAAACACAGCGTTACACCTAGCAGTTATGCTGGGTAGAAAAGGTATGTATAATTTTAATATTCTGTAATCGATAAAAATTATTTTTCTACTATAGTGATAATATTTTGCAGAGTGTGTCCAATTACTTTTAAAACATGACGCCCCCGTAAAAGTGAAGAATGGATTGGGTTGGACTGTCTTAGCAGAGGCAGTTAGTTATGGACATCGTCCTACAAGTAAGAATTAAAAAGCATACTTTTCAATGAAAACTTAAGTAGTAAATGGATGGAATATTTTAAATTAACTAACAGTGGTCATTTCACGTTATGAGAAAGTGAAACAATTTACAAAAAAATATATATATAAAATATAAAAAAAAAACAGTGTGAGTGTAATGTTTATACAGTAACATGAAATATATCGCACCTTAAAGGCCGATTTATAAACTTTCAGTTGCAGTTACCGCTCGAAGTTGCAGTTCCCGTTGGAAGTTAAAAAGCTACTTTTACTTTTGTGCACTTATATTCTCTGTTGCTGTCACCGTTCGCTGTTGCACATTCAAACATAAAGTTTTATGTTCAACGGCGACTGCAACGTCAAACAAACAGTAACGGCGAAGAAACTGCAAGTTTATAAATCAATCTTTAATCATAAAATGGGACAAATCAAAATTTTGAGTTTCGGTAATAAAAGGACCCAAAATAGTTCCATCTATTGAGGTAACTCTGACCTACGTTGAAATAGTCAGCCAGGAAGTGCAGATTTTTTTGTGCCATTTTAGTTTTATCGGATTTTGTAAGATGATTTAGACCTAAAGGGACATAATTTAAATAATATAATAATAATAAACATACTTTATTGGTATAACCAACTGGCCATAAAAAAGCATTTTTTGCATTATTTCTTGAAATTTTTTTTAAATATAATAAAAAAAAAGATACTTCAAAATAATTCTAAAAACTTTATGCAATTTTTAGTCATAAATTGACACATTTTGTACTGATATTCCTTTTATTACTAAAGTGACCTAACTGTAATTTTTTTTTATCTAACAATAAAATCATTTTTCCTTTCTTTTAAAAACAATAAATCCTGCATACATCTTTAAAATATTGCTTAACCTTTTCACAAATTTCATTTTTTCATAATACTGTGTAAATGGGCCCGTTCACTTTTATTTTTGAATGTGAATTATTTATATATTTATAAAGATATTAAACTCTTTTGTCTGGTGGTACTTTTCCCGTTATGATATTTTTGCTAGAAGTAAGGGAATTCCCATAAAATTCTTTCAGTGACTCATTGTGTCAGAAAACCCCTAATTCCCTTCAGGTCTCGTATCGGTTAATAGTTAAAAGGGCGCGGTTGTCGGATGTATCATTGCACCACCATTCCTCTTCTGCATTTATTAAAGAAATTTACATGATAAAAATATATTATTTTTTAAAAATAATGTGTTTATATTTTCAGATAAAGCTGGAAGCCCTACCTTTTTTAAATTTTAATAAAAACAATTAGTATTACTCAAGCTGAATATTACCAGATCGAAATTTTATTTGAGAAAATGTATCTGGTAAACGTGACAACGTTGTAAGTACTTCTAAATAGTGTTGTCTACACACACTTCTAGAAATAAATGCAACGTTGCCACGTTTACCAGATAAATATTGCAAATCAAATTTCTACTTTTTGATTATGGTCTGGTTAATTTTCAGCCTGAGTAATAATAATTGTTTTAATTAAAAAGTAAAAAATAAGCTCCAGCTTTAAATCTGAAAATATAATTTCATGATGTTTAGAAAAATAATGGAATTTTACTATTTAAATTACATATATAAATGCAGAAATGCTATATTAGGGATACTTCCGACAACCCCGCCGTCTTTAAGCATAACCGATACGAGACGTGAACGGAATTAGGGATTTTCTGACGCAATGAGTCACTGAAAGAATTTTATGGGAATTCCCTTACTTCTAGCCAAAATATCTTAACGGGAAAAGTACCACCAGACAAAAGAGTTTAATATCTTTATAAATATATAATTAATTCACATTCAAAAATGAAAGTGAACGGGCCCATTCAAACATTTTAACACAACTCCAAATATAAAACAGTTTATGGCAGATTCTATGAAACTAGCATTTTTTGGTTGTGCCACTTTATGAATAATGGTGTGATATATAAAATTTTTTTTTAGCAGTGAAAATATCAACTTTAACTTCCAAAAAGCTGTTTTATTAGGTACAACAAAAAATTCCAAAGCTGAATAAGGTTACAAATTAGGAAACTGCCAAAACAAAATGAACTCTAAAAAAATGTTTCTACACCTACGTTTAGTATGCCCCTTAATGTTTAATTAGATGCAGTTCACTACATAATGTTTACATCAATTTTTTGATTTGTGTCAATTGGACCACTGTTAGTTGTATTAAAAAATAGTTAACCAGATTTTTACATTGACTTCTAAAATGCAAAATTTTAAATGTGACAAAAATGTTTATTATTTAGCTATTGGCTCATATGTATTGATAACGGTTAAAAATGTTTTCAAATACAAATTAAATAAATAATTTTTAGTTTCTTCATTGGTGAGAAAATTCAGACAACAGTCACGAGAACAAATGGAAGGTAGAAGACCAAATTTAGTAAAAGCTTTAAGTAAAATAAATGATTTTTATATGGAATTAAAATGGGATTTTCAATCATGGGGTTTGTATTTTTTTATATTGCTAGTACCTAAAAATTTATAGCATTAATATTAATTTTTTTTAAGTCCCACAAATAATATTTTGATAATTTGAGATTTAAACAAATTGTTTAGTAAAGTTCTCTTAATTTAAAAGTAATTAATTTTGCAATTATTGTTACATTCACAATTTGCTTAAAATGTGTTGAAATTGATTTAGTGTATCAATCATATTTATATTCTATGTACTATGTCATGATTTTATCTTGATTAATTAAGTTTATTTTGAATATCTACTTCAGATTAAGATAAACAATTATTTATCCAAATTATCAATACAAATACCTATATAATTCCAAATGTGCAAATAATTTTATTTCCCATGATACCATTATTTTTTCTGTATTGCACAGGTCCAGATACTATTGTTTAAATTTTGAATTTACTGTTTACCTATGTGTTTTTAATATTTTCATTAATTATGCCAAACTTTTATAGATATTATATAAGAAATTAGGGTTGCCACCTGTCCTTTTTTGAAGCAAAATTTCCTTGTGATTTTTTAAACTTTTACAACAGATGTCTTTTTTGAAGGGACATGGTTCGTACAAAAATATATAAGCTGAGGACCTTTTTTGTATACCAAAGCCCCTGTCAGCATCATAGTCCTTTTTTCAGTTTTCAAAAAGGAGCCAACCCTAAAAGAAATTGTATTTTTAGATTCTCTTGTTTAATTTTTTGAATTTAGTGTTCATGGATTTTTAATATTTTCATAATTATGCCAAACTTTTACAGATCTTTATTAATTCTCCAAATGGCTAGTGAGCAAAGTCTTTCTGTTAATTTCATGCTTTTTTTTTCTCCTGGGCTCGTCTGACTGTGTGTCTCCGAATAACACTGAAGCCTATTGGCTTATTGTGTTTTACCCCATGTTAGTTTATAGCACCCACTCTGTCACCTTTGTACCTTGTGCAAGTTTGTACAGATCCTTGGGTGAGCAGGTTCTATACGTTGTTGGATCAACCTGGGGTTGTCCAAAAAGAGCCTGTCTTTTGCGATCTAGAGCTTCGCATTCGCACAGTATGTGTTTGGCCGTTTCTGGTTTCTTGTGACATAGTCGGCACATGAGTTCCCCATTGTACATGCCAATTTTGTTCAAATGTCCCTTTACTGGGGCGTGCCCAGTCATGAACCCTGTTATCACTTTCAACTGGTTCCTATTCATTGAGAGTAGTTCTCCAGTTCTTTTGGGACATGGTCTGCCTATGAAGGCTTTTCCATGTGCCTGTTTTGGGGTGTTTCCCCAATAGTTGATATGTTGTTCCTGAATCCAGTCGTTTATGAAACCCCGGACTGTACTTTTTGGTACTCCTGGGTTTGTGTCTGGTTCCGGTGTTTCTTCTGACCCTCTTTTTGTAAGTTAGTCAGCCTTTTCGTTGCCTTCGGTCTGCCAGTGTTCTTAGTTCTTCGATGCATTCCCATACCAGCCTCGACGTAACTTTCTGACTCGATATGGCCTTAAGTGCCGCTTGGCTGTCTGACATTATTTGAATATGCTGGTTTTCGACAGCTCTTTCATTGTTAGTTTTTGCACATTGCAAAATTGCGTATACCTCGGCCTGAAATACCGAGGAATGTATTCCTATAACATAGCTATGGTTAGTATCAGGGTTTTTGCCCCAGTGCCTTCCGCAGTCTTAGACCCGTCTGTGTACCAGGTTTGTTCCTGTCGTTGGGCATTGGGCTCCCTTATGGTGATCTCCGATCTTTCCTGTATTAAAACTTCAAATGGAGTATTAAAAGAGTACCTCTTGGTTATGTGGTCTGATCTCATGTCTAGCACGTCTCCTGTCACTAACCTTGAGATACTCATGTGACCTGGCCTAATGTCAAGATTTCCCAGTGTATTCCCTAATCTGTAAGCACCTAATCTTGCCTCCCTTTGTATCACATAGTGAAGAGGTGGGAGTCCTATTAGTGCTTCCATTGCAGCAGTGGGGGTTGTTTTCATTGCACCCGTTATTCCGAGGCAGGCAAGTCTTTGTACCTTGCTTAGCCTCGTTATTGCTTTTACTTTGCTGTGTCTTTGGCCACCACACCAAAGCTGCGTATGTTATTATCAGTCTCACCACCATGTTATAAAGCCAATATACCATGTCTGGTTTTAACCCCCATTTTTTTTCCAAAGGATCGCCTTGCCATCATTAATGATGTTTCTACTCTCATTTCATGCTTCTCAATTTCATGCTTATTTAGGTTTTAATATAAATGGTTTTTTTTTTTAAATAATATAAGTAGTTTGATAATACCAAAGAAGGGAGCAAAGCATTTAGGGAATTTTAAGTCTAAAAATAGCAGAGCTGGGGAGGATTCGAATCACATATAATTCGAATCCTTTTTGAGGATCCGAGAGCGGTATTCGAATACTTAAGAAAAAAAGGATCCGTGATCCGGATTCGCCGAGGAAATCGTAAAGTCTCGGATCCTTTTAGAGACCAAACTACGCCAGCGCGAACGGTCGACTCAAGCTTTGACCTGTCGCGAAGTGTAAACTGATTGTGAATATTTAAAAGATATACATAATAATCTACAAATTAGCAATGAATATCCAACATAAAAAAAATCCTAAAATTTAAGACTAGCCTTCCTTCGTCTGGTGTATTCGAAAAATTATTTTTGTTTGCAGATATAATCGACACACCCCGAAAGAACGGCCTGACAGATAAAAACTTTGAAATTTTGGTGCTATGTTAAGCCAACCAAAAGACATTTTTATTTCATTGTTTATTATTTTGTTTTTAATATTAAAATAATAGTAGTTTATGTTATAAGGACGAAAAGTTGAGTTTTACGGGCGACTCATAGGAGTCCGAAAATACACTTTTCGACCGTGTGATATTAAAAAAATATAGAAAATTAAATCCAAATATTATTTCCAATTTTTTTATAACTGAGATGGGTTGTGATCGATAAGAATGATTAGGTGGCTAATATATTTGTTGTAGATTCTAATTTATTTATGGTTCATATTCATAGAAAAAAATAGTTTATATTATTCAACATCCTCTTGTATCAACTATTTTTATTCACGTCATAGTCCGTAATAGACCCATAGTTGCTAGATTCGGAAGCATACATAATACCATGGTAACACTGACAGTGATTCGTATTCGTGATCCGAAAAAATGGATTCGAATCACTTGATTGGAATCCTTTTTTTTTTGTAAAAAGGATTCGGACATATGATCCGTGATTCAAATCACATCTCGTGATTCCAATCTATTTTTTGAGGATTCGTCCCAGCTCTGAAAAATAGCCTAAAATGTGGCATAGTTGTTTTTAGAAAAAGAAAAACTGAATTGAAATTGAACATTTATATGGTATTTGGGTTCTTAACACTATATTTAGTGTAATTACCAGAAATTTAGCCGAATCCTTTAGTGTTCCAACCAGATGTAGGGATCTTTAACGAGCCCAACATCCATGGACTCAGGACCTACGGCTTTATATCTCCTTCGAAAATATTGCACACCCCTCGCTATAACTCGTACTTATTAACGCCTGCCCGCTATGGTGTGCAACTAAGTGAATATTTTTTTCGGACGTACGCCGACTTTCGTTGAAATGGTCACCCATCTAACTATTAACTGCGCTGGGCCTGGCTTGACTGCAGATGCACAATAAGTAAACCTGCTAAGCCGGGTTGCTGCCCTACTTTAAACAGTTATAAAATATTATTTTCATCTACATATCCCATTTCTTTTTAGTTCCACTTGTAACAAGAATTTTGCCTTCAGACATTTGCAAAATATACAAAAGTGGGGCAAATATAAGATTGGATACGACTCTAGTAGATTTTTCAGACATGAGGTGGGAAAGGGGTGATATTTCTTTTATTTTTAATGGAAATGGTAAACCAAATGAAAGCCTTACTGTATTGGATAATGTTTCTAAAGTATACCAAAAAGTTAGACATGAGGTAAGTCATTTTTTACATTTAGTAAGTTTATTTCTTTGTGCCCCTAGATTAGATTAGGAGTTGGACGTTATTTGTCCTTGTCCACCGCGACCTTTTCAGATCTATTGTGGGACTCCGTTTGTTTTAGAGTATGTCGTCTAGCCTGGTCTTTTTTATTAGACTTAGTAGCTTTGACAGTGGCTCCCGCATGTAGTTGCATGCAATTGGCTTTTCTTCGCCCAATGTTACAAACCTCATTCCAGCCAAGCCTTCACATTGGCACAGGACGTGGAATGATGTTTCCTCTTCTTCTTCACAGAACCTGCACAAAGTTGCTTCTTCTGCTGGATTTATGACACTCATGTGCCTTTTGAGGCGACAGTGTCCAGTAAGAAGGCCTACTGTTATCCTAACGATTTGACGTTTTTGATCTAGTAGGTCTTTCGTAAACTTGGCCGATGGTTCCTTGATGAACTGTTTGGCCTGTCTCAGTCTTGGATA
Source organism: Psylliodes chrysocephalus (assembly GCA_927349885.1). NCBI lineage: Eukaryota > Metazoa > Arthropoda > Insecta > Coleoptera > Chrysomelidae > Psylliodes > Psylliodes chrysocephalus. Next base: position 79,127,590 of record OV651813.1, on the reverse strand, counting down.
GTTGTTCCACCATTCCTGAGACTCTTTTTGCATCCATTGTTTAATGGATGCCTTGCACAATGCCTTAGCAACTCCACAAAAGGGTTCAGGGCCTGTCATGGCCTTATCTGAGCCTTCTCGGGCTAATTCGTCGGCCTTTTCGTTGCCCTGATATCCCTCATGGCCTGGAACCCAGGCTAAGGTCACCTTATTTTGACAACTTAGCTCTGTCAGGTCTTCTAGACAGTCTTTCACCAGTCGTGATTTGATTTCTGGTGAGAGAATTGCCTTTAGAGCTGCTTGGCTATCAGAGTATATGGCAATAGTTTTGCCTGATACTTGCTGATTTAATATTTCTCTTGCACAGTGTTGTATGGCTATTAGCTCAGCCTGGAACACTGTTGCATATTTTCCTAAGCTTAGTGAAATCGTTGATTTCGACTTAGGTCCATAGATTCCAGCACCGGCTCCTTCCTTGGTTTTTGAACCGTCTGTGTACCAGACGAGTTCAGCCTGTACGGGAGGTCCCTGTTTCCAGGATTCTCGGGCTGGTATTTGAATTTGAAAATTTCTTTCAAATTTGTATGTGGTTATGGCTCTATGTGCCCCTATGCAATGGACTTGTTAATTAAACGTCTAAATATTAGCCAATAAATAGGAATTCGTTTTGGATTTTTTCTTTTTTTTTTTACTCTTTTTTTGCATATTTATAAAAATGCTAATTATCATTATTTTGAAATTTTTTAAAGTTTTAAGAAATTGACTTATAAAAAAACCCTGTACTGTTTTATTTTCAAGGAAAGTGAGATGGAAATAGAAGACGAAGTTGATTTACTAATGTCCACTGATATCATGGCGGCACAAATATCTACAAAAAGCATATCTTTTGTTAGAGCGCAAAGTGGATGGATTTTTAGAGAAGATCGCAAGGTAATTAAAAGTATATTGGAAATATCCTTGGAGTTTTTTATAGATTCTTTCTCTTTTCATCTTTCTTTTTTGTAATCAAAATATTGTAAAATACATATTCCACTTCCAGATTAAAAATATTTCTGGTAGATTTAATGATTTCTATAAAGTTACTGGGTTGTTTTTAACATGGTTGCATTTTACATAAACTTTTATTTTTGTAGGAATTAGTTGCAGGTCAATATGAAAGTGATTTATACACTGTTCATGGTTTGCAGCTAGAAAGTCGGAAAAGAAGAGAACACTTATCATCTGATGACTTACAAAAGAACAAAGCTATTTTAGAAAGCTTAACCAAAGGAGCAAACTTGCAACATTTTGACCAAAATGATGAAGTAAGTAAAACATATGATGATCAGATGGCAAAATAGGGCATAAGCAAAATTTTCAACTACAGTACAAATGAATATAATATTTACCAAGTTTAAAAATTCGACTCAAATCGTGCAGATGCCATCACAAATTGAATTTGCTGATTTTCTCATATACTATGGTTTCAAAATAATAGACAGTGGTAAAATTTCAAGAATGTGTAGTGGAATGTTGACATCTGTCATCACTCCAAAATTTATAGATTTTCGGAGCTTACGGGGTAGGAGGAAATGTTTCAAATGGCGGGAAATGTTTTACAGGTATATGGCAAACACGCATTTTAATTTAATACAAAAATAATTTTCAAATTTTTCAATTAAAGTGAGGTCTGTTATTCTTGATACATTTCCAAACCACCTCTGAGGTATTACCGTGGCGAGTTACCATTTTTTTTAAAGAGTTCACCAGTAGCCATATGTGATATCTCAATATCAAATAAACACCAAGTGATCCGTACGTAATGGCCCATAACGTAATATTACTGAATATTAAAAAGTTCAAGGTGTCAAAATTGAAATAATTATTTTGCCTTTTTAGTAATCATTTCACAATCTATATAAAATGTTGCCGAATTTGGCTGAGGGTTATTATTATTGGCAAGCAATATGATTTTATTTATAATTTTAAATTGTATTTTATGTGATGTCACATGAATGTGATGATGAAATTAGATTTTTTTTTGACGAAACCTTTTGGTAATTTTTACTAAAAAATAAATAATATAAACGTCATTATTTTGTAAAATTGTTTTAATCTTTTTGGAAAAAAATACGAAACAAAAAAGATATGACACCCTGCAACTTTTTTATTATTTAATATTTTATTGCATAAAGCTGAGTCAGATCGTAATATTTTAAAGCCAAGATGCTATTTACCATTGCTCTATGGACCGTTAACTACAGACTACCTTGTTCATAAATTATTGTGAAAATAAATTATACAGGGCGTTTCAAAAAGATTGGTCATAAATTATACCACATATTCTTGGGTCAAAAATAGGTCGATTAAACCGTATTTAGCTATATACAAAAGTGCACCCAAAAATAATTACAGGGTGTATAAGATAAAAATTTAAATTAATTTTTTTAACGTTGCTCTTAAACCGTTTGGCATTTTTTCATGAAATTTTATATGACGTGTTAGAATACCATGACTAATAATACTGAGAAAGAGGCAATATTTTTTTCTTGATTTTTATAGGTTTTTGGAGGGGGTCACCGCTCATTTCTCCACCCAACTTTTTTGTAGTATAAAATTTAATTACAAATGAAACGCCACTGGAATGCAACATCCATTTGGAAACTTTTTTGTCTCCTAGTATTTGTTTGTAAAAAGTTTAGACGATACAGCCATTTGAAATGACAACTTAAAAATATTCAATGGAAATTCTACGTATGAAAAATATCAAAATAAAGTTTATTTTTAAATTACAAACTAATGTCATCAAAATAAAAAAAATTAATTTAACTGGTGTTCAAAATTACATTATCCTCCTGTATACACTTACTACATAGTTTTAACAATGAAAATCGAATTTCGATATTTTTTGCATATTATGCATATGTATAATTTACATTGAAAATTTTTAAGATGTCATTTTAAGTGGCTGTATCGTCTAAACCAAACATTTAAATACATTTTCATCCATGTATTTGTGATAATCCCCGGTTTTTGTGATTCAAAAACGTTAAGCTCACCTTCAACACACCCAGTATCACTGCCAATATGTATGATTATTAAATGACGTCTTTCCCGGAGGTGATTTCAATCCCACAGAGAGCCCTTGTAAGAAGCATCTCGAAGATTTTTAATTTCTAAATCTTGTCAAACTTTTGTAATTATGTACCCTTGATTAACGCAAAGTTTGGCAAGTTTCCAAATATTGTTTTCCCCTCATTGCGGTATCTACGAATTTCCTTTAAATAGTTTCTATGCTAAACAACGATTACCTCTTTTACCAATAGTGCATTATCATGTTTTCTCTTATAAGACTCGACGCGATATTTTTGGCAAATTACTATTCCTCTGTGACTCGGCACTGATTTTATTCACAGTAGGGATTTCAGTACAAAGTACAAACCTGTAGCTGTACCCGCAGCGGCCGTAGAGGGGGTATTTTTTTTTTTTTTTTTTTAGAAAATTCAATTCAAATAGAAAAGGAAAAGTTTTTGTTTGAACAGCTTTTTTGTCACGGGGCCCGATCTAGAGAATTATCCTGGGGTCCGGCCTAGCTCTCGGCGGCCCTGTGTACCCGTTGCTCTTTTCTATGGTCTAGGCGTCCTTGGCATTCCATGTTACAATGAGATTACGTTTTTATGCTCCATTAAGGATGTCTTAGACATTTGGGGGAAGGTAGCTTCCTCTAATCTGGTAATTCTGTCAAGAATTGTAATTAAGCATAGTAGTTATTATTTGGTCCATTGAAGATTCGTTTTCACTTTGATTAGGTCTGTTTTTACCAGCCTTGTTTTAGTATGTCAAATTTGCCATTCTTTGTGCATTATTAATGATAGGAAGTTTGGTTTGGGTATTATTTTTATTGTGGTTAGTTTTGCTTGCCTGGTCTCTTCTGTATTGTATCTCTTTATCAGAAGTGTTAACCTTGAAAGTTATCAATTCTAAAATGATTGTGCTTTGAGAATCTAACCCCCCTTCTATGGCCAATGTATATTTTCAGAAAGTAGGAATTTAACAGTTGATTCAATTCCTAAGGCTCAAATGTAACACATTCTCAAAACTGAAAAGTTGCACATTCGTTGTTTTGGCATTGTACCAATGAATATCGTTAAAATGATGCTCCTGTATTAAATTACAAAACTTGAAATTTTCAAGATATAACTGGGGTATAATAGAGGAATAAAAATTAATACTTTAAGTACATTTACATTTAGCATGTCTAAATCTGTTGTTTGTATTTTAGCCTGTAAGAAGATATAGTTTACTCCCACCTCCTGAAAAGAAAGTAACTTGGCAGGATTATATTAGTGCTGATGTAAATAATTATCCTAGGTTAGGAAGAGAACTTGTTTATAAAGAATCTACCAAAGCTTATAAGGCAACTATAGCAATGGTAAGACTTGCATGTACTCAATTTCTACATACAACACGTTTTGCTTGAAGAGTTAACCTAATATTTTAAAATTTGCAATGTTTTACTAGTATATCATTTTCAGTATGATTGATGACTGACTAATGTGCTCCTTATTTAAATTAAAAGTGATTATTTGTATTTTCAGAGTTCCGAATTCCCCCTGTCCGTAGAAATGTTACTAAACGTCTTAGAAGTTATAGCACCTTTTAAGCACTTTTCCAAATTAAGAGACTTCATAACCTTTAAATTACCAAACGGATTCCCTGTGAAAATTGAAATCCCGATTTTGCCAACAGTCACGGCTAAAATCACATTCCAACATTTCGAATTCAGAGATGACATTCCCAAAAACATGTTTACGATACCAAAAAATTATGTTGAAGATCCAACCCGGTAAGTTTTTTTTTGTATTATGGTAGTTTACTTGTTATTTGGACTTTTAGATTTTTATCATGATCTCAACAATAAAAATGTCTGGTGTCTGGTTTTCGACTCTTTGTAATTAAATTTTTTGTAATGAAAAATTTGAATAGCGCTTTCAACCTTAAGGTAGTTCACTCGTAAAACGGCTTTTCTTAAGAATTCAATAAAATTTAAATATAAGGTTTATGAAAGTGTTGTTTACGTAACTAAAAAAAATTAGATTTTTTGACCATCTGTGAAACGAGATATTAACAATCAAAATGTGAATAATTAACACTCTTGAAGCCTATCATGTACACAAGCAATGCATTTATTTCAAGATATCTCGAAAACGGTTCTTACCATATTTTTTAAAAACTAATGTTAAATAAATCAAGAAGTTATTAAATTTTATAGATAATCGCTGAATTTTTTGACTATCTTAGTAAAAAGATATAGATTTTTAAAATAAAAACATTTTTAAAGCAGTTGACGAGTAGTTTCGTGAAATTATTACAACTTGGCAACATTGTAGCCACTTCACGTATCGAAGTAACACTCGATCAGCTAAGAGGTTGTTATAAACTCGCGACGTGTTCTTGAAAAATTAATTCGTCTACTGTGTTTGAGAACTGGAATCAGCGGTTCTGTTTGAACCAAAACAAACCCTTAAAATTAGTATGAGGAAGTCACAAATTTCTATACCATATCGTTTAAATATTTGCGAGTTTGCCGGATGAAATTGAATAAAAATATAACTTGTCCATATGTGTTTATATACATGTGTTTTGTACAGTCTCTTACAAAAATAAAATTTATTAGCATTGAGAATCTCGAACTTTTGGTATTCACCATTACGCGATATTTTTATGTACGACTGTCGCGAGTGAACTACCTTAAGCCATCATCACTGCTTGCCTACAATAAATTGTGTTTTTTGAAAATATTATAGATTAAAACAATTATTTTGACAAATTATGATGATTGATGATGGCTTAAGGCCGAAAGCGCTTTGCAATTTTAAATAAATTTCACATGAAATAAGTTTTTCATTGCTAATGTAAGCTACTTGCAGACAGCCTCAACCTCTTTTGGTTCATTTTAATTCAATTTATTTTTCACTGTTTTTGTTTGTTGTTTCTTCTGTCTAGTTATTTTAATATTTTGTTTTGAGATAGTTTTTAAAATAGATAATAAGTAGAGGGGATCAGCTAATTTCAGCAAATTCTCAGCAACTGTTACTATTAAATATGATTTTACTTTTTATTTTGTGTCAATCATGTGTCGTCAATATTCTAACCTCTAGCTATTTATTTAACAGCCAAATAATTAGTTTCAAATTAATTTGAATCACAGCTAATACTATGAAGACTAGAGAGAAGGAGGCGAATCGGCAATGGTCAAATTTCCGTCCTTTTTATAAAGTTCTCCAAATTGACTGTAGTTGGCAGGTCGAACGTTACTGCTGTTCATTTACTATTTAATTCAATGTAAAATGTATACAGACGTATTTTCCACTTGATAAAGCTAAAATGAACTGAATTTTTCTGACAGTTCGCCGTCATTATTTGTTTTCATTTACAGCGCCTCATTTTTAAGCGATCACCAGTGGTTTTTTTAGTTCTATGTATAATTTGATGCCATATTTTAAAGGGAGTTGAAATGTAATTCCTCATGCTGTGCACTTGTAAACCAACACTTATTTTTTAATTTGCACCTCATAGTGAAGTGATTGAGGTGTTATTGTAAAGCTGAGATCTTACCGGTCTTAATGCTAAAAAACAGAGTCGTCTACAAATAATACATAATTTAAAGAATAATTTCCTTATTACAAATTGATTTCAGGTTTCCAGACTTATGACGCCCTGAGCTATTGAACTGGTTCGAGCTAAGTTACACTAAAAAGCCTGAGTTCCTCTTGCCATACGATCGCCAACGTCAACTAGTGGCCACCACAGCGATTGCAAACCGTCCGTCCAAATTGGTCAAGAAACTCTACAAGAAAAACAAAACTACAACTGCATTGGCAAACAACAATCAAGAATACTCTGCGCCGAACAGTAACTCCACTATTATCGTAGAAGTGCCAATGCTGTTTACACTAGGCAGCATCTACAGTACTAACTGTCTAGTTTATTTAGAGTAGGTAATCTGAAATGAGAGTATGAATGTATGAAGAACATCGTGTGCCTGACACTAAATTACTTTTGCTTTGATTAGATTATGGCCCGGGGTAAATGGATAGTGGTTTTATGAAGAAAACAAAATATCACTTTTATTATCGATCCCAATAAAAATTAAACGTCAAATTATAAAACCGTGTACACATAATGCTTTTGTTTATAATAGTACTAGTTTTTTTGTCTACAAAGTTATAGTTGTGTACTACAATAAAATAAAGTAAGTTTAACCTATAGTCCACTTATACAGTGCAAGGACCTTGCAAAAAATGAGAACAATTTTATTTTTCAGTGGCTAATAGTAATGTTTTCGAGGGTACCGAACACGAATTTGATGTATTCACCACACTTTCCAGTATAGTTAGATTATTTCCCCCGCCAAAATTAAGGTGTCCATCTAATCAAGAAGTGTTTAAAATAAGAATTAAAGATAAATAATTCATCAGATGAAACTTTTATTTAAACAATTTTCTTAAAAATTCGAATTTTGCACTTTTTGTCAAATTAGTAATTATGCTGCACTGATTCTAGACCAGCCATACTCAACCTGCGGCCCTCCAAGCTGTTCTGTGCGGCCCTCCAAGCTTTTTTGTACGGCTCCAAACAGGATCATTAGTAATTGAAATGGTTGACCTATAGTCCTGTCCTTATTACTTTTCAAAGCCTTAACACCACTAAAACAACATAGGACCTTTCTTTTTGGAATGTATGTAAAGTAAAACAACATAAGGCTCTTTTTTTATAAATTTAAACAACACGAAGACTTTTTTTTTGAAAGTATTATGTAAACTAAAACAATATGAGTCTTATTTTTTTGAAAGTAGTATGTAAACTGAAACATTATGAGGACCTTTTTTTTTTTTCTTTTTTAGAATGTAAAAGAACATTGTGGCCGGTGTAGCATAACAAACAGATTTATGTGGCCCGAAAGAAAAAAAGGTTGAGTACAGCTAGTTCTAGACCATTCCTTATGCAAATTAACATGGGAATGGTATGATGACTGGCTATGACATCACGTTTATTCTTTGTAGGAGATGCTAATGCTATTTCGCGCCATTTCTTATCTGTCTAAGGGATCTCTCGAGGTTGGTCGACCCATCAACGTTCCGCGCTGTTTATATAATATCTAGTAACAATTTTTTAAATGCCTTCATAGAGTAATGGTTAGGACGATGTGCGTTATCTGATGGTTTCATAACAGACGTCGGCTCAATCCCCCGGTCCAGCTTTTTTTTATTTAATAAAATAATAGTGTTTGGTTTATAAAATTATAGAGATTGAATTAAACTATTAAAATGGCGTATGGCGGGTTGTTGCGATAATAAATATGAATATGGTGAGTTGCAGAATGGCAGATTACTAAATTAATAAATGACAGCTTCCATCTAGTCAGTGGCGGCCCGTGAGGGAGTGCCACTGTGCCATGGCACTACCTTATTTTTGATGCAAAAATATATTTTTTATTTTTAAAACGTCTTATCATATTTTTATTTTATGCATTTTTTTACATTCATAAATTATTTGAAATGTGACAACCTCGCGCTGCATAAATCTCCAAGCTCTCGCCGCAACCGGTGCCATTTCTCAGCAGGCACTAGGGGAGAGAGAGAGAGAGATTTTACCAGCAGCCTATGTGAGCGACAGAGATGGGGACATTTTATATGTATTTAAATGGTAAAATCAAGGAAAGTGTACCGGCACAGCGGCTCAGTTAATTGCGGTTTCTCGATAATGTCGATTGATGAATTAACAGAGTTTCTTTACGCGCTTTTAAGTTTTTCGTTACGTTACGAAGTGTTAGTGACGTTAATGTGTGTCTTTTCGGTTTCGATAAACTTGTTTAAATATCTTATTTCCTAGTTTTTAATTTATTGTGACAATGAATAAAATTGGCGTCTTAAAAAACTCTTTTAGTGGTTTTTCGCTTGAAGAAAAACTACAAATTAAAGAATTAGGCCGGCCAATTCCCGATTTAAAAATTGAAAAACAAAGTGGAAGTGGGCAAAAATCGGGGTGTCGTAAATTTAATAAAACTATTTATGATAAAAATAAGTGGTTGTGTGGTTGCGAAGAAACTAATAAACTGTTTTGTTTTGTATGTGTTGTTTGGAGGTGACGAGACTTGGTCAAAAAAAGGTACAGACGATCTTGTCCATATATGGGATAAAATGAAATCGCGTGAAAAATCTAAAGTGCACATGAATAATATTTTTAGCTTTTCCATGCTTTGTAAGTTAAATATAAAAACCCAGTTAAATTCGGCTTATCGTGATGCTCTAATTAAACATAATCAACAAGTGGATAAGATTCGATGTTTTAAATCAAATTATAAATTGTATAAGGTTTTGTGGAGCTTTTGAGTTAGCTTTAAGGGGTCGCGATGAGAAAGATAATTCAGAAAATAGAGGCATATTTAAGGAGCTGGTGAATTCCGTGAATTTTAGCGCCGAATTAGACAACGACTTAAAGGTTCATATTCAAAGTTCAAAAGCTTTCAAGGTACCTCAAATGAACTTCTTGTGTGTATGTTAGATGTTTATCATGAAGAAGTTAGGAAAGAAATAGAAAATTCTTCTTTTGTTGCAGTCATTGTCGATGAAACGACGGACGTTGCTTATGAATTTCAATTAGTTATAGTTTTCAGATATTTGTGTAAAGGACGACTAGTTGATATATTTTGGAGGTTTTACGTGCTCGATGAACACGACGCCAAATCAATCGCTGAATGCATTTTAAGTGTTTTACATCCATTATTAAAACAGTCCAAATAAATTAATTGCTCAAAGCTATGACGGCGCGACTGTAAAGAGTGGTGGATTAAATGGTGTGCAAAAAATTATTAAACAAACATATCCTCTTGCAAATTACGTTCATTGCTATGCACACCAGATGAATTTAGTTATGATAAGTGCATGTTCTGTCAATAAGCAGGCTAGAATTTTTTTTTTATTTTTCTGGTTTGTGCTCTTTCTTTTCCACCCCAACTAACCTTTTTAGATTTATCAAAGTATACAAGATAACCATAAAAACCTTTTTTAAAACTTTTGAATCCGCGAGATAGCCTTAGGGCTGCTATAAATCTGCTTTAAGAGTAAAAGGGAGAATCCTATAACAGTTCTCAAGAGTATTTTTAAAACAATATTTTAAAACTAATTAGACCTAAGTCAAAGTCCGTAAGAGTATATTAAGAATTTTATTACACCATTTTGAAATCTATTTTCTACATCCGCATTATAATAATGCACTTATATGCCCATAATCCGTTTCATAATGATACCCATTATGATACAGTTTTTTCATAACGATACAGATTTTTAATTAATAGAAACCCATAATTTTTTAATCAAGCATGCTATGCATTTGACGTTTGTCCTAGGTTCCTATGTAATTGTTATAGTTGTCAAAATCAGTACGTATTAAATTTTCGTAGATAGCTAAACTTCGATAATTTGATTATGAAAATGTCAGCGATATAGAAGACTCCTCCACACATATCGGAGAAAGCAGTAAATGCAGTACAAAATATTTTGCCCCAAATATCTATGGTAATACCATTAATTACAATTTTGGAGAATTTTTATAGAAATACGAGTAATTACTGTTATTGTGTTCAATACAAATAAATGTAATATTTATAGTTCTTGATTATTTATCGGGTGTAGAAAAAATAGCGTATGCAACTCTCATGTAATGGTTATTAATACACTCGCATAAACCATACAAAACTCGCCTTCGCCTCGTTTCGTATTCCAGTTAATGCTCGTGTATTAATAACCATCATTACATGATCATTGCATAATATACTATTTTAAGAATATGATAATAAGTGGGATAGGCATAAAAACTTTAGAAAACTAATCAGTTTTAAGAGTATTAAATTTTAAACTGTTTTACCTTTATTCTGTCAGAATGATTTTGCAAACATGTTGGGAAGACTGCCATATTAGAAATTAATTATATAGTGTAAGTTTAATTTGTTTGGTTAACACTTGTTACTTCCTCAATTTTCAAACAAACACCAAAGTACTGTTAAAAGTGGGCAAGCTGGGTCATAATAAATTATGGCCCTTACAATATATGAAATTTTGTAAAAAAAAGTATTAATATACAAATTCTAATCTATTTACTGAAAGTTATTTAATAGAAAAAACATTGTAAATATCGTATATATAGCACCATAAAATGATTACACTTGTTTTTGATATAAAATATCACATTTTGTGTTTTTCAAGTTATTTCATGGAAGTGACTATTTAACAGCCAATATAAATCCTATTGTAAATTTGTCTTTGCAGGGATACTTGTCATCGTCAGAAAACTATTTTCAACTGCCTATAAAACCTACTGGAGACTACCAGAAACAAACGTGTTTAATCATAAGTAATATTAGGCGAGAAAAGATTCGTAAAGCATTATATCATAGCATGTTCCAATATAAATTACATTTATATACCCCAAAATATATTTGGCAAATTTGATATTATGTGGTCAAACGCAGTAAACGCACTTAATAATAAATCTACTGTCATTGGTACACTATCATTGTCTTTGGTACCAAATTACGCCATCACTAAAATCAAAAAATTTAAGAATTATTTAAACTTTGGCCGTAATTTACTTTAATATTCAAAAGTAAGTTATTTGAATATCCATTAGGTACATGTCTAGTAGACATGGTATGTGGTTAAACAGTCACTGCCTTATTTAAAATGGAGGATTTCCGTATTGTGTTCTATCTGTACCTAAAAACTGACATTAGCTTATAAAACTAATAAAGCAAAAAAAATACTTTTTAGGACTTTCCAGTTTTTAAAAGCTCCTGTTACACTTTTTAAAGTGTTTCATAAAACAATAGCAAAAACGAAAACCTCAATAAAACATCATAAGTTCAATCCTTAGATGGACATGACTTAACCTTACTCTTTAGCTTCTTATTTATACTATGAACAAGTCATTAAAAATATAAAAATAAGTAATAATACATTAACCATTTTTCTCTTAAACTGATCATTTTCAGAATATTAGAAGCCTCGAAATATTTCTTTGGTATTTGTTAAACAATGGCACATAATGAATTTTTTAAACACTGATGAGAAGGAGAAACATATATTTTTTTATTCTTTATGGAAATTACCACTGTTCTTTATTTTGAGAAATTTATCTTGCAACGTCAACATAATGTGATTGGGTTGAAAAGCTAGGTTATGTTCTAAAATAAACTTTAGTTCTTATTAAAACTATGTAGTTTTCAAAGAGCCCTATCGTTTACTAGATTAAATAAATTATAAGATTTATGTTGTAAAATTGTAGAAAATGTACCTAAAAGGTTCTGGGATCAATTTAATTTAAAGTATATTCCTAAAACACTTTTTAAAACTAAGTTTTAAAACCTACTTAAGGTAACTGCTAAAAAATATGCCTCTTTAACACCAAACACATCTTAGGAGTATCTTCAAACTAAATAGTTCTAAAATTACTTATTAACTAACCCTTACAGGACAACGATAAAGGATAATTTACTTTAGGATAAACTAGTTTTCTTAAACAGTTTTAAAGAAATCTATAAAACCAAGCAATAAGATCAATTTATCCTGCAGTCCTATTAGCAAAAAAAATAACTGTAATAAAATAATTATTAATTATTATGCCTTTACAAAATCGTAATAAAACATAAATAAAACTTGTTTCTCCTAAAAATGTTACTTGGAACGTCTCCTCAAAGAACAAAAATTTTGGATGAGGTAGTTAATCGCAGCTCTGCCAAGATCTTCCCAAACACGTTGAAAGTTTCAATTGCGAGGTGTTCATACTGTTTATGATAATAGAAAAGACCTCATTACAGTTGTGGACATTATAGAAAATACTTCACGCGATTCGTCGTCTATTAATCAAGCAAGTGGGTACAAATTAAAATTTCAGGATAAACATTTTATATTTTGGTTGAATATTTTTCATCAAATAATGCCTCACGTGGAAATTATTTTTAACCAATTATAAAAAATATGCACAGATTCTGTTAAGGTCAAGAAAGATTTGGTGAATTTCGAAGCAGCAATTCAAGGTATACGGGAGCAAATGAACAGCATTGTTGACAATATTCAAGGAAAAATAAACACGTTGCAAGGAGAAACTGGTAGACCAATATGAAAAAAACGAATTGAAGAGAAAAGCAGAAAACGCGAAGCCTTAGAAATATGCGATGCTGTTTTATTGCAAATAAAAACAAGGTTCAACTTCTCTCGGCATTTGGTCGCTTCTAATTTATTTATGTCGAAGAAGTTTTCGGCCTATAGGCATCAGTTTCCCGAATCATTCTTCAATGAAACATGTATACAATTTTCATTTTTAGACAAAAATTGCTTAAAAATGAATTACAAGTACTGTATCAGAGATACGAATTAAGTACCACCTCCGGAGCCGCCCCGCTGTCAATTTTATTAAATGAGGAAGGTTTAAATTGTACATTTCAGGAAACTCTTAAACTTTTAGGTATTTTGATAACAATACCTATGTCAACATCTGAAGCAGAGCGCTGTTTTTCAATACTTAAACGGATTAAAACATTTCTCAGAAATACAGTGAAGGAAGAAAGACTTAGTGCTTTAGGTATGTTGTCCACAGAAAAACATTTTGTAAACGGAATAATTGAAAATTTTAATAATAAAGTAATTGAAAACTTTGCAACCAAAAAAGAAGAATGGACTTCATTTATCGGAAACTTTAAAACTAGTATATCAAGCAACTTTGTGCGCGTGTGTAAATACTGTAAATAGGTATAGTTTTATTTTTGTGATTTTTTTGGTATGAAGTTAATAACAAACTGCAAGGACTTTCAGCATTAATTACTGGGGGTAAGTTAATTTATAATTTTTAATTAATTTTACAGGGTTCTTTGATAAGTTTTGAGTAATTTATTGGCAAAGTCTCTTCATTTATTTTTTTAATTAAAATGTTATATCTATTTTGACAAATTTTTGATAAATTTTTACCCAAAGCCAGTTTTTGGATAAAAATTTGAGTGTGGCACCCCAAAAAATTTTTCGCCTCCGGTGGGGTTTTCACATTTGTTAAAAATCTGGCACTACCATCTCGTATTCTCACAAGCCGCTACTGCATCTAGTGGTAGATATATGACGACATAGGCCCCACGGCAAGATTGAGAGCGCTTCTAGGTTACGTTGGTAACACTGCTTAGGTTAGGTTGGCAACACTCTTGAAAGGTGGTGGCATGACGCGTGACCTTGAATTAACGCTTTTCGACATTTTCAGACATTAGCCATTTTCCATGTTAATTTACATAAGGAATGGTTTAAAATCAGTTCAGCATAATTACTCAAATTTTTCGAATACGGTCGATTTTAGGGAAATCATGTATGGGACAAAAATTATAGAAAATGATATCGCAAACAACTTTTATTTGAAGAAAATTTTTATCCAATTGTGAATAACAGAGATATTCCTTAAAGTAAAAACACGACACCCATGCAGGATGGATTAAAGCTTAAGTAAAATTTGATATTTTTCTCGGTATTACCGTGGCGAGTTATCATTTTTTTTGGTTCACCAGCTATATATGATATCTCAATATGAAATAACCACCGAGTGGTCCGTAAATAATGGTCCATATCATAATAGTTTCGAAATATTAAAATCTAATTCAACTTTATTTAATAAAATATTAAAAAGTCAAAAAAAGTTCATGAGGTCAAATTTGAAATAATTATTTTGCTTTTTCGGTAGATAATAATTTCACAATCTGTATAAAATGACAAATTTGATTTTATTTTTATTTTAATGTTTTTTTTTGTTAGAATTATACAGGCCATTATTCTCCCTAAAATCCATTATAAATATTTGGAATGCAATAATTGACACTTCATGATTATCATGCCCCGGACCAAAAATACAATCAATATAATATTTATCATGTACTTGCGGAAATCATTGGTTGGACCAGTATTAAGTGCACACTTTGTATTATTTAACACAATTTTATTTAAAAAGACCACTATAGGCTTTGTATTAAATCACAACTGTTTTTTATAATTTGTAAGTATTATTTATTTTATTTATAACTAGCGACTTTACTTTAAAACTGAAAAGTAAAATCAAATTATTGTAAAGCTGATTATTGACATTTTTTAATTAGTTAACAAATATTCTTTTAAATCCTCATCTTAAGGTTTATATGGACCTCCAAAAATTGGAAAAATAATTGAGAAGGCATATACAACTTTTAGTATTATTTTACCAAAATTTAATCCATCTAGAATCATTTGTTCTCAAGAAAAATCGGAAAATTCACTTTTTTACAGATGTAAAACAAAGAAACTAGAATATCAAGTAAGATCATTATTTCATAAAATAAATTGTTTTTTTTTAATAGAACACCCTGTATCTGTAACGTGTGGAGGGTGGGTTACCCCCCACGGCACTTAGGCCTCATTAGGCCCATTGTGCATCCTCCTGAGATGATAGGCACCTCCTAGCTGGTGAGCCAGTCTACACATTTAATGTAGTTGAAAACGTCGCCGAGAGGTACTTCTCTTATATCGGCCGGTGTTAGCCGATACTCGCCGAACACAAATCTTTTAATAAATGAGAGCGTCGAGCAATCGTAAAGGATATGCTCAATGGTCTCATCTTCTTGTTCGAATCCTCTGCAGAGTGCGCATTCTGACAGCCCCATGATATGGAGATGCTTTCGTACTTGGCAAAGACCAGTCAGAATGCCTGTGACTAGGCGCAGATTCTGTCTAGTCATAGTCAAGTATTTGTTTGCTGCAGTGTTGTCAGGATAACTTAAGAGCTCTAGCAACTCTGCAGTTTCTTGTTTCATCCCATCTTTCCTTGAATTTCACAAGGGAATATTCTTTGATTAGGTCTGTCACTACCGATTTTGTCAGGCCAATAGAAGGGCCAGGTCCAAAAGGTATTTGGTTGGCTGCTTCCGTGGCTAGTGAATCGGCAAGACGGTTACCTTTCAATGTGGCGCGACCTTTGATCCATCTTAAGGTGACCACATTGTTTATGGATACTTCGGCCAAAGCTTCGTGACATTCTAGTACCAACCCTGAGTAAATTCCTGTTCAGGATGAATAGTGCTTGTCTGCTATCTGTATAGATGAGCATGTTCCTTCCGGTGATATTGTTTCGGGTTATTTCTTTTGCTGCTATGAGAATCCCCGTTAGCTCTGTTTGAACTACACTGGCACTATTGCTCACAGCCCATTTTATGTTTAGGTTTAAGAATCTGGAGTATATTTCACATCCTGAGCCTTGTTTTGTTTTAGAACCGTCGGCGTAGATATGAATCGTACCTGCCACTTCTGGCTCATCCATTTGTTATTACAACTTTATGTGGCTTATGAAAGATATATTTTGGTGAGATGGAGTCCATGTTCGCTTGAAGCAGTGGTAGCGTATCCAGCGCCTCCTGCCAAAAGTGACGTCTCGCCTCATCAGATCCTACATCAGATCCTACATCAGGTTCTATTCCGACCATGCGGAGGCGTGTCATTGTCGTCAGAGCAACCTCCTTGATGTAAATATCAAGAGGAGTCAGACTAAGAATGACTTCCATGGCTCTAGTCGGTGTTGTTTTCATGGCTCCTGTTATGTTGAGACAT
This sequence comes from Psylliodes chrysocephalus, assembly GCA_927349885.1. Classification (NCBI taxonomy): domain Eukaryota; kingdom Metazoa; phylum Arthropoda; class Insecta; order Coleoptera; family Chrysomelidae; genus Psylliodes; species Psylliodes chrysocephalus. The sequence continues at coordinate 79,110,968 of OV651813.1, read as the reverse complement.
GCTGTTCTTTGAATTTGTTCTAGTTTACAGATAGCTGTTAATTTTTGGGTTTTAGGTACCCAGACAACTGCACCGTATGTTAGCATAAGTCTTATGATAGCCGTGTAAGTCCATGCGACGATTCTGGAGGAGAAACCCCGGGTGTGCCCTACGGTTCGGCGGCATTGTTCATCAGCAATGTATGCTCTTTTAACTCTGTCAAAGGTGAGACGTAGGTACTTCACCTCTGTTGCAAAGTTTAGTTTTGTGTTTAGGAGTTCTGGAGGTTTTAATTTCATTTTCATCCTTTTCCTTATGAAAGGACACCCTGTATATTGGCAAAACGAATCCCATATAAATAAATTTTATTAGGTTAAATGGCAATCGGTTTCGGCCTTAGGTCATCATCAGGTCTAAAAATTAAGTGATAAGCGCTTACAATATACACTAGGACGTCTCCATAAGAAGGTTACAAAATACACGTGTATTATTAAAACCGAGCCCCAACTAGTGCAAGGTAGTTGTAAGAAATACCATGTGGGACATGTTGGTAAATGTGGGAAATTATGGCGATGAAGAGTGTTAGCCTAGTTCTTTTTGCAAACCTTTTTCAACTTGTAAAATTTTTATCACATTTCTCACATATGGCATTTCTAACAACTACCTGTATTTTTTTAAATATTTTATGGAGACGTCATATTATATTATAAGCACTTATCACTTAGCCCAAAACCGGTTGTCATTTAACTTTATAAAATTCATTTATGTGGGATTGATTTTAAGTCATTGTCTAACCTTTAAGGTGCACATTAGAGCAATTGGGTACCCTTCTTTAATTACCCTGTATATTATCACATTTTTCTGTTCTCTTCTTCTATTCTGTTCCAAAAATGTATACCTGAGGTGTAAAGTAAATCGTTTGGAAGTTGCATTTTTGAGCTTTTGTTTACCTTCTTTCTCTTTCTTTCCCTTTTTGCCTTCTTTTTTTTTTACTATTTTTTTCCTGGTCTTCTTTATATAAATTTGGTGTTTGGTCATAAAAACCTTACCTTTAAAATTATGGATAGTTTTAATTGAAATCATTTAATATTCTTTTAATTATTAAATAGTATCCATAGCGCTCGAGCGTATCCTGCTGTCAATTAGTAGCTGAGAATAAATCCAGCGCGGATCAGGGGAAGTCTTAATAAAAGCTCGCCAGGTTATATTCATCTTTTATCTGGATCGCTTGGGCAGCGTGCGCTTATCGCCTCACCTCCCGCGCCTTACCATACAAACAAAGCAAAATTAAATGAAGTTTGGCAACGCTCTTTGTACCGAATCATGGAGATATATCACGTAATCTATTATTGTGCAGCAGTCTCTTTTGGCGGAAATATAAACTAACGAAATATTGTTGTGTCGCAGATAGAACCATGTAACTTTAATAAATTGTGTACTAAATTTGATTCGATAGCCAGAGCCATCTCTAGAGTCAGAAACTAGTGAGGAGGTAGGTCCATATAAACCTTAAACAATTTAGACTTTTAGCTAATGTGGTCATTCCATAATATATTATTCGTTCATATTTCATGATCAGTCACCATAATATTCTCCTTATCCGTTAGTGTCACACTCCCTTTCCCAAATTAATTTATTAGTATATAAATCATTGAATTTGATTTCCTTAGGAATCCTATTGTAACGTAATAATTATAAATGAAGTATTAACATGACAATTTTGTATTTAAACCCAAATAATTTTAATAAACATTGCTTTTTTGCGATTTTTTAATAGATTCCATGAATTTCTAATTTGAAGAAATACATTGCTTGATATAGTATGGAATGACCCATTATGGAAATGCTTCATATACTTCATATATTGAATGAAAACTTGTATGTTTGAAACTAATGGTTTGATCATTGACTTCTCTATATTTGTACCTATCTTTTGATAATTGTTAATGTTCCTTTCCTCATCTTATATCTGTAATATATTTCATAATTTTAAACTCTAAATAGACTGAACGTAAGGCCCTAACATCAGTCGATTGACAACTTTTTTATTATGCAACAATTACAAATATAATTGAAATTTCGTGGTTCCCAAGATATAGTGGAAAATTTAAATTCCTAATTTTGAAAACCACGATTTAGAAAATAACTTGTTACAATCCCACGTTTGTCTGCCTCATAAAAGTATCAAATAATAACATTTGTAAACAATTTTTATAGATTTTTTTATTATATACCTCTTATTTTATTTTTAATTTATTACAGTCATTAAAATAAATAAATCCAATAAAAGTAACATGTTTATTTGAAACTTTTCTTCGATATTTGTTACTGCCTTATCTGTTTAAAATTTATGGAATATTGATTTAAAATATCTAAAACGACAGGAGCGCATTTACTCTATGTACCCTACAATATCAATAAGTGACTGAATTATACTTGATAAGAATTAAACGTGCTCATATATTCTTTGTCTTAAAATAATAGAAGAATTTTGGATTCTTCAAAATACACACTATTCAAGAAACAGCTGTTCAGCTGAATAATTAATTGCCTGAATTATCCTGTTTATACCTGACCGTCAGAGTCTGTAGCAGACTGAGAAATGGTAAAGTATTTTTTTAACTGGCCTAGAGTTTTTTAGATAAAAAAAGTTGCTTTTGTTACAAAAACAAATCAAATAGATTCTCATTTAAAGAACTTTTGGTCGACATGTATATTTGAATGAAAACATGTATTTTGTTAATTGTCATATGATTTGTTTCATCTAAATATAATTCTAATTATAGTTGAAACCATTTTTACATTTTGACAAGAGTATGAAGAATATGATAAGTAAATATAAGGATCATGATGTCTTTATAATTCTAAAAAAAAACTTATTCCTACGACCACCTATGAAAACTACACATGGCACACTGTTTAGATTAATGAAAAGTATTTCATATCACCCTCATAATGATAAAAATATCACGGGTATGTATAAAATTAGGTATGTCGGAATTTATAGTTTATCTTACCCAACCAAAAGATTATTATGTTCAAAAATTTTGAAAAGGGTAATTCAAATATAAAATAAAATACTGCGTGATCCATTTAAAAAACATAAGTTTGTTCCAGTCTGAACTAATTCGAAACTAATTTTAAAACATAGATTTGAATACTGCCTACCGTTTTGTAAATGTTTTTTGTACCTTCAATAGTGCCAGAGATATTGAGCTTTTCACAGTAATTTAAATATTTTAGTAAAAAAATAAGAAAAAATAAAAATATTTAAAAAATGACTAATTTAACTAACTTGTGCTGTCCTGAGCTATTGCGAATTCCTTCGAAAAAAAAAATATATATTAAATAAGAAAAATAAAAAAAACTTAACTAATGTACCTTTTGCGGTCTGGAGCTATCGCGGGTTGCATCGAAAAAAGTTATACATAAAATAAGAATCATTAAAAAACTTAACTAACTTATCTAGCCTATGCGGCCCGGAGCCATTCCGGGTTGCATCTAAAAAAGATATACATAAAATAAAAAAAAATATAAAAAATTTAACTGATGTACCCAACCTGTGCAGCCTGGATCCATAGCGTGTTGCTTCGCAAAACAATTATACAATAAATGAGAAAAATTTAAAACTTATCTAATTTACCTAACCTGTGCGACTTGTAGCCATATACAACTATAAAATTTTGAGATTCTTTTGTCAACAGAGCATCCATTAGAAGATCACATGGTATGAGGTTTCAGCAAGCAGTGTCCCGTTAGTAATCCCACAATGGTGAATAACTGAGGCCTTGCGAGTTGTAGTGCCTCAGTAGCCATGCGTGGGTTTGGTACCCTAAGCAGGAGCTTACTGATTCTGTGCCCTCTTATCTGTTGCCAGTGAATTTAGTGTTTTGTGGTTATCTACCTGTTCACTGCCTGTCGAGTAGACATTTTGCTTATCTCAAATACAGGTTCGGGTCCTGTGAATGGTAGTTCTGATCCCTCTTTGGCGAGTTCATTAGTCTTTTTATTTCCTTGGATACCTTTGTGCCCACGCCATGCTAGTTTTACCTTGTTGTAGGTTGCCAGATCATTTAGTGTTCCAAGGCAGTGCCGGACAAGCTTTGAGTTGATTCTGTTTAAATCGGCTTTTAATGCTATCTGAGAGAATTAGGATGGTTTGTTTTTTATACTTCTTAAATTCTCTCGTACACAATTCAATTGCATGTATTTCAGCCTGAAATAAAGTGGTATGTTTTCCCAGTGAGACGATGATGTCGCATTTGAGTTTAACTCCATGTACGCCAGAGCCTGTTCCCTTATTAGTTTTAGATCCATCCGTATACCATACGAGATCGCTAAGCAAGTATTTCTCTACCTCCTTATTTACCTCGTTCCAGTTGACCTGGAAAAGTCTGTTGAAGGTTAGGCGGGGTGTCATGTGATCTGATCCCATGTTTAATATAGGATCATTTACTTCATGTGTTATTCTGGTATGTTTTATGTCCCAGTGGGTTCCAGTTGCTGGAGATGTCCAGTCTGTATGCACTCATTCTAGCCTCCCCCTTTGTGACTAGGTCAAGGGCTGGGAGGTTTAGAATGATTTCCATAGAGGCTGTCGGTGTACTTCTCAGGCTCCTGTAATACAAAGGCATGTCAGCCTCTGAATTGAGAGGGTATTGAGGGCTGTTTTCTGGTTTACTTTTGGCCACCAAACAACCGCTCCATAAGTTATCATGTTATTGCCAAATAGAGCCAGTAGACCAGTTTCGGTTTTAATCCCCATGTTTTCCCAAATGCCCGTCTCCCTATAATGAGAGACCTTTTACATTTGTTGGTCGCTTTTTGTAAGTGTTGGTTCCAAGTAAGTTTGCTATCTAGGATTAGACCCAGATATTTTACTTGGTTCGCTTTGTTTAGCCTTCCTTTAAACAGAGTCGGAGTTTCTAAGACCTCCAACATTCTCGGCTCCAACCTTGTTTTCCGAGTAAAGGCTTCGAGCATAATATGCTCGAAGAGTACAGGTTATGAGTTGTGCCTTGTCAGGGTTTACTAAGAGGTTTTCCATAACGACCACATTTCTGTCAGCATAAAGCCGCGTACAGACCGAGATTCCAACGCAAACCGGCACATGTGCTCAGCGTTGGTGTCGGTGTGTACGGCGCGGCGAACAGAGCCCAACCGATTCCAAGCTTGGCATTGGCGTTCGGTTGCGTTCGCTCCTTGAGCGGTACATCAAAGGAATGTTTGAGTTGGTGTGGACCGGATTTGTCGCTCGCTTGGTAGAGATTTTGCTTGTTTTGTTTTTCTCGAGTTGCTTTTGGCATTTTAATGACATTTTTAGTTCAGCCGCGTACTGGTGAGCATATATTTATGTTTTGATAAAAAATATGGAATGGACTGAAGATTTATGTTTAAAATTAATTGAATGCTATAGGCAAAATCCCACATTATGGGACCCAACTGATAAACGTTATAAACTCTCAAAGTTTAAAATAGATTTGTGGAAAAATATCGTACAAGAATTCAAATGTGAAGAAGGTGAAGTTAAAAGGAAAATAGAAAGCTTGTTAACATCGTATCGTCGTGAAATGCGACGTGAAGGGGCAGTGCATTCCTGATGGGTACCCAGGATGTGTTCCTGATGGGTACCCAGGATGTGTATCACTCAAAATGGTTGGGTTTGTGTTTAAAGCCATTTTGCACCAAACTGATCAAGCGACCGAACCTTCCCAAACGTTGTCGAACCGAAATCAAATTTTTGTTGTGGACGTGCGCATTCCAATCGCTTCCAACGCTAAATCCCAACGGGCAAGATGCTTGGGTGGAATGCTCGGCGTTGGAATCTGGTCTGTACGCGGCTTCAGAGCTCTTTGTATGAGTTCGAAGACTGAGGTTTAATGTTTCCCTCAGATAAGGATAACTATGTCATCAGCATATCCTTGGGCGTACAGCCCTCGATTGTTCAGTGTTTTCAGCAGTTCATCTGCTACTAGGTTCTACAGTAGAGGAGAAAGGACTCCACCCTGTGGCATCTACTGTGAATATTCACCTGCATGATTTCACTGAACATTTGTGCCTGTACTTGCCGTCCGCGTAACATGTCTTCTATCAACCAGTAGATGGTGTCTTCTATTCCATGTTTACGAGCGGCAGCTACCATTGATTTAAAGGGGGTATTATCAAAAGCTCCTTCTATATCAAGAAATGCTCCTAGGACTATTTTTTGGCTACTGAGCCTCCCATCTATCTTGGTTGCAAGATGATGCATAGCAGACTCACAAAATTTTCCTGATTGCTAGGCATGTTGGTCTCTCTATCAGAGTGGTTTTTCCGGACATGCTGATCAATCAGGTTTTTCAATCCTTTCAATAGAAATGACGTCAGAGTTATTGGTCTGTAGGCCTTGGCCACGGCATATGTAGGACGCCCTGGTTTAGGTTTAAAAACAACTGCTTTGTTTCCAGTTATTCGGTACATGTTTATATACCAAACTTGCTCTGTAGAGCCTACAAATATCAGGCGCTAACTTGTTTTACTTTATTTATATCACGCGCTAACTTGTCTTTCGCGTATTGGTCTCAGCGCGAATTTGTCGCAGCAAATGTTTTCCACGCGGAATCGTTTCACGTTAAAATGGATCGGACTCATCTGTAAAGATTCATATTAATATTTGAGCGAGCTCGCCCTGCTGACGTTTCGAAATTCGCTCGCGCGAATTTCGAAACGCCAGCCGGGGGCGCTCTATATTTTTGTAGTAAAACTTCTTACGCCACGGTTCGATATTTGACGAGTAAAGCGGTCCCATATTTGGTGAGAATGGAGAGTGAAAGAACATGTAACGTGTAACGCAGCCATACTCAACCTTTTCTTCCTTCGGGCCACATTCGTATATATGCTATGTTACACGGGCCGCAATATTTTTGGATGATGACCTTTTTGTTTAGGCCATATATCTAAAATTAGTTAGTGGGGACCTCTAATAAATAAAACACAAAATATATAAATATATACCGTTTTGTTACTGCAAAAACAAGATAACTCACATTTTTAGAGTTTCGATAAAACACTATTCAAACGTTTAAAACTGAATAAAAAAAGTAAAAGCTTCAAACCGTTTATTAACTTCAATGAAAGGTATTGAAAACATTGTTCACAAAGTATAAACTAATAATCTATCAATAATTGGTAAAAAAAAGAGAAAAAACGTCACTTAGCTTATTTTAGCTCTATATACAAATCATAATTCAATGTATGTGTCACTATCTTCAGTCGAAGTTTAAGTAACATTATTGGATACAGGTAGATTGTGATAATAATGGTGAAATTCATCAGGTGTATCTGATTTTGCAAAATTTTAGTAAATATTTCTTGCACTTTTTGGTAAGTATTTTCAAAACTTTGTTTTATCCTTTGATGCATCGCTCTGAATAAATACTCTGCGAGTTTGGCATATAAAGCCGAATTCCACACTCGCCCATTGAAAAATGAAATCTGTTTTTCTGGTGGAATGTATTTAGGATAGCTGAATATTTCGATTCGTTGTCTATTAGAAAATATGGTTATAATTGAAATTCGCCTGTTATCACTAATACTTTTTTTTACGAATTTTCACATAAAGATTCGCTCGTTACGGCTTAACGAATCACTTGTTACGGCTTGACCAATCACCCGTTACATCTTGACCAATCATTCATTCACCACGGAGATTCAAACATTACGTGTTATTATCTAGTTGTTTAAGGTTTTAGCTGTATCGCGGAAAGAAAGGGTAACGTAATCATCTCGTGGATTTCGGAACAATCGAGAAAGGCCAGAGACGGCTCTAGTCATAATAAAACAAATTGCGTGAGCACAATGTTGTAATATTTCAACAAACACATTCAACAAAAATAAGTAGTAAGTTTTCACTCGAAATCACTACACATTTTCTCGAAAATTCCAAAATCATTATCGAAATCAATTCGTCGCTCATAACCGGAAATGGCGAGAAAAAAGATCGTATAAAATTAAGGTGAATTTTCAGTGAAATCACCTAAATTACATAAAAATTTTTTATGTGATTTCCGAAATACAGGTACGTTTTGACTGTATTGGTTTCTCCTCGGTTCTGGCCTTTATCTTGTTTTGGCAGGAACACTATGAAGAATCGGACTAAATATATTTAGCAAAAATAAGTTATATGCCTATTATCTGGTTTTGGTAGACACACTTATCCATTGAACACAGTGTTATGATTATGTTTTGGTATAAATGCCACCCCATCTTGTTTGTCCATAGTGTTAATGTATTAACATGGAGTTAGTTTTTATTGGCTCTCTGTTTATCATGAATATAGACTTCTTTCACACTTGTAGAAAGTGTACCTACTTAACTCGAAAATTCCAAAAGTGCAGCTATCTTGTTTTTGCAGTAACTCCACAAAATTCCAAACGTTTATTTAAAAATTAGCATGCTACTTAGCGCTGCGACCAATAATAGTGTTGCGGGCCACAAAAAAAAACTTGGAGGGCCGCAGGTTGAGTATGGCTGGTGTAACGCATGTAACCGCATGGCAACGTGTAACGAAATTAAAAGAAAATTGACCTTGAGTTTATACCTAGCTTTGCTCGTCCCGCAAATATTCAGTCGTTACATAAAACGGCATTTCGTAACGTGTTACATACAATATTTTTTCTAATTAGATTTTATAAATTTGGGTTTTGGTAAAAACTTACTGACATCTAGGTAACCAGTATTGTAGTATGTATATTGCTTGTTAAAGTTATTTAAATTTCAAGGAAGTAGGTTATTTTGTCGTGTATCGTGTTTTAATTATTTTGTGCTGATTTAGAATGGAAAATAAGGACCAAAACAAAATTCCAACGTACCTTATATACGGAGGCCTTACCCTTAGAAAACTGATCTAATAATTACTTGTTTATTGTTCAATATGTACATTTTTGTTTATAATATAATTCGTTCGTTAAAAAACATTTCAATAATCTGAACAAAACTATATTATTTTTAGGTTATGTATACCTTTCCTTTTTATTCTTTATTATACTTTTAACCTGTCGGTATGTAACTTAGACAAGGAAAGAGAGAGGACGCGCCAAAGCTTTTTACTCGCTCGAGCGACAAAGTTGACAGCTTTGTTACTCACTTAATTTAAATTAGCTATAATATATTTATTTTTAATAAATGATTTTCAAGTTATTTGTACGCAGTTACATGTTTTTTGTTATATTATCCAAGTTAATATGGACTTTAAATATCAACTGCTTTTTTCATGATTAACGTAGGTATAGGTAATACATTATACACTACTTACGACAAATTTTCAGTTTTTATATCTATTTAAAAAAGTGTAATCGTAGAAAAAATCTTGTGTGTATTTTGAGCAGAAATTTTCTGTCTCAAGCGGCAAAGTATCGCTTTTCGCTCTTAATACACAAATAGCTATTAAATAATTGTGGTCGTAGGAAAATTGTGTACATAACTCGTTGGAAAGTGCGTTTCATGCGCGAAATAGCTCAAGACTTTCCTCACTTGTTACGTAATATTCTATTTTTGTACAGACAAAAGATTGCTTTAGAATCGTTTTCCTTAAAAAAAAAACGAATAAACTAGCCATCTTTTCCATGTCTTTTCAACTTTTACCGATCATATTATAAAAAATGATAACATTGTCTGGCATAAGTTTATTTAAACAAATCTGTTACTTCTTGGATGGCTTACAGAGGATTTTGAAGAAAAAGAGGCTGTTGAATATCTTATATATAGGCAACCTACACACATACACTCTAAATGTTATGTATTGATATATTTTAATTCTAGTCATACCTAACCTTTGCGGCCTGGAGCCATTTAAATTTTACTAATTGCTTTCGCACAGGTTAGGAAAATTATTTTTTTTTATATATGAAAAACTTAACTACTTTAGCTAACCTGTGCAACCTGGAGTCATTTAAATTTTACTGATTTTTCTAGCTAGCACAGGTTAGGTAAATTATTTAAGTTTTTCTATAAAAAAACTCAATTAATTTACCTAACCTCTGCGGCCTAGAGCCACCGCTGGTTGCTTTGCAATAAAAAAGATATCAAAAATGAGTAAAATACAAAACTTAACCAATTTACCTAATTGATTGCTCTCGCACGGGTTATATAAATTAGTTTTTTTATTTTTTTTATTGTATATTTTTTTTTGCAAAGCAACCAGCGGTGGCTCTAGGCTGCACAGGTTACCCAGCAAACATTTTGGTGTAATTTGACGTCGATACTACCTAAATTATATATAATAAATTTGGTCGCAAAATTAGATTTAACCATAATTAAGTAAAATTTACGTTGGCTCGACGTGGATTCGACATAAGTGGAGAATAAGACGACGTCAAAATTTGGTTTTATTTACCAAAATAGGTAGAATTACATCTAAATCCACATTGTAGTAGCCCAGTACGTTTGGTTAGTAATACCTCTCTAGAGAAATTTGACGTCAGTATAACGTTAATTCGACGTTGATTTAACTAAGTTTAGGTAGAAACTACCAAAACATTTGCAGATGACGTATGCCTCCAAGTGTACGAAAAGAAATTATATACTTATTTGGTATTTTTCTCTATATATAAGTAGAAATATTGTAAGAAGTCACCAACACAAGTAAAACATATACCTAATTCACATGAAAGATTGAAAATAAATAAATGTCGGTGACAAAAATATATGTAATGTAATTGCGGTGAATATACAGTTCACGCTTGTTGAAATTAATGCGAAAAAAATTTTGTCGTGCATGTTAACAGTTCTACTTAGAAAAATAACAATGCCCTTCCAAAATACTCTCTAATTAAAAAAATATAAGAAAAAAATATGATCGTGTAAAAAAATAATAATATTATGAGCTAAAACTATGTTACGTTTGTTGTGTATTACTTTAGAAAATCAATAATGTTTCGTTTTTCGGTATTTTCATTCGTATGTTTTAGTTATGGTCATTTTAAAAATTTAAAATTTGGAATTCGACCTAAAAGTTATTATGACTAAGGAAATCTACGTATTTTACAAATACCTTTTTACTAAGTTGAATTAACTTCAATTTCACGACATATTAGTTAACTTTACCTATTTAAAGAAATAATAACTTATAGGTTCTATAAAAAATTTACCTATAGGTAAATATAACATATTTAGGTCACGTTGTTCTGCAGTTGAGATTTTAGACGTTTCACTTTACGATAAAAATCGGAAGTATAACGATATGATTTATTATTTTTCGAACTCATTTTATTAATTATTTTTCGCACTCATTTAAAGCTCTATCTACACCATGGAGGAAAGATCTACACCACACGTAAATTAAGATTACGACTGTAATGGTTTTTTTAAAATGGCCGAAATTCTTAAGAATAATGACGAAGACAGTAACTGAACAACCTAATTGTTAAAATAACCTAAATAATATAAATTTTATAAATAGGTTATGTATGGTATGACTCTTTTTAAATTGGTGGTTTTTAGTCGAATTTACTTTGTGGTAGATTTTTGAGGTAACTAAATGAGTATTCGACTATTTGGTTGAAATTAGGTAGATAAATAGGTAGAATTTTGCTACGATCTCGACCTAATATTACTTTAAAGGAGAGTAAATAAAAGCGGCCAAATAGGTTACTATGGAGGCATAAAATTACGTAGAATTTTTAACTAAATCTACCTAGTTGGATATTCTACTATAAAGACGATTTTTAGTTGCCAAACAGGTAGATATTACCTAAATATGGCACCTAATTTTACTACAAAGGAAATTTAACTTTGAAGTAATTGTTGGTTATTTTTTTTAGTAGTTTTTCCCTTGCTGATATGGTTAAAGTTACTTTTAAGCAGATTTGTGTAAAAGGTAGATTTCTTGGTATAATTTACGTAAATTTAAATATAAATTAAAACCGTTTGGTAAATTTACATTAGAGGTATATTTTTCTAGTCAATTTTACGTAATAATTACCTCAATAAGTAAATTCGTCTTTAACAAAGTCGAGTTATAACTAATGTTATAGAAAATGTTTGCTGGGTAGGTAAATTAGTTGAGTTTTTTTCTAATGTTATGTATATTTGGTTTTTCGATCAATTGCTTTTTCAATCAAATATTTTTTCGGTCAATTTTCTTTTCGATCATTTTTCTATTTGATTAATGGACCTTTCCCGTTATTGATGATCTCTATTAATCATGCGCACATTCTACTTCCGCTTAAAATCATCAAAATTTATTGTTGTTTCCTACCCTGCGTTTCAATTATACATCCGCAAATGTCATTTTGTTTTTGAGTTTGATAGTAATGCGCTAGTTCAGTGATGATGTAACATGGAGGTATAATACTAATGGAGATGCCATGAGGCAATTGTTTTGCATATGATACGTTTTATTAAAAATTACCCACTGGGCGTGGCTTAAATGGTTGACTAAGCAGGGTCGTATTCAAATATAATTAAAGTCCGTATGCAGAATTACAACTTTTAAATGACTTACTTACCTAAGATTTGTTTCAACATGATCGATTCGAAATTAATTTGATGACATTGCGCAATTATGACTTCTACACTATTTACTATTATTTATTAACCGTTTTCCGACCAAGCCAATCTGCCTTCGCCGAAACCGTCCGATATATGACCTGTGTGATCGAAAATTAACGTTCGAATAACACTGTGCATCAGATTTGTTAATCTCTTTGTGCTTTAAAACTAAAACCCGAACTACGATTTTTCGTTCAAGGACTCTCTTCTCTTGATCAAAGCTGCCAATGTCAAAATCTGACAATGAGGAGAATTATGACATCAAATTACCAAACCAAAAACCAAACCGCTACGTGAATTGTGAATAAATATATTTCAGTAAAAATACAGCCGAGTTTGTAGAAAGGACAATTAATTACTTTTAAATGTAAAACATGTAGGTCTTTCTGCTGCAGATGACATACATTAAAAATATGACCCGCTACAGTCAAAAGTTTAAAAAGACCAAAAATTCAGCTAGGTATGACTTTATGGTTAAAAGTAGATGGAAGAAAACCATGATCAAAACTACTCTGTCAAAACCAATCGGAACTAAAAAGACTCGGATAATAGTTGTTGGTTTTATTTATGTTTGAAATAATTAATTATATAGGGTAGGTGGTAATGTTGTAGTTGACGGGTCTAGAAATGCGCATATTCACACCACCCTGCACTGACGTCTAGAATTTGAATTTGCTCAAGCCACGTTGCCAAATCTCCACTTTCATTTTAGCTTGCTTTATTTCATAGTTTATTATTTAGACAGATTTTAACCTCTGTAAATTAAAATGTATGATAAATAAATATAAAGATTTATATTATATTTTGAAATAACAATTCTGTTTTGTTTTATAAGACAGTTTTAATAGAATTTAAATTTTGTAATTATCACTATTGAAAGGTATTATTGACATTAAAAATAACGATCGTATTACTTGAACATTTTTTTAATTTTATGAGATTTTTAATCGATGTAAAAATTGGTAAATAGATGATTAAAAGTAAAATAGTTATTTCAATCTGCTTATTCCCTGATTCCAAATAATTAAATATAACCTGGAAACTATGTAACGATTCCAACTGACAGAACTAGTCGGAACAGCAATGGTGGGGACTGGCGCATTTCCAGACCCTTCAACTACAACATTACCCGATCCTGTATTCTATTTTTTAATAACAGATGTAAAAACCAAGTTCGTATTTAAAAAAAGTACATTGATGATAATAACCAAAAAAAAACGACACTTAGGATTTAAAATTAAATATTATCGTCTTGTAGAGAAGAAAAACTGGTAATGACAAAAGTTTTTGAAATAGCTTGAGGGTTCTTGGCGTAAATCTTCTAACATATATGTGGCACTGTACCTACAAATGAAAAGAAAACTATATTATTTACAGCAAAAACATTAAAACTACAAATTATTCCAAAGTTTATTTTTTTATGACTGTCAGACTATGTCTATTATTCCAAGCCTTTTCCAAATGTGTGTAAATTAAGGCTCCCATTTTTTTGGTTTTTAAACTAAATTAAAAGTCACAAACTAATATTAGTTGCAGTCGTAGAAAAATTATAGATTATAACGCGTGTGAAAATAAGTTTTCAACACTTGTTGCAAAATATTCTATAATGTACTTACCTATCTCCATTTCTATACAAAGACATCTCTCCACCATCTTTGTTTTCGTTTTTTTTTTGTCCTCTTGCCATCCTGTAAACTCCTAACATAAAATAAAAGGCTGAGGCAGCAACGATACGCGTCCGCTCATGCTTCATCTTTTCGTGCAATTAAACCAAATTATGAAATTTTTATCGCCAACACTGCCGTCGCAAAACAGACTGCAATAGGCACGTGCCCACGTCTGCGCGATCCTCATGCGCCGTGGGAAATTACTTAAATATTACGCCATGTGATAACTAACAAAGTATGCAGGTATGGTTTATAGAAATTTAAAATTAGTGAGTTGTATTCAATATCCCACATATACCGCTAGATAAATAATATTGGCAATGAACGCGAGCGCAGGCGCGGATATTTTATGCCCTCACAGGTGCCATCGGCCATTTTATAGTTTGTTTTCGTTTTGTTTGTGTCGTGTGCATGAGTTTCATTTGATAATTTTTTATTAAAAGAAGGTAAGTAAGCTTTAAAATCTAAATTTATTAGTGTAAAAGGTTGATAGACTTTAGTTAAATAAGACGATGGATAAATTCACGTTATTAAGCTTCTTAAGTAGGTTGTATGCACTAGGCGAGTTCGGTCAGTCAGGGGCTGGAGCGGGACAAATTTTAGGGTGCTTTTAAATGACATTTAAGCGTGTTAAACTGTCACTAATCGGACTAAACCTAACGCTAAAAGGGTCGTTTGGAGTTAAAAGTGTTAAAGGAGTTAAAGGAACTTGGCAGACCGAACGCAATGAATGTACGTTAAAATCCGTATCCTTTTTAGGTAATTCACAACTAGAAATTCATTTCGTTTTTACGAAACCCTATTTTATTATAATTAAGATGGATGTTATTTTACCTACCTTCATATACCTACTTATTTCGTGTGATTATTATTGTTGGTGATTTTGGATATAGCTTGATTTAAAATATAGTTTTACTTTTTGGGGAATTCTACAATAGAGCGTCTTTTTTTTCAGGAAGAACATTCCTGTTTAAATTGCAGCGCCAATATAATGTGTGTGTATGTGTGATTAGGTTTAGGTTTTCCTTGGCTTCGGGTACTATGCTCATTCGTCAGCTTAAATGTAATATGTTATTTAATATAATAACAGTATGTTTATACTATAGTTTACTTTTTTTAAATAAATTTAGCCTGCTCATAATATTTGTCTTTGTTTTAATTAACTATACTTAATATAACAACAATGAAGAATAAGATTTATTTGTAAGATGCTTATATATGTTAGATAACTCGTGCATTGTATTCAGTTTAAAACTTACTTCACATATTTTGGTGGTTTTTTTAGGTATGGTGTACAATATTTAATTGTAAAAATAAAATGCTATACCTATGCTGAGTAGCATCAAAAAAAGTTAACACTAGAATAGTAAACTTTATATTATTAAAAATACAGGGCGTTCCGATGTTATGCTAGTGAAATGCTGATTTTCTTCATATCGAATGTTTTTAGATTATATTATATCATACATTGTTCCACTTATGTTTAAAAAAAAAATCTGATGAAGCATTAAATACGACACCCTATAGGCATATATAATTTCCGATATCTTAAATATATCAAATAATGAATGTAAACTGGATATGTTAAACATCTATAGGATATATCTATTGGTAACTTATGAACCTCTACTAAAGGTACCAATTAGATATATTGCTGGATATCCATAGAATATCTTCTATATCCTGGATATAGATGGACATTTGGGTATCCATATTAGATCCGCTGGATATCAATGATATCCTGTGGATATATTGGATATCCACAAAAGATATTAGATATTTTGCTGGATATCTTCTATATCCTGGATATAGACGGACATTTGGATGTCCATATTAGATCCATGGGATATCTATGATATCCTATGGATATATTGGATATCCACAAAAGATATTCTCTGGACATCTCTGGGATTTGGTGTGTTGTCTGGGGTGCCACTCCCTGCCCAGACAGCACACCAAATCCTTTGGATATCTACTGGACATCCCAATATCCACTGAATGTCCAGTCCATGGTGGATATCTATTTTATATCCATTGAGATGTAATTTATAGACATGCAAATGTCCATAAATAATAGTAATTATATAGCAAATTATTAAAAAATTACGCCATTGTGCTTGCCATCGTGGCTAATAGTACCGTTCAGATATTTAAAATTAATTTTTTTAAGGTGTTTCAATATCCCATGGATATCCACTAAATATATCAAAGTCTAGGCGCGAACGAAAACCATGGTGGATATCCACCCAGATGTAATTTTTGATTTTGCTTACTAAGTATATATGGCGATACCACTTTCGCTCGTTGAATATCTACACTCATGCTCAACCCGCCGTAACTGAGTTTGATCAAAATTGGTATCGCAATCAGACTCCGTTAGAGACTGGAGTCGAGAATTTCCATTTATTGCTGAAGAGTCCTAATAAGGATGACTTTCTCCTTAGTGGGCAAAATCAAAGGCAGAGTGTTCAAAATATTTTGAGTGTTGAAAATATTTTTTATCTCTGCTATCTTCTTTCGACGTTATTCAATAATCATTGGTTACTTATGAACCTCTACTAAAGATACCCATAAAATATTTTGCTGAATATCCGAATATCTTCTATATCCTGGGATATAGACGGACATTTGAATATCCATATTAGATCCACTGGATATATTGGATATCCACAAAATATATTCTGTGGATATCTCTGGGATTTCTTGTATTGTCTGGAAGATACCCATTAGATATTTTGCTGGATATCCATAGGATATCTTCTATATTCTGGATATAGACGGACATTTGGATATCCATATTAGATCCACGGGATATTTCAGATATCCTGTGGATATATTGGATATCCACAAAAGATGTTGTCTGGGCGCGGCGTTGGATCCCGGCTTAATAGTGCCTAAGTATTATTTAAATTAATTAATACGTTATAAATAAATTGTAAATAAAGTGTTTTAAATAAATAAACTATAAATAAATTAAACAAACGTTACAATATATTCGATGTCACCCATACAGCACAAACACATTTCGGAAATATTTCAACAATGTTGCATTTCAGAAATGTATTCTAGTTTTTTTTCTATTATATTATCAGATTAAAAAGAGACATTTAAAAATATACATGTTTATTTAAAATACACAAAACTCAAACATTGATTCTTAAACAAACAAATAAATATGTTTTAAAGAATATTTCATAAAATATAGAAGTTAATTGCTTCATTCCCACCAATTCCTTTAAATGCACTAATTTGAAACAACTAGTTTTTTTTTTTAATAAATGCTCCAAGTAAAGAAACATTTACGATTATTATAATCTAATCATTAAGATCAATTATCAATTTTATTTTTACCTAACGTATCTAGGGATGTAAAACTTCATAAACTAAGATTCTACTGATTATATATAGTGTACTTTAAAGTCTAATTATTTAGTTACACTACGGTTAACCTATAACACTTAGCACTATACTCTAACATCACTGAACTAACTCAAAAGGCTCTTTTGAGTCTTCTTATTAGATTGGCATTGTTGAGGAGCTGGATAATCTCAAGGTTTCCATATTGGAGCAGTCGTTGTTGGTGACTACTGGCAAATTTTTGTATTGTATTTTCAACAGTCTCCACTTTAAGGTCCCTATAAAGATCAGTATTACGGCAGTACCAGGATGCATAGATGATGTTCCTTAATACTTTATCCCGGAAACGTTAAATAACTTAGACGTTATTTTTACTGGCACAGCCGCAAAGCTGGCAAATTGCTTAATTTCCACCAATTCCTTTAAATGCACTAATCTGAAACAAAATATAGGTAGGTACTACAAAACGTAGTTTCTTTATTATATAATTCACATGTGCGTCCCATTTCAAATGACAGTCAATGTATACACCTAGATACTTTATGTTATTGGCAGATTGAATATCTATTGAATGTTTCTGATCTATTTTAATTTTTAGTTTTTTATAAGGTGGTAAGTTATTTCTGTAAGATGAGAATGGTACGTAAAATGTTTTATTATAATTTATTGTCAAAGCCTTGTAATGGAAAAAAATTGACAATTTTTGGAAAGTCTGCCTCAACGGCATTCTTTAGTGACTCCCAATTACTTAATTTGTAGAAAACTGCGGTATCATCGGCAAAACTGACCACTTCACCTGCGACGTGTTGTTCAAATAAGTCATTTATATATATGTTAAATAGTAGTGGACCGAGTACTGTTCCTTGAGGAACCACAGGTTATAATCTTAGGATCACTTAAGGTTCCGTTAATATCGACTAATTGTGTTCGGTTATGAAGATAGCTCTTCATTAAATTGTAGATTACGTCCCTGAAACCAATGTTTTCTATTGTTTCTAAAAGTTTTTGATGGTTAACAGTATCGAATGCTTTTGCGAGATCAACAAAGATGCAAAGTGACGGTTGTTTTTGGTCTATTGAATTATTGATTATTTTTGTCAATCTCGCAATAGCATCTGAAGTTGAGGTGTTTTGCCGAAACCCATACTGCTTGTTTGACATGACTTTATATTTATTTAAGAATGATAACATTCTCTTTTTAATTATTTTTCAAAAATTTTTCCTATACTGGAAATTATTGAGATCGGTCGGTAATTAATTACTTCGAGCTTATCTCCTTTTTTATAAATGGGGATTATCATAGATTCTTTTAGAGAATCTGGAAATTTTCCATCACTAAAGGATTTATTTATTAGAAAGGTAAATACTGGTGATATTTCATTGTTTATTTCCTTGAGTATTTCAGACGTTATATTATTCAAACCAGGTTTTTTATTATTTTTAAGGCTGTTTATCGTTTCTGAGACTTCCTTACTGTTTGTATTTGATAAATATATACTTTTATTATTTTGTTTTATTCTAATGTTTAAGTTCGTCGGTGTAGATATTCTACTAGCCATTTTTTCCCCAATTGTTGTATAGTGTTCACAAAATGTATTTGTTATTAATTTAAGATCGTCAGTAACCGTCCCTTGGATAGTTTTAATTCGATCAATTTTTACTTTGTTTTCTTTAGCATTTGACATTTCTTTAATACATTTCCAAAGATTTTTGCTTACGTTTTTATTAGTCTCAATTTTTTTATTAAAATATTCACGTTTAGCTGATTTTATTAGAGTATTTAAACGATTTCTATAATTTTTAAAATTGAGTTTATTTTGTTCCTTATAATCATTTTTCATTATTCTATATAGTCTGTTTTTTTCTTTAATTGATTTTACGAGTCCAGAAGTGATCCATGATTCAATTTTTATTTCATTTCTTTTTAATTTTACCCGTTTAGTACAACTTTCAATATAAAATTTTAATTTATTTTTGAACAATGAAGTGCTTGTATTAATGTCTTTTGAATTGCTAACTTCACACCGGTGACGTCAACCCAAGTTTCAAAGTGAATTTTTTCTTTTAGGTCCGTTTTATTTAAAATTTGTTTAAAATTATCTACAGAATTTTTGTAATATTTGGTTATGAATAAAGTATTTGCTATAGAAAAGTGATCTGTGATATTGGTTTCAATTAGGTATTGGTGGAAATATATTTTTCTTTGGTTTTTATAAAAATATGATCTAAACATGATTTTTCGTTTCCTACGACCCTTGTATATTTATCTATGTAATTTATAAATCCTTCCTCGCTTAGTGTATTTAAGTAATCTTGTATATTATTATTGTTTTTATTTAAAATATCCAACTTTATATCTCCTGTTATAATGTGGATGTCAACGCTTTTGCTGTTTTTTAAGTATGTCGATAAGTTATCTATGAATATTTTTTCACTAGAAGGACAAGGTCTATATATACCATTAATTAACAAACATTTATTGTGGATTTTCACAATTATTTCAATAATATTTATTTCATCAAATTTGACGATATTAAAAACAGTATCGTAATTTTCTTTCGCAAATAATAAGACTACGCCATCACATTGGTAAAAGACACCTTCATTATAAAATAATGTGTACCCCGGCAATCTAAATAATGATGTAGGTATCAGTAAGTTTTCTTGTTTCAGTGAGAATTATCAAGTCAAACCTGTTACACAGCTTAGCTGTGCCTGTTACCAGAGACAACAGAGACGTGTAACTTAATAGGAAAATATGTTCGGTGGTCCATTTAAATTACATATATGACCCTCTTTTTCTTTTACATTGATCTTTACATATGTCTATCTCTCTCCAATAAAACTAACACCATTTTCAGAGGGCGCTGGTGTTGCTGGTTTTTTGACGTAGAAATATCGATTAAAAATATTAAAACTGACAACTGACGGATATATTGTGCAACTGACAATGTTATGAATGTTGTTATGAACATGTGCATTTTATTAAAATTAATTCAATTTGGGCCCCGTATACCTATTTCTTTTAGTCTGATTTTGTTGTTTAATTCATTTTCTTTGGGGGGGAATGTTTATTTTTGCATATTATTTTTTGCATGAAGCAATTTCTGGAACCAAACTCGCGTTTTTGTACACATTTCTTTCTAGAGGTAAGTAATTTCCAATTTATTAAGAAAACCACTGTATAATGTGTGTGTTTAATAATATATTACACAATGACTATAATTATTTTAGGTGAATTGGAACAGAGATCCATTATTACAGCTACTTGTGTTCATTAAGTAGGTAGATGAATGTCTGGACAGCTTTAATGGCAGCACAAAGTTCCTATCTACTAGAAAAGTAAAATGTATGCTGAGTAAAAAATCTGCACATGTAGTATTGGCAAAGGACTTTTGAAATGATTAGAGATTAGCTATTTCTTACATACACCTACCTCTAACAGCCACTCTAAGTAAAGGAAGAAAAAAAAAATTGAATCACAAAAGGGCAGAATTTTAAATCAGGATGCATTGGAAAATAAATTTGGGGACATCAGGTCGGTTTTGGATTTTATAGAGAGATCAATCTCAAGAAAAGTTAATTTATCCTGCAGAACAACCACTAGTTTAAGTAGGATTTGCTATAACTTTGATAATAAATTGTAATATAGGTACCAATTATTGTTTCAAATGAAATTGAAAAAGAGTTAAATATGAAATTAGATTTTTCATGAGTAAAATGTTATATTCATTCAAACATTGTAAGGTAATCTATAATTAAGGGAATATGGAAAATAGGTATACCCTGGTGGTGTAAGAGAAAGGTAAGGGGCAATGACAAAAAAATTACAAAAATGTATTTATCTTTAAATAGTGTTTATTATTAATAATATTATTTGCTATGTTTGAAAAGTACCTCCTGCTTCTGAACAGATTGAATAGATTAGACTACTAGTTGGAGAAGGTCCACCTAGTAACCAAATTAGGAGACTAGGAAAACTTTTACATGACTGAGGACACAACAGGAATGCACACACACAAGATACACAAACAAACGAAATAACAGCAACGTCCTGTTTAAATGATGATAGTATGTCATCCTTCATTCCCTTTTAGAAGGCATGGCATATAAATATATTGATCTTGATTACTATAAGGAGTTAGCAGGGGTCTAGCAGGTTTCGATCCAGTTTACAGGATGGGAACTTACTTGACTCGGGCCTTATACATTTGTGTTGAGTGTATGTGTGTTTCGTTTCCATGGTTTCTATTAAAATAAACAGTCATAACATATCCATACCTTTTTGCCAGACTAACATAAGTGACATTTGTTCAAATGGCACTTATGATAGTCTGGCAAAAAGGTATCGATACTATACTTTATAAAATATTTGTTACATTAGTTTTTAAATATATTATGAATATATAACAACTGTTACTTTCTTTGTAATTTGTCACAAAATGATAGGAGGTACTTTCTAAACGAAGCAATTGTAGTTTGTTTTTCTGTACCTTACAAAAATATAATTTATAGAAAAAGAGTTTGGTGTATTATTTTTCAAAGTTTAAATATTTAATAATCAATAGAATTTTCAAGTTTTTTTTTTAGCGAAATTTACAAGAGTAATAAAAACTATGTTCACTGTTTATATTAAACTGATTAAAACTTCCTTTATTAAAATGATTATTTATGTGATAAAAAATTGATGTTATTGGAAGCTTTTATATTTTTTTAATATACAGTGAAACAATAGTTTTTGTTTCTCCTGTAAATTTGTATAGAAAAACTTTATTTCTGAATCCATGTTTGAATTTCCCGCCCTAAAGCATTTTTAATTTTCCCGCTATTTACTAGTGGCGCCATCATAGACTGGTTGTGGTTACAATCGCCCAAATAACTTTTACCGAACAAAAAAAATACATTGAGTTACACGTCTCGCTGGATTGTCTCTGCTGTTACTCATCTGGCTTAAATTAATCTTTAATTCACCGGTGTGAAGTTAGTAGCCAAAAACTGGTAGCCCGTTTACCGAGTACTCCCGAACAATACAGTGGCCCGTTAAAAAGGGCAATACATACGTTTATTTCAATTTTATGTGTTAATTGAAAATTGAGGTCGTTTGTATTTTAAATGTTATTTTCCTTATATAGATAAATAAAAAAAATAAATACATGAAAAATAATACATTCATAATAAAATTTCTTAATATTCATATTATTAAAAATAAAATATCAAAGCAGAATTAATACCACGTATAAGTTTTAATACAAATAGTTACTGACCAAAAGCAGATTCGCTTAGAACCCTCGGAAGGGGTAGCAATCACACCCCCATTTCAAAAAATAAATATTTGACGAATTTAAAAATGAGATATCAAGTTGGGATTAATACCAAGTATACCTTTTAATGCAAGCAGTTACTGGCCAAAAGCAAAATCGCTTAGGACCCTCGGAAGGGGTAGCAATCCCACCCCTATTTTCAAAAATAAATATTTGACATACTTAAAAATTATATATCAAGTTGGGATTAATACCAAGTATACCTTTTAATGCAAGTAGTTACTGACCAACAAGATAATCGCTTAGGACCCTCGGAAGGGGTAGATATCCCACTCCCATTTCAAAAAATAAACATTTGACGCACTTACAAATGAGATATCAAGTTGGGATTAATACGAAGTATACCTTTTAATACAAGCAGCTACTGGACAAAAGAAGAATCGCTTAGGACCCTCGGAAGGGGTAGCAATCCCACCCCCATTTCAAAAAATAAATATTTGACACACCAAAAAATGAGATATCAAGTTGGAATTAATACCAACTATACCTTTTAATGCAAGCAGTTACTGGCCAAAAGAAGAATCGCTTAGGGCCCTCGGAAGGGGTAGCAATCACACCCCCATTTTAAAAAATAAATATTTGACGTACTTAAAAATTAGATATCAAGTTGGGATTAATAACAAGTATACCTTTTAATGCAAGCAGTTACTGGCCAAAAGAAGAATCGCTTAGGACCCTCGGAAGGGGTAGCAATCCCACCCCCATTTCAAAAAATAAATATTTGACGCACTAAAAAATGAGATATCAAATTGGGATTAATACCAAGTATACCTCTTAATGCATGCAGTTACTGACCGAAAGGATAATCGCTTAGGACCCTCGGAAGGGGTAGCAATCCCACCCCTATTTCCAAAAATAAACATTTGACGCACTTACAAATGAGATATCAAGTTGGGATTAATACCAAGTACACCTTTTAATGCAAGCAGCTACTGGACAAAAGAAGAATCGCTTAGGACCCTCGGAAGGGGTAGCAATCCCACCCCCATTTCAAAAAATAAATATATTTGACGCACTTAAAAATGAGATATCAAGTTGGGATTATTACCAAGTATATCTTTTATTGTAAGAAAATACTGGCCAAAAGAACAATCGCTTAGGACCATCGTAAGGGGTAGCAATACCACCCCCACTTCAAAAAATAAATATTTGACGCACTTAAAAATTAGATATCAAGTTGGGATTAATAACAAGTATACCTTTTAATGCAAGCAGTTACTGGCCAAAAGAAGAATCGCTTAGGACCCTCGGAAGGGGTAGCAATCCCACCCCTATTTCCAAAAATAAACATTTGACGCACTTACAAATGAGATATCAAGTTGGGATTAATACCAAGTACACCTTTTAATGCAAGCAGCTACTGGACAAAAGAAGAATCGCTTAGGACCCTCGGAAGGGGTAGCAATCCCACCCCCATTTCAAAAAATAAATATATTTGACGCACTTAAAAATGAGATATCAAGTTGGGATTATTACCAAGTATACCTTTTATTGTAAGAAAATACTGGCCAAAAGAACAATCGCTTAGGACCATCGTAAGGGGTAGCAATACCACCCCCACTTCAAAAAATAAATATTTGACGCACTTAAAAATTAGATATCAAGTTGGGATTAATAACAAGTATACCTTTTAATGCAAGCAGTTACTGGCCAAAAGAAGAATCGCTTAGGACCCTCGGAAGGGGTAGCAATCCCACCCCCATTTCAAAAAATAAATATTTGACGCACTAAAAAATGAGATATCAAATTGGGATTAATACCAAGTATACCTCTTAATGCAAGCAGTTACTGACCGAGAGGATAATCGCTTAGGGCCCTCGGAAGGGGTAGCAATCCCACCCCTATTTCCAAAAATAAACATTTGACGCACTTACAAATGAGATATCAAGTTGGGATTAATACCAAGTACACCTTTTAATGCAAGCAGCTACTGGACAAAAGAAGAATCGCTTAGGACCCTCGGAAAAGGTAGCAATCCCACCCCCATTTCAAAAAATAAATATTTGACGCACCTAAAAATGAGATATCAAGTTGGAATTAATACCAACTATACCTTTTATTGCAAGCAGTTACTGGCTAAAAGAAGAATCGCTTAGGGCCCTCGGAAGGGGTAGCAATCACACCCCCATTTCACAAAATAAATATTTGACGCACTTAAAAATGAGATATCAAGTTCGGATTAATACCAAGTATACCTTTTAATGCAAGAAGTTACTGGCCAAAAGCAAAATCGCTTAGGACCCTCGGAAATGGTAGCAATCCCACCCCTATTTTAAAAAATAAATATTTGACGTACTTAAAAATTAGATATCAAGTTGGGATTAATACCAAGTATACCTTTTATTGCAAGCAGTTACTGGCCAAAAGAACAATCGCTTAGGACCCTCGTAAGGGGTAGCAATCCCACCCCCACTTCAAAAAATAAATATTTGACGCACTTAAAAATGAGATATCAAGTTGGGATTAATAACAAGTATACCTTTTAATGCAAGTAGTTACTGACCAAAAGAAGAATCGCTTAGGACCATCGTAAGGGGTAGCAATACCACCCCCACTTCAAAAAATAAATATTTGACGCACTTAAAAATTAGATATCAAGTTGGGATTAATAACAAGTATACCTTTTAATGCAAGCAGTTACTGGCCAAAAGAAGAATCGCTTAGGACCCTCGGAAGGGGTAGCAATCCCACCCCCATTTCAAAAAATAAATATTTGACGCACTAAAAAATGAGATATCAAATTGGGATTAATACCAAGTATACCTCTTAATGCAAGCAGTTACTGACCGAGAGGATAATCGCTTAGGGCCCTCGGAAGGGGTAGCAATCCCACCCCTATTTCCAAAAATAAACATTTGACGCACTTACAAATGAGATATCAAGTTGGGATTAATACCAAGTACACCTTTTAATGCAAGCAGCTACTGGACAAAAGAAGAATCGCTTAGGACCCTCGGAAGGGGTAGCAATCCCACCCCCATTTCAAAAAATAAATATTTGACGCACCTAAAAATGAGATATCAAGTTGGAATTAATACCAACTATACCTTTTATTGCAAGCAGTTACTGGCTAAAAGAAGAATCGCTTAGGGCCCTCGGAAGGGGTAGCAATCACACCCCCATTTCAAAAAATAAATATTTGACGCACTTAAAAATGAGATATCAAGTTCGGATTAATACCAAGTATACCTTTTAATGCAAGAAGTTACTGGCCAAAAGCAAAATCGCTTAGGACCCTCGGAAATGGTAGCAATCCCACCCCTATTTTAAAAAATAAATATTTGACGTACTTAAAAATTAGATATCAAGTTGGGATTAATACCAAGTATACCTTTTATTGCAAGCAGTTACTGGCCAAAAGAACAATCGCTTAGGACCCTCGTAAGGGGTAGCAATCCCACCCCCACTTCAAAAAATAAATATTTGACGCACTTAAAAATGAGATATCAAGTTGGAATTAATACCAAGTATACCTTTTTAAGCAAGCAGCTACTGGACAAAAGAAGAATCGCTTAGGACCCTCGTTAGGGGTAGCAATCCCACCCCCACTTTAAAAAATAAATATTTGACGCACTTAAAAATGAGATATCAAGTTGGGATTAATACCAAGTATACCTTTTATTGCAAGCAGTTACTGGCCAAAAGAACAATCGCTTAGGACCCTCGTAAGGGGTAGCAATCCCACCCCCACTTCAAAAAATAAATATTTGACGCACTTAAAAATGAGATATCAAGTTGGGATTAATAACAAGTATACCTTTTAATGCAAGTAGTTACTGACCAAAAGAAGAATCGCTTAGGACCCTCGTAAGGGGTAGCAATCCCACCCCCATTTCAAAAAATAAATATTTGACGCACTTAAAAATAAGACACCAAGTTGGGATTAATACCAAGTATACCTTTTTAAGCAAGCAGCTACTGGACAAAAGAAGAATCGCTTAGGACCTTCGGAAGGGGTAGCAATCCCACCCCCATTTCAAAAAATAAATATTTGACGCACTTAAAAATGTGATATCAAGTTGGAATTAATACCAACTATACCTTTTAATGCAAGCAGCTACTGGACAAAAGAAGAATCGCTTAGGACCCTCGAAAGGGGTAGCAATCCCACCCCCATTTCAAAAAATAAATATTTGACGCACTTAAAAATGAGATATCAAGTTGGGATTAATACCAAGTATACCTTTAATTGCAAGCAGTTACTAACCAGAAGCAAAATCGCTTAGGACCCTCGGAAGGGGTAGCAATCCCACCCCTATTTTAAAAAATAAATATTTGACGTACTTAAAATTTAGATATCAAGTTGGGATTAATACCAAGTATGCCTTTTATTGCAAGCAGTTACTGGCCAAAAGAACAATCGCTTAGGACCCTCGTAAGGGGTAGCAATCCCACCCCCACTTCAAAAAATAAATATATTTGACGCACTTAAAAATGAGATATCAAGTTGGGATTATTACCAAGTATACCTTTTATTGTAAGAAAATACTGGCCAAAAGAACAATCGCTTAGGACCATCGTAAGGGGTAGCAATACCACCCCCACTTCAAAAAATAAATATTTGACGCACTTAAAAATGAGATATCAAGTTGGGATTAATACCAAGTACACCTTTTAATGCAAGCAGCTACTGGACAAAAGAAGAATCGCTTAGGACCCTCGGAAGGGGTAGCAATCCCACCCCCATTTCAAAAAATAAATATATTTGACGCACTTAAAAATGAGATATCAAGTTGGGATTAATACCAAGTACACCTTTTAATGCAAGCAGCTACTGGACAAAAGAAGAATCGCTTAGGACCCTCGGAAGGGGTAGCAATCCCACCCCCATTTCAAAAAATAAATATATTTGACGCACTTAAAAATGAGATATCAAGTTGGGATTATTACCAAGTATACCTTTTATTGTAAGAAAATACTGGCCAAAAGAACAATCGCTTAGGACCATCGTAAGGGGTAGCAATACCACCCCCACTTCAAAAAATAAATATTTGACGCACTTAAAAATTAGATATCAAGTTGGGATTAATAACAAGTATACCTTTTAATGCAAGCAGTTACTGGCCAAAAGAAGAATCGCTTAGGACCCTCGGAAGGTGTAGCAATCCCACCCCCATTTCAAAAAATAAATATTTGACGCACTAAAAAATGAGATATCAAATTGGGATTAATACCAAGTATACCTCTTAATGCAAGCAGTTACTGACCGAGAGGATAATCGCTTAGGGCCCTCGGAAGGGGTAGCAATCCCACCCCTATTTCCAAAAATAAACATTTGACGCACTTACAAATGAGATATCAAGTTGGGATTAATACCAAGTACACCTTTTAATGCAAGCAGCTACTGGACAAAAGAAGAATCGCTTAGGACCCTCGGAAAAGGTAGCAATCCCACCCCCATTTCAAAAAATAAATATTTGACGCACCTAAAAATGAGATATCAAGTTGGAATTAATACCAACTATACCTTTTATTGCAAGCAGTTACTGGCTAAAAGAAGAATCGCTTAGGGCCCTCGGAAGGGGTAGCAATCACACCCCCATTTCAAAAAATAAATATTTGACGCACTTAAAAATGAGATATCAAGTTCGGATTAATACCAAGTATACCTTTTAATGCAAGAAGTTACTGGCCAAAAGCAAAATCGCTTAGGACCCTCGGAAATGGTAGCAATCCCACCCCTATTTTAAAAAATAAATATTTGACGTACTTAAAAATTAGATATCAAGTTGGGATTAATACCAAGTATACCTTTTATTGCAAGCAGTTACTGGCCAAAAGAACAATCGCTTAGGACCCTCGTAAGGGGTAGCAATCCCACCCCCACTTCAAAAAATAAATATTTGACGCACTTAAAAATGAGATATCAAGTTGGGATTAATAACAAGTATACCTTTTAATGCAAGTAGTTACTGACCAAAAGAAGAATCGCTTAGGACCATCGTAAGGGGTAGCAATACCACCCCCACTTCAAAAAATAAATATTTGACGCACTTAAAAATTAGATATCAAGTTGGGATTAATAACAAGTATACCTTTTAATGCAAGCAGTTACTGGCCAAAAGAAGAATCGCTTAGGACCCTCGGAAGGGGTAGCAATCCCACCCCCATTTCAAAAAATAAATATTTGACGCACTAAAAAATGAGATATCAAATTGGGATTAATACCAAGTATACCTCTTAATGCAAGCAGTTACTGACCGAGAGGATAATCGCTTAGGGCCCTCGGAAGGGGTAGCAATCCCACCTCTATTTCCAAAAATAAACATTTGACGCACTTACAAATGAGATATCAAGTTGGGATTAATACCAAGTACACCTTTTAATGCAAGCAGCTACTGGACAAAAGAAGAATCGCTTAGGACCCTCGGAAGGGGTAGCAATCCCACCCCCATTTCAAAAAATAAATATTTGACGCACCTAAAAATGAGATATCAAGTTGGAATTAATACCAACTATACCTTTTATTGCAAGCAGTTACTGGCTAAAAGAAGAATCGCTTAGGGCCCTCGGAAGGGGTAGCAATCACACCCCCATTTCAAAAAATAAATATTTGACGCACTTAAAAATGAGATATCAAGTTCGGATTAATACCAAGTATACCTTTTAATGTAAGAAGTTACTGGCCAAAAGCAAAATCGCTTAGGACCCTCGGAAATGGTAGCAATCCCACCCCTATTTAAAAAAATAAATATTTGACGTACTTAAAAATTAGATATCAAGTTGAGATTAATACCAAGTATACCTTTTATTGCAAGCAGTTACTGGCCAAAAGAACAATCGCTTAGGACCCTCGTAAGGGGTAGCAATCCCACCCCCACTTCAAAAAATAAATATTTGACGCACTTAAAAATGAGATATCAAGTTGGGATTATTACCAAGTATACCTTTTAAGCAAGCAGCTACTGGACAAAAGAAGAATCGCTTAGGACCCTCGTAAGGGGTAGCAATCCCACCCCCACTTCAAAAAATAAATATTTGACGCACTTAAAAATGAGATATCAAGTTGGGATTAATACCAAGTATACCTTTTATTGCAAGCAGTTACTGGCCAAAAGAACAATCGCTTAGGACCCTCGTAAGGGGTAGCAATCCCACCCCCACTTCAAAAAATAAATATTTGACGCACTTAAAAATGAGATATCAAGTTGGGATTAATAACAAGTATACCTTTTAATGCAAGTAGTTACTGACCAAAAGAAGAATCGCTTAGGACCCTCGTAAGGGGTAGCAATCCCACCCCCATTTCAAAAAATAAATATTTGACGCACTTAAAAATAAGACACCAAGTTGGGATTAATACCAAGTATACCTTTTTAAGCAAGCAGCTACTGGACAAAAGAAGAATCGCTTAGGACCTTAGGAAGGGGTAGCAATCCCACCCCCATTTCAAAAAATAAATATTTGACGCACTTAAAAATGTGATATCAAGTTGGAATTAATACCAACTATACCTTTTAATGCAAGCAGCTACTGGACAAAAGAAGAATCGCTTAGGACCTTTGAAAGGGGTAGCAATCCCACCCCCATTTCAAAAAATAAATATTTGACGCACTTAAAAATGAGATATCAAGTTGGGATTAATACCAAGTATACCTATAATTGCAGGCAGTTACTAACCAGAAGCAAAATCGCTTAGGACCCTCGGAAGGGGTAGCAATCCCACCCCTATTTTAAAAAATAAATATTTGACGTACTTAAAATTTAGATATCAAGTTGGGATTAATACCAAGTATGCCTTTTATTGCAAGCAGTTACTGGCCAAAAGAACAATCGCTTAGGACCCTCGTAAGGGGTAGCAATCCCACCCCCACTTCAAAAAATAAATATATTTGACGCACTTAAAAATGAGATATCAAGTTGGGATTATTACCAAGTATACCTTTTATTGTAAGAAAATACTGGCCAAAAGAACAATCGCTTAGGACCATCGTAAGGGGTAGCAATACCACCCCCATTTCAAAAAAATAAATATTTGACGCACTTAAAAATAAGACATCAAGTTGGAATTAATAACAACTATACCTTTTAATGCAAGCAGTTACGTGCCAAAAGAAGAATCGCTTAGGACCCTCGTAAGGGGTAGCAATCCCACCCCCATTTCAAAAAATAAATATTTGACGCACTTAAAAATGAGATATCAATTTGGGATTAATACCAAGTATACCTTTTATTGCACGAAGTTACTGGCCAAAAGAACAATCGCTTAGGACCCTCGTAAGGGGTAGCAATTCCACCCCCATTTCAAAAAATAAATATTTGACGCACTTAAAAATGAGATATCAAGTTGGGATTAGTACCAAGTATACCTTTTAATGCAAGTAGTTACTGGCCAAAAGCAAAATCGCTTAGGACCCTCGGAAGGGGTAGCAATCCCACCCCTATTTTAAAAAATAAATATTTGACACACTTAAAAATGAGATATCAAGTTGGGATTAATACCAACTATACCTTTTAATGCAAGCAGCTACTGGACAAAATAAAAATCGCTTAGGACCCTCGGAAGGGGTAGCAATCCCACCCCCCACTTCAAAAAATAAATATTTGACGCACTTAAAAATGAGATATCAAGTTGGAATTAATACCAACTATACCTTTTAATGCAAGCAGTTACAAAGCAAAATCGCTTAGGACCCTCGGAAGGGGTAGCAATCCCACCCCTATTTTAAAAAATAAATATTTGACGTACTTAAAATTTAGATATCAAGTTGGGATTAATACCAAGTATGCCTTTTATTGCAAGCAGTTACTAACCAAAAGAACAATCGCTTAGGACCCTCGTAAGGGGTAGCAATCCCACCCCCACTTCAAAAAATAAATATTTGACGCACTTAAAAATGAGATATCAAGTTGGGATTAATACCAAGTATACCTTTCAATGCAAGCAGTTACTGGCCAAAAGAAGAATCGCTTAGGACCCTCGTAAGGGGTAGCAATCCCACCCCCACTTCAAAAAATAAATATTTGACGCACTTAAAAATGAGATATCAAGTTGGGATTAATACCAAGTATACCTTTCAATGCAAGCAGTTACTGGCCAAAAGAAGAATCGCTTAGGACCCTCGTAAGGGGTAGCAATCCCACCCCCATTTCAAAAAATAAATATTTGACGCCCTTAAAAATTAGATATCAAGTTGGGATTAGTACCAAGTATACCTTTTAATGCAAGTAGTTACTGGCCAAAAGCAAAATCGCTTAGGACCCTCGGAAGGGGTAGCAATCCCACCCCTATTTTAAAAAATAAATATTTGACACACTTAAAAATGAGATATCAAGTTGGGATTAATATTAAGTATACCTTTTAATGCAAGCAGCTACTGGACAAAATAAAAATCGCTTAGGACCCTCGGAAGGGGTAGCAATCCCACCCCCACTTCAAAAAATAAATATTTGACGCATTTAAAAATGAGATATCAAGTTGGGATTAATACCAAGTATACCTCTTAATGCAAGCCGTTACAGACCAAAAGGATAATCGCTTAGGACCCTGGGAAGGGGCAGCAATCCCACCCCTATTTTAAAAAATAAATATTTGACGTACTTAAAAATGAGATATCAAGTTGGGATTAATACCAAGTATACCTTTTAATGCAAGCAGTTACTGGCCAAAAGAACAATCGCTTAGAACCCTCGTAAGGGGTAGCAATCCCATCCCCATTTCAAAAAAATAAATATTTGACGCACTTAAAAATAAGACATCAAGTTGGAATTAATAACAACTATACCTTTTAATGCAAGCAGTTACGTGCCAAAAGAAGAATCGCTTAGGACCCTCGTAAGGGGTAGCAATCCCACCCCCATTTCAAAAAATAAATATTTGACGCACTTAAAAATGAGATATCAATTTGGGATTAATACCAAGTATACCTTTTATTGCACGAAGTTACTGGAAAAAAAAAACAATCGCTTAGGACCCTCGTAAGGGGTAGCAATTCCACCCCCATTTCAAAAAATAAATATTTGACGCACTTAAAAATGAGATATCAAGTTGGGATTAGTACCAAGTATACCTTTTAATGCAAGTAGTTACTGGCCAAAAGCAAAATCGCTTAGGACCCTCGGAAGGGGTAGCAATCCCACCCCTATTTTAAAAAATAAATATTTGACACTCTTAAAAATGAGATATCAAGTTGGGATTAATACCAACAGTAGATCAACAACGTTCGTTCTGTGACACATAGGGAATTCAACGTGTAAGAGTGAGAGGTACATATTCAATGGCTAAGAGTGAGACAGACGGTCTGAGAGGAAAACGGGGTAGTGGGGGGAGTGGGGGGATTAAATTTCGTCGAATAGAATTTTTGCGTAGTGGTAAAGCCAAAAGGGCCTTAGCTTATATCTTCTCTGCTATTGGTCCGATTTAAACGGGGGAAAACGGCATTATGAAGAGAGCATGATATAGATTAACGTCGAACAAAAAAAAATCATGCGCAGTGACAGGACAAAAGGACCTTAGCGTGTATCTTCACTGCTATTGGTCCGATTTAAACGGGAAAAACGGCATTATGAAGAGAGCGTGATATAAATTAGTGTACAAGAGAATTTTTGCGTAGAACGAAAAAGCCAGAAGGATCTTAGCGTATAACTTCACTGCTATTGGTCCGATTTAAATGGGAAAAACGGCATTATGAAGATAACTCAGTATTGATTGACGTCGAATAGAAAAAGCATGCGCAGTGACAAGACAAAAGGACCTTAGCGACCATCTTTGCTACTATTGGTCCGATTTAAACAGGAAAAACGGGGGAGTGGGGAGAATTAAATTTTTTTAACGTTAAAGAGAAAAATCATGCGCAGTAGCCAATAAGGCACTAACGTCTATCTTTGTTGCTATTGGTCCGATTTAAACAGGGAAAACTGGGGGTTGTGGGTAAACACTCTAACTCAAAAAATATTTCTACCAACATGTTTTAACAGCAATTTCTTTAATAGCACACTAAACTACACTACATATTGAAATTTTAGAGCTACATGCTGAATGGTCACGTGGTTGACCTAATATATGTTGTAAAGCGTTATTAGATACCTAAGGAGTTTAATGGTACCGTCAAACTTCTTATCGCATTTTGATCTGGAGGAAGTTTAGTTATAGACGCTATATGAAAAATTTTAATGCCATTGTATTCTATTTGCTTCACAATATACATTACAGGTTTTGTTCACTCGACCAAAAGCCTTTTCAAGGTTAAAAAGGTTGTATCTTTGCATCTAAAACACCTACAAACAAATAAACTTCAGATTATTGATTCATAAGTCAAACAGATTAGTTTGATATCTAACCAAACACTCTAGCTCAAAAAATATTTCTAACACCATGTTTTAACGTCAATTCCTTGAATAGCATACTAAACTACACTACATATTAAAATTTCAGGAAAATCAGAGCTACATGCTGAATGGTCACGTGGTTGACCTAATATATGTTGTAAAGCGTTATTAGATACCTAAGAAGTTTAATGGTACCGTCAAACTTCTTATCGCATTTTGATCTGGAGGAAGTTTAGTTATAGACGCTATATGAAAAATTTTGATGCCATTGTATTCTATTTGCTTCACAATATACATTACAGGTTTTGTTCACTCGACCAAAAGCCTTTTCAAGGTTAAAAAGGTTGTATCTTTGCATCTAAAACACCTACAAACAAATAAACTTCAGATTATTGATTCATAAGTCAAACAGATTAGTTTGATATCTAACCAAACACTCTAGCTCAAAAAATATTTCTAACACCATGTTTTAACGTCAATTCCTTGAATAACATACTAAACTACACTACATATTAAAATTTCAGGAAAATCAGAGCTACATGCTGAATGGTCACGTGGTTGACCTAATATATGTTATAAAGCGTTATTAGAGACCGAAGGAGTTTAATGGTATCGTCAAACTTGCGCACCAAGAGAATACGCTGAAGAAAAATAAATTGATTGTAACCATTAAGACACCACCCTGTATCATGCACTATAAAATTTAATTTTAAACAAAATAATATAGTCTCGCTGATAACAAAACCACATTTGTTGAAACTTGAAAATTGATAAAATATTTCCCAGACAGTTACACGGGAAGTTAGAATTTGATAAGAAAGTTCTCAAAACAATAAAACCACATTTACAGGAAGTTATAATTCCGATAAGAAAATTCTCAACCGCATTCACAAGAAATGTTTACTGATATAGCCGTTGTTTTTGAATAAAAGATTATTCATTGACGTCACAACAACGCAGATATATAAGACCTGGAAAAACACATCGTTTCTCAGTTTACGTCTCACCAGCACCGTGAACAGTAGCAGCAAGAACAGATCACCGGTTTACTGATATAGCAGTTGTTTTTGAATAAAAGATTATTCATTGACGTCACAACAACGCAGATATAAGACCTGGAAAACACATCGTTTCTCAGTTTACGTCTCACCAGCACCGTGAACAGTAGCAGCAAGAACAGATCACCGCAGCAATCCACAACAACAGCAACAAATATTTGGTGTGTGTTAAAGTTAATATACAGTGACGTTAAGGTAAGAAATATATATTTTATTATTAGGTTTTCATCATCTTTTGTTTTCTATCGAATTTAATTATAATTTATCCTCTAAATAGTAGATTTTTCTCAATCCCTTTGCTTTTGAAGCAATTTTAAAGTTTACTGACTCCACTTTTTATGTAAACGATTTTTAGTTTATTTTTTAATTTATTTTTGTAAATACCAGATTTTGTTTTTGAATTTAATCATAATTTTTCGTTCCATGTAAACGTATTTTTAAGTTCTAAATCTCTAAATTTTCAGCATAACAGATTTTGCTATAATTTTCTAAATATTTTTAATCAAAATTTTTTAAATTGAGAGAACTTTTTTATTCAAAACGTGTATTTTTTTATAGATGGATACATCAAAACTTAACGAGGCATCTTTAATTACAGAAAGGAAACATAAAACAATAATTAAATTGAATACTCTACCTATTGTAACTCCATTTAAAATTATGAAGTCAAAAATAATACAAGGGAAATTTGGCCCAAGCATTTTAGTTGAACTGGAGCACGGTGTAACATTTTTACCACAACGGGTTGTAGAAACTTACAAACCATACCTACATCACCTCACAGACAGGCAGTACAGTCTCACATTCAGAGGAACCGTTGACACAGGAAAACCGCATCCAGCTGCATCTTTTGAAATTAACGAAAATTAGTAAGTTACAATTTTATACTAAAAAGTGAAATGAACAACTTTAACAAATCTTTTAATCAAGTTAATAAAACTCTAAAACAGTTAAACGACAATTTTTCTAAACCTCTAAGCAAACTTGCAATAAAATCAATTAATAAACATACTAGGAAATGTGGGCTTGCTTTAAAAATAATTCCATTTTCTATTGGGGAAAAACGTAAAATTCATACGAAACTTGCCGAACTAAAACGAATGAAATGTTAAATAAAATTAATGTCAAAGAAGGTAGGCTTGGGATTAAAACGGAGTAGTAGGGTCAAGTGGGAAGATGTTAACGCCATTTTCGATAGAAGAATTAGAACGGGAGTCATAATAAATTTGCAGCACAAAGAAATTAAAGCTTTTTTAAGGGACGCCTATCATACATTTAAAATTAGAGTCAATAAGATTTTAAAAGTTATGCCAATGCTTAAAATAAATACAACTTTTTGGGGAGATTTCATAAAACAGTCTGACGATCAGGAATTAGTAGATAGAAAGTATTTCATCACTCCAAATGCCGCTGTGGACGCAGGAACGAATTTATTAGATTGGTTTAATAATAACGTAGTTGATGTAATCTTAAATAATTTGTCTGAATTTTCAGAGAAAAATAGTGGGTGGGCACTTAGTAAAATAATTTTGTTGGAAGTAGCTATAAATAAATACGAGGTGGGAAATGGTTCGTCTTACATTAAGTTAACAAAACAAATTTCAGATAAAAAAGCTTGCATTAATATTAAAAATACCGATCAGGCCTGCTTTTATTGGTCCATTATTAGTGCTCTTTATCCTCCTACAGGAAACGTATTACGCACATCTTCGTATCCTAATTATAAAACTATTCTAAATACAAAGGGTTTGGAAACTGCGATGCCATTAAACCAAATTTCAAAATTTGAAAAACTTAACCGAATTTCGGTAAACGTTTACACATTAGAATTAAACGAATCAAAAAATAGTTCATCTTATGTAGTAGTACCTGCTCTGTTGACAAAAAATAAACTAGAAAAACATGTGAATTTATTATTAATACAAGATCGGTATTTTCCGAAACTAAATGATTACGAAGCGCCACCTGTTGATAATGAAAACGTAGAAATAAAGTATCATTATTGTCAGATTAAAGACATGTCAAGATTAATTTCAAGACAACTCAATAAAAATCATAATAAAAAATTAATTTGTGACAGATGTCTAAATTACTTTTCTAGTCAAGAGAAGTTGGATGAACATGAAAAACTTTGTCAAAATATTAACAACTGTAAAATTTCATTTCCTTATTTTGATTATGTAGAGTTTAGAAATTACGTGTATAAACAGAAATGCCCATTTGTTATTTATGCAGATTTTGAGTCAGAGTTGGAAAGCTGTAATGATGAGGTTTCTGAAAAAACTAAAAAATATCAAAAACACCGAGCTTTTAGTGCAGGCTACTACCTAAAATGTTCATATGATGATAGCCTTTCTTATTTTAATAGCTACAGAGGGGGCGATTGCATGCAATGGTTTGCAGACCAATTGTCAAATATAGCTAAATTTGTTGAATCAAAAATGAAAAATATCGTTCCAATGGTAGAGAAACCTAGTGCTATTAATGCTAAGGTATGCCACATATGCGAAAAGCCTTTTAATGATAAAGATATCGTCGTTCGCGATCATGACCACTTCAGTTCATTATTCAGAGGTTGGGCCCATCAGGCATGCAATTTGAACTTTAGAAAATTGTTTGTCGTTCCAATCGCCTTCCATAACCTTTCAGGGTATGATAGTCATTTTATTATAAAAGATATAGCCAAACGGGGTAGAGTGAGCAT
The DNA here is from genome assembly GCA_927349885.1 of Psylliodes chrysocephalus. Classification (NCBI taxonomy): domain Eukaryota; kingdom Metazoa; phylum Arthropoda; class Insecta; order Coleoptera; family Chrysomelidae; genus Psylliodes; species Psylliodes chrysocephalus. The sequence goes on along the minus strand of OV651813.1, from coordinate 79,073,086 downwards.
ACTTCCCGTCAATATGGAAAAATACATTTCTTTTACACAATACGATTCAGAAACTAGCATTAAATTTAGATTTATCGATTCATATAGGTTTATGGGAGTAGGCCTAGATGAACCAGTATCTACTTTAAGAGCAGAAGACTTACAAATTTTAAAAAAGGAATTTTGCGATTTAGATGAAGAAAAATTCAAACTTTTAACAAAGAAGGGTGTTTTTCCATATGATTACATTAACAACTTAGATAAATTGAACGATACGCATTTACCATCCAAAGAACAATTTTACAATAAACTGAATGATGAGGATATTAGTGATGAGAAGTATGCTCATGCACAAAATGTTTGGCAGCAATTCAAAATTAAGAACTTGGGTGAATATAGCGATTTGTACATGCGCACAGATATCCTTCTTCTTGCTGACGTCATGGAAAATTTTCGAAAAACTGCTTTAAAAACGTACGACTTGGATCCTGCATGGTATTACACCATGCCTGGATATACGTGGGATTGTATGCTAAAGTATACAAAGTGTAAATTACAAATTCTCAAAGATGTTGATATGATAATGTTTATTGAAAAAGGTATAAGGGGCGGAATATCGGTTTGTTGTAACCGATACGCCGAAGCCAATAATCAGTATATGGAGACATACGATCCTACAATACCAACAAAGTACCTGTTTTACCTAGACGTTAATAACCTCTACGGTTGGGCCATGTCTCAGTACCTACCTTATGGAGGGTTCAAATGGGTCGACACTAACATCGACGTCACTCAAATACCTGACGATGCATCAGAAGGCTATATTCTCCAAGTTGATTTGGAGTACCCCGAAACGCTGCACGATTTACACAAGGACTTTCCATTTTGTGCCGAACACCGCGTTCCGCCTGGTTCAAAATTACCTAAACTAATGACCACCCTTTATAACAAAGAAAACTACATTTTGCATTATAGAAATTTAAAGCAAGCTTTAGCACATGGTCTTATACTTAAGAAAATTCATAAAGTTTTAAAATTCAAACAATCTGCGTGGCTGAAGCCCTATATTGAGTTGAATACTCGGTTGAGGGCTGCAGCTACCAGTTCTTTTGCCAAGAACCAGTTTAAACTAGCAAACAACGCTGTGTTTGGTAAAACAATGGAAAATATTCGTCTTCACAGAGTGGTTAAGCTAATAAGCTCATATGATGGTCGATACGGGGCTAAAAATTTAATATCTAATCCGAGATTTCACAACCGAACAATTTTCGATCATAATTTGATGGCTATAGAATTAAAAAAGGCTGAGCTCGTTTTCAATAAACCTCTGTATATTGGTATGGCTATTTTAGATATTTCAAAAACATGTATGTACGATTTTCATTATTCTTTTCTGCTTCCAACAGTGGGGGTAGATAATTGTAAGTTAATGTATACAGACACCGATAGTTTTATATATGATATACGTTGCGATGATGTATACAAAAACATTATTTTTAATCACATTGAAAAATTTGATACGTCAGATTACGATCGTAGTAATCAATACTCCATACCGTTAGTTAATAAAAAAATTCCTGGCTTAATGAAAGACGAAGCCAACGGTAAAATAATTACACATTTTACAGGGTTAAGATAAAAAATGTACAGCTATAAAGTACAGGGGGGAAAAGTCGTAAAGAAATCAAAAGGGGTTAGATATAACGTGGTTAAAAATAAAATTAAATTTGAAGATTATGTTGATTGTTTAAAAAATTTTAAAGAAAAAACTGTAACGCAATGTACCATTCGATCTTACGCTCACAACGTATTTAGCATTCAACAAACAAAAATTGCATTAAGTCCACACGACGATAAAAGGAAACTAATTCCGAGGTCATTTGACACGCTGCCGTGGGGTCATTACAGCTTAGACAAATAATGTTTTAGAGTTTCAATCATCACTTTTTAGTTTTTTAAAATGTAACTTACAAAAAAAAAACTGAAAACAACGTCGTTTGATGTTTGATGACATTGTCAACATCATTTGTCTCATTTAATCGTTTTTTTGATTCTATACTGTAGGAAGTGGAGATAGCTGAATGGTGTAAGGCGCTGACAATTGTGGTTAATAACTATATTAAAATCAAGAGCGCTATTATACCGTTCGACTATCTTTACTTTTTAATAAAACAAAACTTTTCTAAAAATTATTTATTCAAGTCATTAATTATAGAAATTTTATAAAAATAAATGTACTCCCTTAAAGCGTGGTTTAACAAATCGTTTGGAAGTATTTCACACATTGAAAATAACAATTGTACAGAGTCATCACGTGTTTTACAAAAATCGATAATATTATTATAATATAAGCAGAAATTAAGTTCTTCTAATGCAGCCACTCGATTGGACACCAATTGTTTGTTAATTTCAAGAATTTCATGAACTTCTTCTTCACACAGATAGTATTCAACGCCATGTTTCTTTACAACGAGGAATTTGATGTCGTCATAAACCAGTTGCGTAATCATACAATAATCGCCACATGAAAATGTTATGGGGTCATACTCGTCTGGATATGGACAAAAAATCGCCCATCTTTTGTCTGAGAATATCAACAAAAAGAGCCCATTCGAAAGTTCCAAAAGATATTTTAGTAGACCTAAAGTGTTGAGCCAAAATGATTGCTGGAGTAAACGATCTCGCTGGACTTATACCGCATCGAATGTCGTATCCTGATAACATATATGAGGTTTGAAGTAGGTAATGCATCTCACGTTTTGCAGCATCTTCATAGGATTGTACAATTTTGTCAAGTTTTACAGAAGGTTTTAGCTTTTTGAAAAATTGATCGAATTCAGCATCAATATCATCCATATCACTATCGCTATCACTCTCGACTAATACTTCGATACCACTGTCTTGACTGCACATTTTTACTGATCGACTGCAAACAACTGAGAACGTCAAGCTTGATTTTTGCAATTTATACTTTTGCTCCCCCCCACTTTTACCTCCTATTCATAGTCTCCCACTTTTACATTCGGTAGATTGTACAAAAAGGCCCGTGACTTGCAGAAATTTGTTCGTGATCCTATACAAAATCATCGTTTTTGATCCAACTGTTACCTTTTAGCCCCAACCATTTAACGTACATTTTATTTCCTTTGCGTTTAAGAATCTTCTCCACCAAGTAGATATCAGGATTTGCGGTTTTCTGTAATTCTTCTTCGTAGAATGCGCCTTTGATTGGTGCACCCTCCATGTCCTCGAGAAGATACGTAGCGGGATTGGTTATCTTACATTTTGCAACTTTAAATAATTCTGTAGTCCAATTGGGCGTATAGCCTTTTTCAAAAACGTGTTTCGCTTTACTAATGCGTACAATGTCGCCGACTTTAAGTTTTCTAGGCCCTGCAATTTTCAAGTGAGAATATTTTTGTTTCAAAATATATTTTTCGTTTGTCTTGTTTACCTGCGCAGGCTTAGATCCAATCGTTCTATGTTTGGTTTCATTATATTCTTTTGTTAGGTTAGGTAAGGCGTCAAGCCACTTGTATGTTCCAACTAAACTAAAGTATTTATATAATTTCGATTTTAAAGTTCTTATTGCTCTTTCGGCAATTGCAGCTTTGACAACACTGTATGAATTATAATGATTAATGTTGTATTTTTTCATTAAATTTTGGAATTTTGTATTGAAAAATTCGGTTCCTTGATCTGTTTGTAAATTTTTCGGTATTCTTTTGGAGTGAGCGAGAACATCGGCAAAAGCTTTCGTTATTTCCTCACCTGTCTTTGTCTTAAGTGGGAGTGTCCACATAAATTTCGAAAAACAGTCTATTATAACCATAATCATTTTGAAATTTTTATTTTGATGCGCATAAGGACGCATTTCAGCCAAGTCCATTTGCCATAGATCATCCAAACCTTTAATAATTGTACGACGTCTAGGATAGTTTTTACGAGCAGGTCTATGCAACTCGTTAACAAGTTGAATCTTTTCCTTTGACATGATGACTGATGTAAATTAAGGTGTTGCAGTTAGTTTTGTAATACGGGATTGTAAATAGTTGATATTCAAGTCAATTTCTGAAAATTGTACATTTGCAGTTTCACGTAGTAATAATAAGTCCTTTTCATTGGTTTTCGTTATCTGATTGGTGCTTTGTAAAGTGTTTTGTAATACTTTTAGTTTATTTTCATTAGTTTTTGTAATTTGATTAATGCCATTTAGATTTTTTTGTAATAATCCCACCTCTTTTTTTACATCATCAATTACGTCATTTGGAACTGTATTAATTTGATTGTTTAGTTGCTTAATATTTTTCGACATTAAATTTGTAATATCGGTAATTTTAATCAAAAACTCATCACGCAATTGTTTCAGATCTTCATTATATAGGTGTTGTAATTGATTTTGGATTTGAATTATATCAGAACGTAGAGGCGTCAACGTTTTTTCAATCTTTTCCAAAACTGTATTAAGTGATTGTATTTTAGCATTATATTCGTTGTCTGTGTCAGTTTTAATTTTTGCTATATCACTTCGAAGATATCCTTTATTGGTTTTAATCGCATCATCAACGTATTTTTTGGTTGCCATATGTTTACCTGCTGTAGGTGGATTTCTCGAGATGAATGTTTCAAGGTCTATAGTTTTATCTGCAATACCGTTTACACTGTCATTTAACTTGTCCAGAGTTACTTTGTTTATGCTATAATTATTTTTAAAACTGTTTTCCAACTGCCTTAATTTAAGCAATGGTTCCACCGCCTTAGAACTTTGTCTACGTCCAAACTTATCGAGACTCATGATGAAACTGATTATAATATGTAATGTACTCTAATATATGATATCTGCTTCTCGAAGTTCGTCGATTATGCTGACGATTTCGTTGTTTACCGAAGTATTTCCAGCATTCTTCGAAGCCATCAACAACTTCAATCGATCGCAAAGTTCGTTGGGATCATCCCAATAAACATATTCTATAGGCTTCTTATTGTAAATTAATTGGTTTTTATTTAACATACCTTTACCAGAGTACTTGACGACGACGATCCCTTTACCACCCTGTATAAACATAGGTTTTATTATATTTAAATATTTGTCTCTCCTTGTACCTTTCAAATTTCCTAAAGAATTTCGGTGTACCTTAGACATTTCTAAGAATTGTTTATAGGTGGCCAAATCCTCTTTTGTATAACTAGGATCACTGTAGAAAATAAGCTGATATAATCCTGGTGTTCCCTTTGCATAATACCACTTTCCATCAGAATTTAGGATTTTTATACTTCCCATGTTTTTGTCAAAGTCTATGCGCTTGTCACCTAAATACCACCAATCGTTTCCAGGTTCATAAATAGGACCATACACAGGATCGATTTTATCATCTTTATTCCAAAAATCTTGAATGTATGGTTGACTCATTGGCGGATACTGTTCAAGGTACTGCTCAACTACTCCTGGTGCCATCCGTTCTTCAGAATGTTCAGGTTCATCAACTTCGCTAAATTCTTCACGGGTACTACCTCCATCATCTTCAATTATAGTGTCTATCGGTATGTTTTTTATTTTTTGGTGTGGCGATGAGGCTGTTTGTGGATTGAAATGAGACAAAGAGAAATCCTGCTGATTTGTTAACTCTGTTTTCGGCTCGATCTTTGACACGTTTAACAAGTTATTTGAATTTTTTTGAATTTTTCTCAGAGGTTCGGCAATTGGTTTAAATAATCTATTAATAGATTCATCCTCCTCCGTTCGACCTAGTTTCAGAGCCAAGTACTTTCTTCGAATAGAACGTCTAAGTTCGGCAATTTTTCGTTTGCGAGCTGCATCCGTCGACATCTTGACGTCAAGTAATGAGTAACGTATGACACCTACATTTTTATATATTTATCAAAACCCTTACGATATCGGCCATCGTTAAGATCAAAGTCTTTTGCGATTACAAGAGTACCGTATCGATCGTTCCAACATTCAGAACATACCTTTTTGAAATCGTCAAAGGACATGTCAGGCGATACGTGTTCGTCAAAAATATGTTTAAGGTTAATCTCATCCTGTTTAAATACCACAATTACGTTACAGTTATCTCTCACCATCTGTTTTGGAACTTTAGAGTAAGTTTGACAGAGATATGCAGCATCGATATCTTTGTGTCGACACATGGAGTAATATTCACGAATTTTCTGCTGCCCATCGCATGCTACATCATCAAATATAAATATTGAATTTGGTTTAGCATCGTTGGGACTTAGAATTTCTTCGTTGCCTTTGAATGGGAAATAACCTACCTCCTTCATACCAGATAAAACTTCTTTCAGCAATTGGTACTTTGGTTGGTACAATGACTTTGAATAAACATAAACATTTTTGAATTTAGCTCCATTCGGATCGTAAAGAAGCGCCATCATTGCGTTCGTTTTCCCGCATCCACTAGGTCCACATATAATAGCACGAAACGAATTAGGTAATAATTTACCATGTTTACTTTCAGTTTTTTCCGTATTAAAATCTAAGTTGCTTATGGGCAACGTCTGAGCCTGTTGAACTACCTTCATCGTTTATCGCAATTTTATTGCGATACCCTATATATAAGCAAATTCACTAAAGTATGCATCATTCTAAATGTTGGTGTACGAGGTGATCCTGGCATTAATCCTTTGGATACTGCATGTAAAGCACACGATATTGCATATTCCAAGAATCATTCTCTAGACGAACGTCATAAGGCCGATTGGGAACTTGAAAACAGAGCTTGGGAACGCGTCAAGTCGAAGGACGCGACTTTTGATGAAAAATCAGCCGCTTGGCTTGTTACTACAGGAATGAAGGCTAAACGTAAAATGGGTGCAGGATTAGGCGACCAAGCTGTTGCTTGGATGCTTAAAGCGGCTAAACGAAAACTTGGGTTAGGAGCGATTACAGGAAAAGTAGGAAAATCTTTGAAGAAGAATACTTCATCGGATCTGAAAAAGTCAGCCGCTCATGCGTTGAAAGTAGCACGAATGTTAATTAAAAAATCTGGAGGGCGAAAAAGTGTTAGAATTCCTAGGATAATTCCGATTCCAAAGAGCGGAGGATTCCTTCCTTTGATTCCATTATTTGCTGGTCTATCGGTTCTTGGTGCGTTATCAGGAGGCGCGGCCGGCATCGCCAAGACAGTCATCGATGCCAAGAATGCTCAGAAGAAACTTGAAGAAGATCAAAGACATAATAGAGCTATGGAATCTATTGGTAAAGGATTATATTTACGAAAAAACGCAAAAGGAGGATTGGGATTATTTTTAAAGAAACAAAAAAACTACCGTTAAAGCTACCCTCTAGACCTCTATACGATAAAGACTTGATTGCGTATGCTAAACGTTTAAAAATACCATATTTTCGTGGAGTTTTCATGAGAGACACTTTACCAAAGACATCTCACCGAAAAGAATCCGCCATTTTAAATTTAGATACGTCGAGAAATCAAGGAACTCATTGGGTAGCTTATAGAAAGATAAACGATATCGTAGACTATTTTGATTCATTCGGTAATCTAAAGCCGCCGAAAGAACTTGTTCGTTATTTAGGTAAAGCAAAAATATTTTACAACGACGATCCATATCAAACTTATAACCAAATTAATTGAGGACATTTATGTTTAAAGTTTCTATACAATGGAGGCCATACTAGCGTACATAGACGGAAAAAGGACGCTGCAATCCCTTAAAGAAGATGAACTAAGCATACTTCCTGTCGACTATTTGATACGGCACGTTAGACCTGGAGAATTGTTGGATGTTTGGCACAAATTACCTAATGAATATAAATGTAATTTTAATTTACAAATTCGTTTACCTTGTTACGTACATTATAATAGGCCTGACGCTCAAACTCACTTTGATGGGCCTGCAGATGCGCAGGCTGATTGTCACGCTTGTAATTATTATTTTAAAAAATAAATGAATAAAAATTATAAATGTGTATATGTATATAAATCCTTACATCACTCATTCTACATCAGTCATGTTGTTAACTTTAACGAGTACCACTAACGAGTTCTCATTCGTTCCGCAGACCCCTATCATATTAAATCCTGAAAATGCATATTTTCTAGGATTGTTGGGGTTCTGTTCGTACAATTCAATACCCAATATTGATGGTGAAAAGTTTTACTATTATGAAAATAATAATCGAAAAAAATTAAAGACCATCGAAATTCCTACGGGGTGCTATGAAATTACGGATATCGAAAAATATATAAAGAAGGAACTAGAGGTGCGAACCAACAGCATTGACGAGTTTTCATTGCAGCCGAATAACAATACTCTCAAATGCGAAATATACTGCCGAAATCACGCTATTTCATTTGTACAGGATGATAGTCTTGGTAATATTTTAGGATTTTCCAAGACAATTCTTGCTCCAGACCGAAAGTATGCATCGGATCTACCTGTAAACATTATAAAAGTATCTAGCATACACTTTGATTGTAACATTACTGAAGGAGCCTTCTACGGAGATAGACCTACGCATTCAATATACGAGTTCCCGATAATCGAAAATCCTGGATATCAGATTATAGAACGTCCACATAATCCGATATACTTACCTGTAAGCAGTAGCAGAGAAATAACAAACATAACTGTTGTGGCGCTTGATCAGCAGCAGAGACCCGTAAACTTTCGCGGTGAACTAAGTACTCTTCATTTGGAGTTACAAGAACGTTAAATGGGTTTAGTTATAAACACTTATGCATACGTGACGTTGTCAGTACCAACCAGAGCTCCTCAGCGACAAGTCGTTATATCTACACAAAACCTATTATTTCTTAAATCGATTGGATTAAAACCTAAACGAAATGGGAAAACGTCAGCATGATGATGATGGTGATGAACCGACGATGATGAAACGTTTTCGATTCGATGAAGGTGGTATCGATCCAAAATTCAATCTTTATAAAAAACCACGATTTGATGATACAATTAGAAAAGAAGAATATCGATCCTATAGTCCATACGTTAAATCGTTCAACAACAGTGACGTCATTGAATTTATCATAAATCAATCTGATGCATTTTTCGCCATGCCTGACACTCTATTGGAAATTAAAGGAAAATTGGAAATTACTGGCGGGGGAAAATGTGAATTAGCACCCAATTTTGGAGCGTTTCTTTTCGATAGCTGTTCCTACAGCGAATGCTCTAGAGAAATAGAAGTCGTTAGAGATCCTGGAATCGTAAGCACCGTACGAGCCTTAACATGCTATGGACCGGAATACAGTCGTTTCATGAGTATTGCGGGATGGAATTATCCCGATACCCCGCTTCTGAATGGTTCAAAACATTTCAATTTGCTTATGCCTCTTAAACACATTTTCAACGTTTTCAATGATTATACTATGATTACCTATGGTAGACAAACATTTCGTTTAGTTCGATCACGTAACGATAATGATTGTGTCATTGTCACAGAGCAGCCTATAACCGGAGGTAGTGGTATGACCTCTACAACCGTTAAATTGATAATTGAAAGTATGGAAGTAAAAATTAAACATATCTTCCCTAATGACGAAATTAAAATTAAACTTATGGAACCCATCAAAAATGATCGCCCTATATTGATTCCGTTTAGAAACTGGGAATTAAATGAACTACCATCAATAACTAAAGATTCTAAACGAGAAATTTGGGCCGTAAAGACTAGTGCTGCCGTAGAACGTCCACGATATATATTAGTTTGCTTCCAAACTGACAGGCGGAATAAACTAAGTAGCGACCCCACTAAATTTGATAATGTTAACCTAACCGGTGTTAGAGTATCTCTAAACGGGGAATATTGGCCAAACGAACGAATGCTTTTAGATTTTAAAGAAGACGACTATGCTATTGCTCACTACAACTACACAGAATTTAATGCAAACTATATAACCGGTACACCGAAAACGGCTCTTCTAAACTATTAAGCATTCAAACGATACGCATTATTTGTGATTGATTGTTCAAAGCAGGAAGAGACCATGAAATCTTCTACGGTTGACGTAAAATTGGAAATAGAAGCAGATACAGGATTCCCCGCTAATACCAAAGCATATTGCATCATAATTCATGATCGTTTGATAGAATATCGTCCTCTTACGGAAGTAGTTAAGAGTATTATTTAATAATATTATGTTCAGTCTCGTTTCTGTCATCATGAGGATCGCATTCGTTGACATCCAAGGCTTCTGCATCGACGGTATTTTTCATCCAAAGGAATTGAGTATCGCAATTGGTTGTAAAAAATACCACGCTTTGTTCACACCGTCTACACCTTATTCTAACCTAAATACGCCTGATAGAATTAGCGCTAGATATGTTGAGAAACATATTCATGGGATCAACTATTCCTCTGGAGACGTGGATTATTCCAAGTTAAACTCTATTCTGGAAACATATGTACTAAACCATGCTGATTGTATTTACGTACGAGGAAGTGAAAAAGCTGAATTTTTACTAAAAAAGTGTCACGTGTCACGTCCTATAATAGTAGATGTATGCAAGTTCGATGGAACCCCGTGTGCAACAGAAAAATTCAGTAGTGACTCCAAAACCTGCATGTACCACGCCAATGGATCATTTAAATGTACCCAGAAGAACGTCGAAAGTCTACGCCAATGGTTTCTTAATTGCATACCTTTGTAATTTTTTTGTTATTAATAAATGATTATAAATGAAAAAAAGGTTTTTAATTGAAACTCCTTATTAATTTCATGCATTTATTTTCGTTTTACAAGAAGAATAAAAATTTTTATTTATAATTTTTACAATAATTTTCAATATTATAAACAAAGTAGATGATAGTGTTATACAATCAAAGAGGTTAGAAAGGGTAGAGGTAACATAGGAAGCATTTGTTACTGCGCGAATTTTGCCAAAACCGAAAAACTGGGTGAAAGGAGTAGGGAGATGTTTTGGGCCGGACTTAAATATTTTTATTGTAATACCTAATTTTGGTAGGTAACTAAAAGATGAAAAATTATGAGACGTTTTTTTGACTTTATTTGATAGCACGATTCAATTATTATGAGGGCAATAACACTTTATCAATATATAACTAGCTAAGGGCCGATTCCACCATTGTGTCAAACGAAGTTTAAATTACTGAACGAAGATTAAAATGACATTGTTAATGTAATAATGTCATTTTAAACTACATTTAGTAATTTAAACTTTATTTTTGTTAATATAAAAATATCATTTTAATCTTCGTTTAGTATGTATTTTAAACTTCGTTTAACAAAACGGTGAAATCGACCCTAAGTAAAAGTTTATAAAATTATTGTAACAAAATAGCTGTTGAGACAAAAAGTTTTCGAAACAGCCAAAGTACTTTTTGCTCGAATTACACACAAGATTTTTTCTACGATCACACCAAAATAAAATAAATAATTAAATTTTATTATAAATGGGTTACCTTTTCGTTCGTTATAATATTTTAAGTTTATTTGACATAAACCTACTTTTCGAAGAGTAAAAAATGTTTTGGTACTTATACACTGGTAATTATTTATGATTTAATTATTTACGAAAAATACCGTTCAATGATTTAAAATATTAGGGAGTCAATAAATAGCTATTTATGTAACCAGTTACGAAATGCCTTATTTTGTGTAACGAGTAAATGTTTGCTGACGAGCGGAGCAAGGTCCCGCAAAATGAACGAGTTACACAAAATGGCATTTCGTAACGTGTTTACATACAAGATTTTTTCTAATGTTGTTTTGATTATTTATAAAATTGTGTTGAAAAATGATTCACCATCATTCTTTTGTAGGTACTTCCAATCAAATATTTCAGAAAATTGTTGTTTTGATTGCCCTACGACGTTTTTTTTTTTTTTAATAGTAACAATAAAAATAAAGGACATGTGCAATGTTGCCGATCTGATTTTTGACATTACCCGCGACAAATTTAAAAAAAAACATTTTTACCCATTATCCTTAAAGGGGTACGTCAAAATTTTACCCCCAACATTTCTGGGCAGTTTTCAATAACGGTGTTATTTAAAAAATAAAATGCAATTTACAGCTTTTCTTTTTTTGTTTTCTTTTTTGTTGTTAAACGTAATGTCATATTTTCAAATGTGAAATGTCACTAATCATTGCCTTTTTTCGATATTTGGTTTTTTCGATTTTTCGTTTTTTGGATTTTTCGATTTTTTATTTTTCGATTTTTAGATTTTTAGATTTTTCGATTTCTCGATTTCTCGATTTCTCGATTTCTCGATTTATCGATTTTTCGACTTAAAAACCAAAAAAGAGTTTTATTTATTTTCATTTCGTAACTGATGACATAATCCACTTTTCGTAATCAGTTGCATAATGTTCTACTTTATGCAACTGGTTGCATAAAGTAGATCGTTTTGGCACTTGCTGCGATTACAAAATATATTACTTTATATGTCAAAATTAGAGAAAATAAAAAATGCAAATTAAATGGATAGATCCCATATTATTATAGAGCAGTGTTTCTCAAACTTTTTTGGTGACGGAACCTTTTTGAAAAGCGAAAAATTTGACGGGGCCCTCAACACATATATCATTAAAAAAATATTTTTCAAATTTTTCTTCATTTTGACTTTCAAAAGATAAGTAAACGTGATAAAAAATCGGCTTTATATTATGCTCAGATTTCACATATTCAATTTTATAATTGTAATTTGACAATATTACTGCCCATCTACTTAGTCTGTTGGCTGCAAATTGGGGTAAAAATAGTTACCAGAAGTAAGTGATCTGTAACTAGGATAAAGAATTGCCCATATAAATATTCATTAAATTTATTTAAGCCAAAAATTATTGCAAGGCCCTCTCTTTCAATTTGGGAATATTTTTGTTCAGACTTTGATAAGGTATGCGAAGCAGAAGCTATAGATTTCTCAATATTTTTTTTTAAAACATGACACATCATGGCCCTTATTCCCACATTTGATGCATCCTACGTTAATTTAATCGGCAACTCAGGCTGAAAATGCACAAGAACATAATTTGTTGTTAATTTATTTTTGATTAATTCCAAAGATTCCTTGCAAGAATTATCCCAAATCCATTTCAGCCATAAAAAATAAAATAAAAAGAAGTCCTAAAGCAAAATCATATATCCTCTTTCCTCTTAGTGACTTAAAAAAATTACTTTTCAAAAAAAAGGTCCTTAAGCCAGATCCCTCCATTTTGTGGCGATAGTACTGTTTTCTTTTTATTATGATTATTTTCTTCGCGAAGTCCTCACGAAGCCCACTTTGAGTAACACTGTTGTAGAGAAATACTAAATAAATAGTTTTGAAAAAACTATTGAAACCAGTCGTGAAGTTTGAAACGAATAAATTGGCAATGAAATTGATATTTTTGTATTTGATTGTATGTTTCTCTTTCCACTTCCTGAAAACAGATTCCCTATGAAACAAGAAATAGTAAACAGTTTATAAAAATAACCTTTATTTGCTACTTATAACATGTACCAATGACCAAGTCCGATTCTGTTTATTTTCAAATCAACAAATATGGACGTCGACAGAATCTTTAAAAATTAAATATCTCACCGAAATAAATATAAGTTTCTTTTATCTCCGTCACATTTCGCACTTTTATTATAAATAAAGCTTTTTACAACATATCTTGGCATTTTCAGCATTAATTTCCAAAATTTAAGTCACTAAAATACCAAATTAATTTTCGTTGACACATTAAATTTGGATGGACAACTCTCTAACATGTGATGTTCTCAACTGTGATTGGTGGGTGTGAATAATTTCGAAAATGGGATTATGCGCAGTGTCTTATGTTCCATCTAAGGTTTGTATAATCTAAGTATACAACTAACTACATATAATTTAGAATATTTGGGCTCTGACATGTCACTCAAATCGATGGGTGGTGGTGGTGGAGTCTGCCAATCTTTGAATTCTCCTTCAGTGCCATCATTAAAAATCAATTTTAATTTGTATCTCTTTGCTTCATCGATTGCTATGGAAAACGTATTTAGCTTCATATTATTTACCACCGAGAAATTCATCTTTCGCCATTCCGTTTGATTATCAAAACGTATCGCCATCTGTTGTACGCCCAACGGTACATTGGTATACAGTACGTTGTTTAATATAGCCGTAAGTATAATGAAATTAGCCTTTAAGATGGCCATATTTGCGTCGGTTGGATTCTTCTAAGTGGATACTGATTAGGATAATATCTCTCAAAGCCTTTATCCCAAAGACTTAAATTTGTCAAATCTCTTAAAACTTGTTTTTTATCTTCATATAATTTTATGTCTCTTCTTAGTTTTTGAACTTTTATACCAAACTCTTCAATTCTACGTCTATTCTCTTCGCTAGACATCTCAATACTGAATACTATACTTATTTTACTTTAAAAACCGGGTGTAGGATACGCCTCCTCTCGGAGATCTGGGTTGTTAACCTTGACGCTTGATACTAGCAGAAACTAACCGTCAAACGTCAAACGTGAAACGTCAGTCGTCAAACATCGAACGTGAAACGTCAGTCGTCAAACATCGAACGTCAAACGTCAAACGTAAAACGTCAAACATCGAACGTCAAACGTGAAACGTCAGTCGTCAAACGTCAAACTTTTCGGTGCACATACCCCCATTTTTCCCATTTAAATCGGACCACGTGATACACGCTAAGGTCCTTATGGCATTGCGCATGATTTTCCTCTTGTATGTTAATCTATATCACGCTTTCTACATAACCCCCTTTTTCCCGTTTAAATCGGACCAACGATAGCTGAGATATACGCTAAGGTCCTTATGGCATTGCGCATGATTTTTTCTTTTCGATGTCAATCTATATCACGCTCTCTTCATAATGCCGTTTTTCCCATTTAAATCGGACCAATAGCAGTGAAGATATACGCTAAGGTCCTTTTGTCCTGTCATTGCGCATGCTTTTTCTTTTCGATGTCAATCTATATCACGCTCTCTTCATAATGCCGTTTTTCCCATTTAAATCGGACCAATAGCAGTGAAGATATACGCTAAGGTCCTTTTGTCCTGTCATTGCGCATGCTTTTTCTTTTCAATGTCAATCTATATCACGCTCTCTTCATAATGCCGTTTTTCCCGTTTAAATCGGACCAATAGCAGTGAA
The DNA here is from genome assembly GCA_927349885.1 of Psylliodes chrysocephalus. Lineage (NCBI taxonomy): Eukaryota > Metazoa > Arthropoda > Insecta > Coleoptera > Chrysomelidae > Psylliodes > Psylliodes chrysocephalus. The sequence continues at coordinate 79,057,998 of OV651813.1, read as the reverse complement.
GATATACGCTAAGGCCCTTTTGGCTTTACCACTACGCAAAAATTCTATTCAACGAAATTTAATCCCCCCACTCCCCCCACTACCCCGTTTTCCTCTCAGACCGTCTGTCTCACTCTTAGCCATTGAATATGTACCTCTCACTCTTACACGTTGAATTCCCTATGTGTCACAGAACGAACGTTGTTGATCTACTACCAACTATACCTTTTAATGCAAGCAGCTACTGGACAAAATAAAAATCGCTTAGGACCCTCGGAAGGGGTAGCAATCCCACCCCCCACTTCAAAAAATAAATATTTGACGCACTTAAAAATGAGATATCAAGTTGGAATTAATACCAACTATACCTTTTAATGCAAGCAGTTACAAAGCAAAAGCAAAATCGCTTAGGACCCTCGGAAGGGGTAGCAATCCCACCCCTATTTTAAAAAATAAATATTTGACGTACTTAAAATTTAGATATCAAGTTGGGATTAATACCAAGTATGCCTTTTATTGCAAGCAGTTACTAACCAAAAGAACAATCGCTTAGGACCCTCGTAAGGGGTAGCAATCCCACCCCCACTTCAAAAAATAAATATTTGACGCACTTAAAAATGAGATATCAAGTTGGGATTAATACCAAGTATACCTTTCAATGCAAGCAGTTACTGGCCAAAAGAAGAATCGCTTAGGACCCTCGCAAGGGGTAGCAATCCCACCCCCATTTCAAAAAAATAAATATTTGACGCACTTAAAAATAAGACATCAAGTTGGAATTAATAACAACTATACCTTTTAATGCAAGCAGTTACTGGCCAAAAGAAGAATCGCTTGGGACCCTCGTAAGGGGTAGCAATCCCACCCCCATTTCATAAAATAAATATTTGACGCCCTTAAAAATTAGATATCAAGTTGGGATTAGTACCAAGTATACCTTTTAATGCAAGTAGTTACTGGCCAAAAGCAAAATCGCTTAGGACCCTCGGAAGGGGTAGCAATCCCACCCCTATTTTAAAAAATAAATATTTGACACACTTAAAAATGAGATATCAAGTTGGGATTAATACCAAGTATACCTTTTAATGCAAGCAGCTACTGGACAAAATAAAAATCGCTTAGGACCCTCGGAAGGGGTAGCAATCCCACCCCCCACTTCAAAAAATAAATATTTGACGCATTTAAAAATGAGATATCAAGTTGGGATTAATACCAAGTATACCTCTTAATGCAAGCCGTTACAGACCAAAAGGATAATCGCTTAGGACCCTGGGAAGGGGTAGCAATCCCACCCCCACTTCAAAAAATAAATATTTGACGCACTTAAAAATGAGATATCAAGTTGGGATTAATAACGAGTGTACCTTTTAATGCAGGCAGTTACTGGCCAAAAGAAGAATCGCTTAGGACCCTCGGAAAGGGTAGCAATCCCACCCCCATTTCAAAAAATAAATATTTGACGCACTAAAAAATGAGATATCAAGTTGGAATTAATACCAAGTATACCTCTTAATGCAAGCCGTTACTGACCAAAAGGATAATCGCTTAGGACCCTCGGAAGGGGTAGCAATTCCACCCCCATTTTAAAAAATAAACAGTTGACGCTCTTACAAATGAGATATCAAGTTGGGATTAATACCAAGTATACCTTTTAATATAAGCAGTTACTGGCCAAAAGAAAAATTGCTTAGGACCCTCGGAAGGGGTAGCAATCCCACCCCCATTTCAAAAAACAAATATTTGACGCACTTAAAAATGAGATATCAAGTTGGAATTAATACCAAGTATACCTTTTAATGCAAGCAGCTACTGGACAAAAGAAGAATCGCTTAGTACCCTCGGAAGGGGTAGCAATCCCACCCCCATTTCATAAAATAAATATTTGACGCACTTAAAAATGAGATATCAAGTTGGAATTAATACCAACTATACCTTTTAATGCAAGCAGTTACAAAACAAAAGCAAAATCGCTTAGGACCCTCGGAACGGGGGAGGAATCCCACCCCTATTTTAAAAAATAAATATTTGACGTACTTAAAAATGAGATATCAAGTTGGGATTAATACCAAGTATACCCTTTAATGCAAACAGTTACTGGCCAAAAGAACAATCGCTTAGAACCCTCGTAAGGGGTAGCAATCCCACCCCCACTTCATTAAATAAATATTTGACGCACTTAAAAATAGGATATCAAGTTGGGATTAATACCAAGTATACCTTTTAATGCAAGCAGTTGCTGGCCAAAAGAAGAATCGCTTAGGACCTTCGGAAAGGGTAGCAATCCCACCCCCACTTCAAAAAATAAATATTTGACGCACTTAAAAATGAGATATCAAGTTGGGATTAATAACGAGTGTACCTTTTAAAGCAATCAGTTACTGGCCGAAAGAAGAATCGCTTAGGACCCTCGGAAAGGGTAGCAATCCCACCCCCACTTCAAAAAATAAATATTTGACGCTCTTAAAAATGAGATATCAAGTTGGGATTAATACCAAGTATACCTCTTAATGCAAGCCGTTACTGACCAAAAGGATAATTGCTTAGGACCCTCGGAAGGGGTAGCAATCCCACCCCCATTTTAAAAAATAAACAGTTTACACTCTTACAAATGAGATATCAAGTTGGGATTAATACCAAGTATACCTTTTAATATAAGCAGTTACTGGCCAAAAGAAAAATCGCTTAGGACACTAGGAAGGGGTAGCAATCTCCCCCTTATTTCAAAAAACAAATATTTGACGCTCTTTAAAATGAGATATCAAGTTGGGATTAATACCAAGTATACCTCTTAATGCAAGCCGTTACTGACCAAAAGGATAATTGCTTAGGACCCTCGGAAGGAGTATCAATCCCACCCCCATTTTAAAAAATAAACAGTTGACGCTCTTACAAATGAGATATCAAGTTGGGATTAATACTAAGTATACCTTTTAATATAAGCAGTTACTGGCCAAAAGAAAAATCGCTTAGGACACTAGGAAGGGGTAGCAATCTCCCCCTTATTTCAAAAAACAAATATTTGACGTACTTAAAAATGAGATATCAAGTTGGAATTAATACCAAGTATACCTTTTAATGCAAGCAGCTACTGGACAAAAGAAGAATCGCTTAGGACCCTCGGAAGGGGTAGCAATCCCACCCCCACTTCAAAAAATAAATATTTGACGCACTTAAAAATGGGATATCAAGTTGGGATTAATACCAAGTATACCTTTTAATGCAAGCAGTTGCTGGCCAAAAGAAGAATCGCTTAGGACCTTCGGAAAGAGTAGCAATCCCACCCCCACTTCAAAAAATAAATATTTGACGCACTTAGAAATGGGATATCAAGTTGGGATTAATAACAAGTATACCTTTTAATGCAAGCAGTTGCTGGCCAAAAGAAGAATCGCTTAGGACCTTCGGAAAGAGTAGCAATCCCACCCCCACTTCAAAAAATAAATATTTGACGCACTTAGAAATGGGATATCAAGTTGGGATTAATAACAAGTATACCTTTTAATGCAAGCAGTTACTGTCCAAAAGAAGAATCGCTTAGGACCCTCGGAAGGGGTAGCAATCCCACCCCCATTTTAAAAAATAAATATTTGACTCACTAAAAAATGAGATATCAAGTTGGGATTAATACCAAGTATACCTCTTAATGCAAGCAGTTACTGACCAAAAGGAGAATCGCTTAGGACCCTTGAAAGGGGTAGCAATCTCACCCCCATTTCAAAAAATAAATATTTGACGCACTTAAAAATGGGATATCAAGTTGGGATTAATACCAAGTATACCTTTTAATGCAAGCAGTTGCTGGCCAAAAGAAGAATCGCTTAGGACCTTCGGAAAGAGTAGCAATCCCACCCCCACTTCAAAAAATAAATATTTGACGCACTTAGAAATGGGATATCAAGTTGGGATTAATAACAAGTATACCTTTTAATGCAAGCAGTTACTGTCCAAAAGAAGAATCGCTTAGGACCCTCGGAAGGGGTAGCAATCCCACCCCCATTTTAAAAAATAAATATTTGACTCACTAAAAAATGAGATATCAAGTTGGGATTAATACCAAGTATACCTCTTAATGCAAGCAGTTACTGACCAAAAGGAGAATCGCTTAGGACCCTTGAAAGGGGTAGCAATCTCACCCCCATTTCAAAAAATAAATATTTGACGCACTTAAGAAAGAGATATCACGTTGGGATTAATACCAAGTGTACCAATAATAAAATGATTTTTACGATTTTATTAATACTTCACAACTAATGTCATTATTCCTTCAATCTACGTTTCCCAGCTACCGAGTTGACTTAAGATTAGACTAACATGTAATAGCTGCTACACTACCTCCCTTCTTAAAAAAACATTATAACATCACAACAATTATAAAATATAACAATTAATTAACTAAATAATAAATAATAATAATAATTAAGTGTTTTGGCAATCAATATTTATATCGAATAGTAGGCAGGTTTCAATCTATCAATGGAAATATTTGTCGGTTTATTTTTAAGGTTAACACAAAAAAACTTTTCGTTTCTTGAGATTACTTTAAAGGGGCCATCATAAACAGGCTGTGCAAAAGTTTTACGGTTTTCGTTCTTTATAAAAACATGCGTAGAAGTTTTAAGATCTTTGGAGACAAAAATATGTTTACGTATGTTTTGCCTTGACGGTATAAATTTTAAATTACTCATAAACGATTTTAATTGATCTGCAAATAATGTGGAAGAACTCTCTGTAGAATTTTCAAAAAATTCACCAGGTAATTTAAGGGTAGATCCGTATAGAAGTTCTGCGGGTGTACATCCCAAATCTTCCTTCAGGGAATAACGTATACCTAATAAAACGAAGGGAAGCGCATCAAGCCATTGTCGTTTCGATTGACATTTTAGAGAGATTTTAATTTGTTTATTGAATCTCTCTACAATACCATTAGACATTGGATGATAGGCGGTGGTACGAATTTTGCAAGAACCTATGAGATTTAACAGTTCTCTCCATAAGTTTGATTCGAATTGTTGTCCTCTATCGGTGGTTATCGTTCTGGGAATTCCAAATCTAGATATCCAACCGGAAATAAATGTTCTTGCTACAGTTGCAGCTGAAATGTCGACCATTGGGAAAGCCTCTGGCCAGCGGGTAAATCTGTCGATACAAGTAAGTATGTATGAATATCCTTTACATTGAGGTAAGGGACCGATAATATCAATATGAATATTTTCAAAACGGTTGTTTGGACAACTAAATTCACCAAACTGTGATTTTGTATGCCTTGTAACCTTATGTTTTTGACAGTTGAGACAACATTTTACCCAGCTTTTAATATCATTATTAATATTCGGCCAAATATAACGGGATTTAATAAGGTGTTGATTAGACTAACATGTAATAGCTGCTACACCAAGTATACCTTTTATTACAAGCAGTTACTGGCCAAAAGAAGAATCGCTTAGGACCATGGCAAAGGGGTAGCAACCGCACTCATATTTAGAAAACGAAATATTTGACCCAGTTAGAAATAGAAAATCAAGTTAGGAATAATACCAAGTATACCTTTTAATCCAAATAGTTCCTGGCCAGAAGCAGAATCGCTTAGCACCCTTGGAAGGGGTAGTAATTACACCCCTATTTCGGAAAAACTATATTTGACGCAGTTAGAAAAGTTGGGTTTAATACCAAGTATTACCTTCTAAACCAGATAGTTTCTGGTTTAAAATAAAATATCAAGTTTAGATTAATACTAATTATTCTGTTTAATGTAGTCAATTACTGGTAGAAGCAGAATCGGCTTATTAAGAGGTAGCAATCACACCTTAATTTAAGGAAAAAATATATTTGATAAGAATTTGACAAGTTTAAAAAATATACAGAGTGGCCCAAAAGTCTGGAAATGGCCAATTATCTCGTAAGTTGCTGGTCTTAATTTTACAAAATTTGGGGTACACCTATTTTGGAATACGGTGATTCCAGATTTGATATTTGCAATGTTGCCAGATTTGCCGTTTCTCTTATATTATTAGTCACTTTGGTTTTTCAAATTCACTACCCTGTATATTCAGTCATTATTGGAATTTCCTATTCAATACGAGTTCAACCATATGTAACACTTATTATTTTATGTTGTCTGGAAGGTCTTAAATAAATAAAACAGAAGTCTGGCAACGCCTAATTTTCTCAATAATTTTTTAATACAAACTATTTTCAACTACATTATAGGTAACAATTGAAAGATTACAACATTTTTAACATAATGGTTACTTTATCAAGTACATTTTTGAGTTGACAGTACCTTAATCGATGGTAGAATGCGTCTACCACATTTCTCCATTATTGTTTTATTTATTTGAGACCTTCCAGACTACATAAAATCATAAGTGTTACTTATGGTTGAACTCGTATTGAATAGGAGATTCCAATAATGACTGAATATACAGGATATGGAATTTGAAAAACCAAAGTAACTAATAATATAAGAGAAACGGTAAATCTGGCAACATTGCAAATATGAAATCTGAAATCTCCGTATCCCAAAATAGGGGTACCCCAAATTTTGTATAATTAGGACTAGCAATTTACGAGATAATTGGCCGTTTCCAGACTTTTGGGCCACTCCGTATATGAAGTTAGGATTAATACCGGTTATTTATTTTTATTATAAATAACTACCTGTCAAAACCAAATTTTATTAGCTCATTCTAAAGGGTAGCCAGGTTTAAAATGTGATATCAAGTTAGCATTTAACTAAATAAACAAATACCGGTCAAAAACAGAATTGTTTACCAGCCTCCTAACCAGTCGTGGTTTCAGAAAACAATTAATTTAACGTGGTTTAAAATGATATATCAAGTTAAATTTAAGACAAATTATTCTAAGTAGTGTTAATAATTACTTGTCAAAATTACAATCATGTAGAGGCTTCCTAAGGGATAGTAGCTACCCTCCAATCTTAGAAATTCACCTCAGATTCATTCAAATGTTTACTTTATAAACTCTGCACTCGGCAGGCTTCATGGGTTCAAGCTGTTTGTTACCGCCTAATATACGTTTTGAAGTGTACCAATATAATAGGGAGTTTTAGCAAACAGCCGCTAACCATCCGCTAACGTTACCTTAGGGATAGACTGTAATCTACTCCGTTCAATGTTTATGAAAAAGGTCACAATCTAAGTTTAACGTAACGTTAGCGGAAATCTTACGTACATTTGCTAAAACTCTCTATTATCAATACGGCTGACTGACTCGCTTGCGTTTACGGTGTATCTTCTGTTTTTAACTTAGGTACCCTATATTCCAATTAGAATTGGATATTTTGCAGTTTGTTTTTCATATATTTATTTGGATTTGTATTTCGTTTTAAGCTGTATTTCCTTTTATATATTTTGTGTTCTTACCTTTTTTGTTTTTAGTAATTTATCCGTTCTTCTTTATTTGACAAACTTATTACTTACCTAATGGTTTTTCATATAATAATTAGGATTATTACATTTTCCTTAAATTTTTAAGGTCTTTTAATTAGTTGGTTTGTGTTCTTAGTTTATAAGTTTTTAGTTATTTATCAGTTCTACTTGTTGTCATTTTCGATTTTTGGTTTTATTTTGTTTAGTTGGAACCATTTAATCGTTTACGTATATTAAACTGTTGTTTCCATGTTCTCTTCTATGCGTACTTGTTAAACCTACTGAGCTTAAATTTTTATTAACTTTCATAAAATAAATATATCAACATGGGAAAAAAATGTATTTCCAAACAAGAGGCTTTCTCCATTATTGCTAGAAATATTCGAAAGTATTGTTTAAAATTCAATTTTGAGGACCAATTACAAAAAAATATATTAGATCTTATAGCTTTAGAGCTCTTTGGCACAAAGTATGGATATCCTAGTGTTGTAGCAAATATAGTATGTTTTAATAAATGCTTTAAAGAATATTTTAATAGAACACGATTAGGTCCGAAAACCAATCGAGATTATAATGAAAAGTTGGCAAATGCTTTAGAAGAGTTAAACGTAAACATTGTTGACATTTGCAAACATTACAGGACGGATAATACAGTTTACTGTAGGATATGTAAAAAACTAGGCATGCAAGATTCTTACAAAAATAGACTTAAGATTTATACCAGTTGGAAAAAAATGGTAAAAGGTAAAAAAGACCATTTGATAATAATTAAAAACCCTGAATATTCGTCTACCCCAAATGAAAGAGAAAATTCATCAGTTACTACTTGCGTTGGTAATGTTAACGGTAGTTTAGATGAAGAATACTACGGTGATAATGAAAATGTAAGTAGTTCACAGAGTTATTTGAAACATGAAGACGAAATTTCACAGAGTTCTTTGAAACATGAAGATGAAATTTCGAATGAAACTCTAAAATTCACCTCAGTTATCGATATAACTCCTCCAGATTCTAAGATATCTAAAGAAATAATTAATTTGTCAACTAGTTGGAGTGAAAATAAAATTTTACCAGAAAATTCGAATAATAATTCTACAGTTATTAACATTAAAGAGTACAATACCATTGAAGGTACATTTATAATCGATTCCGCTCAATGGAAGTTATTATATAATAAAGAAAAACTTAATCCTCAAATTTATCCATTTTATCTGCGCAACAGGATAAATAAATATGTAAATAATACTTGCTTAATAGTGTTTAAGGGGATAAAATATCTTAAGAAAACAGACTCAATTAATATAATGGGTGTGTGTAAGCATAACGGGTGTAAAAAATTTAAAATCAATATAAAAAAGAGGGTTGTGACGGTCTACAGTACTTCACTTGATTTTAATCACACGAGTTATTTAACTCTTCCAGTAAGAGGAGTTGAGAGAAATCTTGTAAAGGCTAAGCTTAGCACTTCTTCGGCATATCAGTACAAAAAAATGTCTCTGCTAAAATCAAAGAAGTCAAATATTTTACAAACTAAAAATTTAAATAATATTAAATCTGATTCGACCCTCAGAAAAATAAAGTCGGAAGCTGCTCAACAATTGGATCGCAGCAAAGATGATCTCTATGATTTAATACTTATGCAACGTGATCATCATAATTATATTAAAGAAGTTTCAGTTCCCTTCAATGTGAAAATATTTAGTATCGAGCAATTAAATGTTTTAAAATCCCAACGAAGTATTAAGGGCTTGCCATTTATTTATTTTGACGCTACAGGAGGAGTAGTGCGCAATCCGATAGGTACCTTCCATAAAAAAGAGAATTTACTTATATTCTGGAGTAATTCAAATTGAAAAACCACAAAGAATTTTTCCAGTATTTTCCATGGTATCAGCAAATCATGATTCGAATGTAATTTTTAAATTACTTAATGATTTTCGTTATTTCTGCGAAGAAAACTCCTACTGGCCTGCTTTTTCCGGAATTGTTTCAGACTTTTCGTTTGCTAATTTACATGCAATGGTTAAGGCATTCAATAGGTGTACTCTATTAGAATATTTGGAAAAATGCTATGTAGCTATTGAAGCAGATAGCACTTTGAATTCTACGAACATTATAGGCATTTATTTATGTTGCGCCCATTTCATGAAAATGGTTAGCAAAGATGTTGAAACACTCTCAAAAAATAATGATCAGAGTAGTTATTTCAAAAGTTTGATTGCCGTTGGAATTTTATGCACGGATATCAATTTGTTTGATGAATTTGTTTTAAACTGCTTTATTTTATTGAATTCACCCTTTGAGAACATCCAAGTCAAAAATGCAAGAGAAACATTTAGTTGCTCTATTTTTAAAACTAAGCATATAGTTGCTCAGGAAATTTTGGAAAGTGTATTTGACCAAGAACTTAATCAAGAATCATCTCTTTATAAGGCCAGTCCTTTCTTTAAAAGATTTAATTCTCTTTGCAATAATATTATCTTGGATACAACTGGAGTAACAAATAATGTTTATTACAATGAAGATATGTTTAAACTTATTTTAAAGAAATATCTTCCGTTCTGCCCTTTGTGGAGTATGATTCTTTTGGAAAAAAATAGAGTTAGCAATGCTATCGTAGAAAATTATTTTGGACAGCTGAAAAAATTTTCCTTGGAAGGTAAAAAAAATTTAAAGTGTTCACAGTTTTTGAGAAAAATAAGGCAAGATGTTCTGGCGCTTTCAATGGAATGTGATTTAAATATAACAAAATCAAAATTAACGAAAGGAAACGTAGATCCTAGTGATGAAAAACTGTCACAAGAATATTGGGTGAAAAGAAAACGGGGAAGCAGTACACATTTTACTGGGAAATATTTAAAAATTCTTCCTACAGAAAACGAAAATATAAGTAATTGTACTTTTGCTGAAGACGACCCAGATTTAGCAATATGTATTTATTGTGGTCACGGAACTTACGACGTAACTACTGCCTGGGTACAATGTGATACATGTAAAAGTTGGATTCATCAAAATTGTGATAATGAAATCGAGAGTAATTACGAAAATGACTTTCATTGCAAATTATGTACAATGGATATTAATATCAACTATGATAGTATGAAATATATGAACATATATGAGTCGTGCATTACCTATTTAAATAAATTACAATTAAGTCATATTCAAAGAAGTAATATTGAACAAAACACTCGTTTGCAGAGAAAGAGTGAAATGTGGAAAACAGAAAGAAAAATTGAGTCACAGCTTCTAATTTTGGCAGAGTCTGTAAAGTTAGGGACCCGTCATCATTTAAAAATATAGTAAAAACAATTGTGAGTGAAGTTGATCTGAATACTCCTGCTATTTTACATGGTATTAAATATGAAGCAATTGCATTTAAAGAATACCAAAAAAGTAAAAATTTGATTTGTGTAAAAACTGGGTTGCATATACACCCCAAATACCTTTATCTGGCGGGGTCTCCAGATGGTTTGGTATCAACGGACGGTATATTAGAAATAAAATGCCCATTTAATGCTCGCAATGATCATCCAGATTCTTATAAATTTGAATTTCTTACAAAAGATGGTAAATCTGTGAAGCCCAGGCACAATTATTACTATAAAATACAAGGTTTGTTAGAAATTACTAACAGGACTTGGTGTGACTTGATAATATATACCTTCAAAGGGATAAAAGCTATGCGAGTTTTTCGATCTAATAATTTTTGGCAGGGAATAATTCACAATTTAAAAAACTTCTATTTGTTTCACATGCTGCCACATTTAATTCATCCTAAAAAGATGTTATCCATAGATACACAAAAATGGACAACACTTAATAATTTTGAAATTTTAGATAATGGTTTAATTTCAGATATTCATTATTATAAAGAATTGCCAAACAAAAGGGGATATTTAGTTACGGCAAATGATGATCTAGATTTTAGCTTTGGTTCCATACTTATTAGTGACTTTTTAACTCTTAATAATGAGCAGTATGTATCTAGTTTTGCAATAGATCATATCATGCACATAATTAATAAAATGCACGGATCAAATTATCAGATCATTTCCGTAGCAAAATCGTCTGTAATTTTTGATGAAGAAAAATTATCACAAGAGTTTGTGGATAGTATAAATTTTACGAAAGATTTAGTAGTATTGCCGATATTAAAAAACAATCATTATGTCTTAATGATTATTTCATTTTCTAAAACAACCATAACATTTATAGACCCTTTAGGAAATGAATCGTTATTAAAAAATAGTTACGCCAGAACTTTATCAAAATTCTTTACTCTAAAACACATACGTTCCACTTTTTCTCTGACTGTTGTTGACCATATTAGGCAAAAAGATGGTTTTAACTGTGGACCTTACATCATTTATTTCTTCCAGCAAATTGTAAAAGGCCACAATTTACTTGAATATGTTGATATGCTTGAATATAGAATTAATATGAAATGGATGCTGTTACACAACAGTTCAAATTTAAAACAAACATGTTTATTTTGCCAGCGCTTACTTAACGAATCATCAGATGTATTTTATTGTAGATTATGTAAAAGAGGAATTCATCACAAATGTTTATTAACTGCTGAAGAAATGGATAAAAAATTTAAAATTTATAATAAAATGATAAATGACATGTGTGATCTCTGTCGATTAAACTGACAAAATCAAGATAAAACTGGTTGTTGCCCACAATAAAAAAAAACAACTGAAAATTGGCTATCTTTAAACCTTAAAATAATTTCGTACATAATGTACATTTTTAATCCTTTTAAAAGCAATACTTTAAACTGGAGATAGGGCTATTGGCGAGGCCCCCATTAAGTGCCAACGAGTTTCATTATAAAGTACCTCTCGGGTAATTTGGAAAGCTTCATATACAATTATCTTTTTAAACGAAGAAGAGAATACAACTTCTCAAATGTTGTGACCTTTAATGATACATTAAACGCGAAATCAGTAACACATAGATTTATTTAATTAAGGTTAATTAGCCATCCTTAAGCAAATAAAGGTTTTATAATAAATAGTTGTGATATTTTGACAGTACATAAACCTTGGGTCCTATGTTTTACAAAAAAAATTAAATTAAATAACTACAACAATTAGTTTTTAAAAAAACATTTTTGCATCATTATATGCTTGAGGATGGCTAATTAGCCGAAACCCCACCTAAGTTAAATAAATATGCGTTTTACTGATTTTGCGATTTATTGCTTTATTTATTTGTAAAAGGGTCAGAAATATTTGTATTATTATTCTAATTTATCATCTCAATTGCGAAAATCTAACAGACGGAGAGAAGATGATTTTGTCGAAAATACGTATTTCGAAAATTCAAAATAGGGGACAGTAAAATAATCTCAATAAGGAAAAGGATCAAATTATATACGTTAATAAAAATAAACTGTAACAATTCTAACTTGTATTTTCATTGTTAACCGGGCAAAATAATGTTTTTTCTGGAATCGCGATGTGATTGCTTCCCCTTAAAAGAGCTCTAAGCGATTCTGCTTTTGACCAGTAACTGTTTGTAATAAAAAGTACACTTGGTATCAATCCTAACTTGATATTATATTCTTTCCCAAATAGAGATGTAGTTGTTACCCCTTGCGAAGAAACTAAGTGATTCTCCTTTTGTCTAGTAACTGTTTGTGTTAGAAAGCATACTTGGTATTAATGCCAACTCGATATCTCATTTCTAACTGCGTCAAATATTGTTTTTCCCAAATAGAGGTGTGATTGTTACCCCATACGAAAGTGATAAGCGATTCTGCTTTTGGCCAGTAACTGTTTATGTTAAAAAGCATACTTGGTATTAATTCGATCTTGATATCTCATTTGTAACTGAGTCAAATATTGTTTTTTCCAAATAGGGGTGTGATTGCTACCCCTTACTAAGGTGCTTATCGATTCTGCTTTTAACCAGCAACTGCTTGCATAAAAAAGTATAATTGGTATTAATCCCAACTTGATATCTCATTTTTAAGTGCGTCAAATATTTATTTTTTGAAATAGGGGTTGGATTGCTACCCCTTACGAGGGTCCTAAGCGATTCTTCTTTTGGCCAGTAACTGCTTGCATTACAAGGTATACTTGGTATTAATCCCAACTTGATATCTAATTTTTAAGTGCGTCAAATATTTATTTGTAGAAATGGGGGTGGGATTGCTACCCCTTCCGGGGGCCCTAAGCGATTCTTCTTTTGGCCTGTAACTGCTTGCATTAAGAGGTATACTTGGTATTAATCCCAACTTGATATCTCATTTTTAAGTGCGTCAAATATTTATTTTTTAAAATAGGGGTGAGATTGCTACCCCTTCCGAGGGTCCTAAGCAATTTTGCTTTTGGCCAGTAACTGCTTGCATTAAAAGGTATACTTGGTATTAATCCCAACTTGATATATAATTTTTAAGTATGTCAAATATTTATTTTTTAAAATAGGGGTGGGATTGCTACCCCTTCCGAGGGTCCTAAGCGATTTTGCTTTTGGCCAGTAACTGCTTGCATTAAAAGGTATACTTGGTATTAATCCCAACTTGATATCTCATTTTTAAGTGCGTCAAATATTTATTTTTTGAAGTGGGGGGTGGGATTGCTACCCTTTACGAGGGTCCTAAGCGATTGTTCTTTTGGCCAGTAACTTCTTGCAATAAAGGGTATACTTGGTATTAATCCCAACTAGATATCTCATTTTTAAGTGCGTCAAATGTTTATTTTTTGAAATGGGGGTGGGATTGATACCCCTTCCGAGGGTCCTAAGCGATTCTTCTTTTGTCCAGTAGCTGCATGCATTAAAAGGTATACTTGGTAATAATTCCAACTTGATATCTCATTTTTAAGTGCGTCAAATATTTATTTTTTGAAATGGGGGTGGGAGTGCTACCCCTTCCGAGGGTCCTAAGCGATTCTTCTATTGTCCAGTAGCTGCTTGCATTAAAAGGTATACTTGGTAATAATTCCAACTTGATATCTCATTTTTAAGTGCGTCAAATATTTATTTTTTGAAATGAGGGTGGGATTGCTACCCCTTACGAGCGTCCTAAGCGATTCTTCTTTTGGCCAGTAACTGCTTGCATTAAAAGGTATACTTGGTATTAATCCCAACTTGATATCTCATTTTTAAGTGCGTCAAATATTTATTTTTTGAAGTGGGGGGTGGGATTGCTACCCTTTACGAGGGTCCTAAGCGGTTGTTCTTTTGGCCAGTAACTTCTTGCAATAAAGGGTATACTTGGTATTAATCCCAACTTGATATCTCATTTTTAAGTGCGTCAAATATTTATTTTTTGAAATGGGGGTGGGATTGCTACCCCTTCCGAGGGTCCTAAGCGATTCTTCTTTTGTCCAGTAACTGCTTGCATTAAAAGGTATACTTGGTATTAATCCCAACTTGATATCTCATTTTTAAGTGCGTCAAATGTTTATTTTTTGAAATGGGGATGGGATTGCTACTCCTTCCGAGGGTCCTAAGCGATTCTTCTTTTGTCCAGTAGCAGCTTGCATTAAAAGGTATACTTGGTAATAATTCCAACTTGATATCTTATTTTTAAGTGTGTCAAATATTTATTTTTTGAAATGGGGGTGGGATTGCTACCCCTTCAGAGGGTCCTAAGCAATTTTTCTTTTGGCCAGTAACTGCTTGCATTAAAAGGTATACTTGTGGTGAGTTCGGTCTACGCACTCTTTTCACTATATTCACTCCTAAAGTATATAAGGCGTTCGGGTACGGAAGGAGTTAAAATAAAAGTTCCTCTTTGACCGTTCGGAGATGGTGGAGTGGAGTGTGGATCGGGCATGCGCATAAGGTGATTTAAATCGATAATAAGTTAATTGTGACTGATTCTTCAGTAAATAAGTTTTTTTTTTGGTTCCCGTGAATATCAGTAATATGGAAGAAACTTATGCGGTCGTTACTGATAAGTACGATTAAATTTTAAGTACTGGTATGTCACATTGACAACTGACATTGCACTCCGAGAGTTAAAGGAGTAAAATCATATTCGCACTCCGTTTACGCCTAATTACTCCACTCCACTCTGGAGTGCGCAGCCCGAACTCACCTTTGGTATTAATCCCAACTTGATATCTCATTTTTAAGTGCGTCAAATATTTATTTTTTGAAATGGGGGTGGGATTGCTACCCCTTCCGAGGGTCCTAAGCGATTCTTCTTTTGGCCAGTAACTGCTTGCAATAAAAGGTATACTTGGTAATAATTCCAACTTGATATCTCATTTTTAAGTGCGTCAAATGTTTATTTTTTGAAATGGGGGTGGGATTGCTACCCCTTCCGAGGGTCCTAAGCGATTCTTCTTTTGTCCAGTAACTGCTTGCATTAAAAGGTATACTTGGTATTAATCCCAACTTGATATCTCAATTTTAAGTGCGTCAAATATTTATTTTTTGAAGTGGGGGTGGGATTGCTACCCTTTACGAGGGTCCTAAGCGATTCTTCTTTTGTCCAGTAGCTGCTTGCATTAAAAGGTATACTTGGTATTAATCCCAACTTGATATCTCATTTTTAAGTGCGTCAAATGTTTATTTTTTGAAATGGGGGTGGGATTGCTACCCCTTCCGAGGGTCCTAAGCGATTGTTCTTTTGTCCAGTAGCAGCTTGCATTAAAAGGTATACTTGGTAATAATTCCAACTTGATATCTCATTTTTAAGTGCGTCAAATATTTATTTTTTGAAGTGGGGGTGGGATTGCTACCCTTTACGAGAGTCCTAAGCGATTCTTCTTTTGTCCAGTAGCTGCTTGCATTAAAAGGTATACTTGGTAATAATTCCAACTTGATATCTCATTTTTAAGTGCGTCAAATATTTATTTTTTGAAGTGGGGGTGGGATTGCTACCCTTTACGAGGGTCCTAAGCGATTCTTCTTTTGTGCAGTAGCTGCTTGCATTAAAAGGTATACTTGGTAATAATTCCAACTTGATATCTCATTTTTAAGTGCGTCAAATATTTATTTTTTGAAATGGGGGTGGGATTGCTACCCCTTACGAGGGTCCTAAGCGATTCTTCTTTTGGCCAGTAACTGCTTGCATTGAAAGGTATACTTGGTATTAATCCCAACTTGATATCTCATTTTTAAGTGCGTCAAATGTTTATTTTTTGAAATCGGGGTGGGATTGCTACCCCTTCCGAAAACCCTAAGCGATTATTCTTTTGGCCAGTAACTGCTTGCATTAAAAGGTATAGTTGGTATTAATTCCAACTTGATATCTCATTTTTAGGTGCGTCAAATATTTATTTTTTGAAATAAGGGTGGGATTGCTACCCCTTCCGAAAACCCTAAGCGATTATTCTTTTGGCCAGTAACTGCTTGCATTAAAAGGTATAGTTGGTATTAATTCCAACTTGATATCTCATTTTTAGGTGCGTCAAATATTTATTTTTTGAAATAAGGGTGGGATTGCTACCCCTTCCGAGGGTCCTAAGCGATTCTTCTTTTGTCCAGTAGCTGCTTGCATTAAAAGGTATACTTGGTAATAATTCCAACTTGATATCTCATTTTTAAGTGCGTCAAATGTTTATTTTTTGAAATGGGGGTGGGATTGCTACCCCTTCCGAGGGTCCTAAGCGATTCTTCTTTTGTCCAGTAGCTGCTTGCATTAAAAGGTATACTTGGTAATAATTCCAACTTGATATCTCATTTTTAAGTGCGTCAAATATTTATTTTTTGAAATGGGGGTGGGATTGCTACCCTTAACGAGGGTCCTAAGCGATTGTTCTTTTGGCCAGTAACTTCTTGCAATAAAGGGTATACTTGGTATTAATCCCAACTTGATATCTCATTTTTAAGTGCGTCAAATATTTATTTTTTGAAATGGGGGTGGGATTGCTACCCCTTCCGAGGGTCCTAAGCGATTCTTCTTTTGTCCAGTAACTGCTTGCATTAAAAGGTATACTTGGTATTAATCCCAACTTGATATCTCATTTTTAAGTGCGTCAAATGTTTATTTTTTGAAATGGGGGTGGGATTGCTACTCCTTCCGAGGGTCCTAAGCGATTCTTCTTTTGTCCAGTAGCTGATTGCATTAAAAGGTATACTTGGTAATAATTCCAATTTGATATCTTATTTTTAAGTGCGTCAAATATTTATTTTTTGAAATGGGGGTGGGATTGCTACCCCTTCCGAGGGTCCTAAGCGATTTTTCTTTTGGCCAGTAACTGCTTGCATTAAAAGGTATACTTGGTATTAATCCCAACTTGATATCTCATTTTTAAGTGCGTCAAATATTTATTTTTTGAAATGGGGGTGGGATTGCTACCCCTTCCGAGGGTCCTAAGCGATTCTTCTTTTGGCCACTAACTGCTTGCAATAAAAGGTATTCTTGGTAATAATTCCAACTTGATATCTCATTTTTAAGTGCGTCAAATGTTTATTTTTTGAAATGGGGGTGGGATTGTTACCCCTTCCGAATGTCCTAAGCGATTCTTCTTTTGTCCAGTAACTGCTTGCATTAAAAGGTATACTTGGTATTAATCCCAACTTGATATCTCATTTTTAAGTGCGTCAAATATTTATTTTTTGAAGTGGGGGTGGGATTGCTACCCTTTACGAGGGTCCTAAGCGATTCTTCTTTTGTCCAGTAGCTGCTTGCATTAAAAGGTATACTTGGTAATAATTCCAACTTGATATCTCATTTTTAAGTGCGTCAAATATTTATTTTTTGAAGTGGGGGGTGGGATTGCTACCCTTTACGAGGGTCCTAAGCGATTGTTCTTTTGGCCAGTAACTTCTTGCAATAAAAGGTATACTTGGTATTAATCCCAACTTGATATCTCATTTTTAAGTGCGTCAAATATTTATTTTTTGAAATGGGGGTGGGATTGCTACCCCTTCCGAGGGTCCTAAGCGATTTTTCTTTTGTCCAGTAACTGCTTGCATTAAAAGGTATACTTGGTATTAATCCCAACTTGATATCTCATTTTTAAGTGCGTCAAATATTTATTTTTTGAAGTTGGGGTGGGATTGCTACCCCTTACGAGGGTCCTAAGCGATTCTTCTTTTGTCCAGTAGCTGCTTGCATTAAAAGGTATACTTGGTAATAATTCCAACTTGATATCTCATTTTTAAGTGTGTCAAATGTTTATTTTTTGAAATGGGGGTGGGATTGCTACCCCTTCCGAGGGTCCTAAGCGATTCTTCTTTTGTCCAGTAGCTGCTTGCATTAAAAGGTATACTTGGTAATAATTCCAACTTGATATCTCATTTTTAAGTGCGTCAAATATTTATTTTTTGAAATGGGGGTGGGATTGCTACCCCTTCCGAGGGTCCTAAGCGATTTTTCTTTTGTCCAGTAACTGCTTGCATTAAAAGGTATACTTGGTATTAATCCCAACTTGATATCTCATTTTTAAGTTCGTCAAATATTTATTTTTTGAAATGGGGGTGGGATTGCTACCCCTTACGAGGGTCCTAAGCGATTCTTCTTTTGGCCAGTAACTGCTTGCATTAAAAGGTATGCTTGGTATTAATCCCAACTTGATATCTCATTTTGAAGTGCGTCAAATATTTATTTTTTGAAGTGGGGGGTGGGATTGCTACCCCTTCCGAGGGTCCTAAGCGATTTTTCTTTTGGCCAGTAACTGTTTGCATTAAAATGTATACTTGGTATTAATCCCAACTTGATATCTCATTTTTAAGTGTGTCAAATATTTATTTTTTAAAATTGGGGTGGGATTGCTACCCCTTCCGAGGGTCCTAAGCGATTCTTTTTTTGGCCAGTAACTGCTTGCATTAAAAGGTATACTTGGTATTAATCCCAACTTGATATCTCATTTTTAAGTGCGTCAAATATTTATTTTTTGAAGTGGGGGTGGTATTGCTACCCCTTACGAGGGTCCTAAGCGATTGTTCTTTTGGCCAGTAACTTCTTGGTATAAAAGGTATACTTTGTATTAATCCCAACTTGATATCTCATTTTTAAGTGCGTCAAATATTTATTTTTTGAAGTGGGGGTGGGATTGCTACCCCTTACGAGGGTCCTAAGCGATTGTTCTTTTGGCCAGTAACTGCTTGCAATAAAAGGCATACTTGTTATTAATCCCAACTTGAAATCTAAATTTTAAGTACGTCAAATATTTATTTTTAAAATAGGGGTGGGATTGCTACCCCTTCCGAGGGTCCTAAGCAATTTTGCTTTTGGCCAGTAACTGCTTGCATTAAAAGGTATACTTGGTATTAATCCCAACTTGATATATAATTTTTAAGTATGTCAAATATTTATTTTTTAAAATTGGGGTGGGATTGCTACCCCTTTCGAGGGTCCTAAGCGATTCTTTTTTTGGCCAGTAACTTCTTGCATTAAAAGGTATACTTGGTATTAATCCCAACTTGATATCTCATTTTTAAGTGCGTCAAATATTTATTTTTTGAAGTGGGGGTGGTATTGCTACCCTTTACGAGGGTCCTAAGCGATTGTTCTTTTGGCCAGTAACTTCTTGGAATAAAAGGTATACTTTGTATTAATCCCAACTTGATATCTCATTTTTAAGTGCGTCAAATATTTATTTTTTGAAGTGGGGGTGGGATTGCTACCCCTTACGAGGGTCCTAAGCGATTGTTCTTTTGGCCAGTAACTGCTTGCAATAAAAGGCATACTTGTTGTTAATCTTAACTTGAAATCTAAATTTTAAGTACGTCAAATATTTATTTTTTAAAATAGGGGTGGGATTGCTACCCCTTCCGAGGGTCCTAAGCGATTCTTCTTTTGGCCAGCAACTGCTTGCATTAAAAGGTATACTTGGTATAAATCCCAACTTGATATCTCATTTTTAAGTGCGTCAAATAATTATTTTTTGAAATGGGGTGGGATTGCTACCCCTTACGAGGGTCCTAAGCGATTCTTCTTTTGGTCAGTAACTGCTTGCATTAAAAGGTATACTTGGTATTAATCCCAACTTGATATATAATTTTTAAGTATGTCAAATATTTATTTTTTAAAATAGGGGTGGGATTGCTACCCCTTCCGAGGGTCCTAAGCGATTTTGCTTTTGGCCAGTAACTGCTTGCATTAAAAGGTATACTTGGTATTAATCCCAACTTGATATCTCATTTTTAAGTTCGTCAAATATTTATTTTTTGAAATGGGGGTGTGATTGCTACCCCTTCCGAGGGTTCTAAGCGAATCTGCTTTTGGTCAGTAACTATTTGTATTAAAACTTATACGTGGTATTAATTCTGCTTTGATATTTTATTTTTAATAATATGAATATTAAGAAATTTTATTATGAATGTATTATTTTTCATGTATTTATTTTTTTTTATTTATTTATATAAGGAAAATAACATTTAAAATACAAACGACCTCAATTTTCAATTAACACATAAAATTGAAATAAACGTATGTATTGCCCTTTTTAACGGGCCACTGTATTGTTCGGGAGTACTCGGTAAACGGGCTACCAGTTTTTGGCTACTAACTTCACACCGGTCTTTAATTCGTCGAGGTTTTTACTGATACTTCTAATCTTTCCTCCATGCTTCTTATATTCATTTGATAAATTGATATACAATGTTTTTCAGGGTATTCCTCGGTTAGCTTGATATAGTCTGAGAGATTATTTACTACATTTGTGTTAATAAAATTGTAACTAAAATCTCTTAAATAATTATCCATTTAATAATAATAATTTCAAGTAAAATCAAATAAAATAATAGTTTAGTACTTATAATAAGATTAGGTGGTTAGTAAAGATAAAACTACAAATATAATTTTTCTGGGTTAGCAATATTTTTAGTTTTTATTTTTCACTATTTAGTCTTGCCGACTGCCTTACCCCAATGTTTTCACCCAAGGTTCTTTTATTCTTCTCAGCTTCGTAGTCGTGTTTGTTGGAAGATGTATGTTCTTGCTAGTAGTTGGACTTATATCGTTGTTTTTATTATTAATAATATCTTCGTATGTAAACGCTTCACTTTCCACGTATAAAGTTTCTTTGTAAATATGTGCCTTTTTATTCTTGGCCTTTTCTATTTTTAGTTGCTTTACCAAAATTTGTTTCACCGTTCTTTCTTCTTTTGTCAATTCTTCTGCTATTATATCTTTATTTTATTTTACTATTATTAGTTTGTTTGTTGCACTTTTTCGAATAGTGTATGAGTTGTTATATAATGTCTGAATTCACTAATTGTAGTCCAAGGTTACCATTTAAGGTATTTAATGTATGTTGTAACAGATTTCCTTTATCAAATTTGGAATTAAAAATAATCAAGTTGTTGCAACGTTCCTTTTTTTCTAATACTTTGTTAATAGTTTTTAATGTCTCTACTTCCTTTTCTAATTTTATAACTTTTTCTGATCCTTTAACTAATAATTCTCGAATTATTTTTATTTCTTCATTTAGTGTGTGTTTTATCTGTTTGTTTTTTGTTCTGATCTTCAATATAAGTGTTGTTAATTACTGCAAAATTTCAGATGCAGATACGGATTCCATCGTGGTTTATTTTATATTTTTACATGAGCTGCCTGACTATGGATTTTGGGAGAACGTGTCATCAATTTTCAAATTTTTCTTTAGATTTTAATTTTCTCACTTTACCAGAATAGATATCCTAACAATAATTCCATGCGCTAAAATTAGGTGAAAATGGGAGCTTTAATAAAAATACAGGTAGTGAAAGTCCAGAAACTGTAACAACGCCTGAACTAGAAGCTACACTTCATGCTATAGAAGAAGATCCTTCAAATAGTACCAGGAAGATTGCACTACAGCTTGAAGTCAGCCCAAAAACCATTTGGAAAGTTCTAAAAAGAAATCTCCTGTACCCACCTGTGGAAACCGGTGCTGGATGAAGATAATATCTAGCGCGGTTAATCACCGCTATTTATTCCTTATCGACGAGAAAAGAGTTTAGTTGTTTTCGGAACGATATGCGAGAAAGATTGTACTGCGTTATCAATAGAGTAATTGTTTATTATAATTATTAAGTAAATGGTTTATGAATTAGTTATTCATTATACTGAGTTATATTTATTACCGGTCCAGGTACCTCACCACCCATATCACATACAGCTGTACTGCCTCGGCATTTTCACCAAGATTAATAATTAATATTTTGCAGGTAGTTGATTCATACGGTGGCTCCCAATTTTAAGTTTTTACCAAAGATTTTATTTTTGGCCTAGGCAACATTTTTCACGAGATGCTATTATAAATTTTACTAGTAACAGATGAATCCTACACGGATATTTTAAGAATCATTTACTCATTTTAGTATTCTTGCTCTTCAGCATCTCGACATCACCTACTCTACTCGTACCGTAATTAGGAAACACCCTGTATAAAATAATCGTTTGCCGCAGCAAACCTGTTTCAGCCATTGTAATCTTTTACCCTTAATAATCCAACTAATAATGTAGTTCGTGTTGGAAGATTTATTACATTTTATTTAAAAATACACATCCTGTTTATACTGTGTGATGTATTTCGTGCTTGTTCTAAAAGTCCATAAGTGAAAAATTTCAACTTCTAACTTATCTGTTTATGGGACTTATTTTCTGTACATATTTTAGGAATTATTGTATTAGTTCAACAATGAGATAATAGTTTAGTAAAACTTATTGTTTGATGTGCCTGTTATATTTTTGAAATTGTAATAATTCATACATCAAATTCTTAACAAATCGCCAATTAATGTATTAAACACAATAATAACGTCTCCATGAAGCAATATCTCCATTGTCACCATTCCTATATAACAGTTTCTGCCATAATATATATTCTCACAATCTTCCCTTTAAGGTAGTTCACTCGTAAAACGGCCTTTCTTAAGAATTCAATAAAATTGAAATATGAGGTTCATGAAAGTGTCTTTTATGTACCTAAAAAAAATAAAAAAATTTGACCGTCTGTATAACGAGATATTAACAATCAAAATGTGCACACTCTTGAATCCCTGTCATGTACACAATCATTGCATTTATTTCAAGATATCTCGAAAACGGTTCTTACCATATTTTTTAAAAACTAATGTAATGTAAATCAAGAAGTTATAACATTTTCTAAAAAAACGTTGAATTTTTTTACCGTTTTGATAAAGAAATATAGATTTTTAAAATAAAAATGTTCTTAAAGCAGTCGACGCATAGTGGCGTATTGTGATTACAACTTGGCAACGTTGTAATCGATACACTCAACGCCCGTCAATTCAAATGTCTGTTAGATCAGTGCTTCCCAATCTTTTTATTGCCGCGGACAAGTCAAGTTTATCACTTTATCGAGGCCTTCTGGGAAGGGACGTTGTTTATGCTTTAGGTTGATATGATTTAACAATTTAAATTTAATTGTATTTAAACATGTCTTCAAAATTAAATAAATATGCAAAAGATGAATATAATTTTTTCCTACGACCACTTAGGAAAGTGACACATATCACACTATATAGACCTATGGAAAGTGCCCTATATCACACGCGTATGAATAAGAATTTACTTTCCACCCAAGTGAGAATATGCTACTTTCCGCAGTAGCTGTCAGAAAATGTCAAACACATAATTTCTATTTTGATCTATGTAATGTCCATATTAATACTAAAATCGATATGATTGTTAAATTATTGTAAATTAGATCCTAGATATTTATCTTTAACAATTATTTTTAAAATAATTTTAAAATAACTAAGATATATTTGCTTTTTTTTCTGGTTAAACACATAAGCGATTAGATCAATCAATTACCGTAAGGCCTGTTAGCTCAGTTGGTTAGAGCATCAACTTTGCAATTTGAGACCGTCCAACGACCGCGATCGAATCCTGGCTGTGCCAGAATTTTTTTTTTTATTTGTTTAGAAATTATGAAAATTTAATAAATACGATTATTGTTGATTATTTTTTTAAATACATTTTAATTATTATAATAATCTGGTTTTACATTTTTTGATGAAATTATTTTGTGGTCGTAGGAAAAATATTGTACATCACTTGTGTGAAAAGTGATTTTCCACACTCGTGTGATAGTCGCACTCGGCTTACGCCTCGTGCGACAATATTTCCCACTCGTGTGAAAAATGTCACTTTCCACACTCGTAATGTAATATACTATATTTAAACATGTCTTCAAAATAAAATAGTTACACAAAAAAAATGAATATAAAGTAATTTAAAATTTTAACTTACTAGTATGAGGAAGTCATAAAAAAATACAAATAAAAGTAATGATTTTCTGTAGTATTGATGATATCATAGGAACGTTCATGACAGCAAGAAATTTATGTAAAGCAGTTTGACCAAACCCTGAATGGACAGCACCTTTAAATAAATAAAATTATATTAATTATAATAAAAAAATTATAAACAACAAATACCTATGTATTTTTTTTAAATTTACCTAGAACTGCTTTATTGTTGACATCTGAATGCTTAACTTCATTTTTTGTTGCATGAACTTTGTCCGTAGGTACTATAGTTTCAATATTACATTCATTACATTTAACATTTAAAATTGAATAAAGGCCCTTTCGTGTTTCATTTTGTAATATTTTCAAGAGAAAGAACTCTTTCACACCAGCAACATTTTAAATGTTTTCCCAACTCTAGTAATTCCACGATGCGACCACTGCATGTTATTTTTCAAGCTTGGGGTTTCCTTTCTCAATTTTTTTGCATTATTCATAGCCAAAATTGATTTTTTCTACGACCGTGTATTTTTACCTACTTTCCCGCACGCATTTTAGTTTTGAAAGTGTCACTTTCCCGCACTAGTGCGGGAAAGTAAAATTATGAATATTTGGCCTTACCTATTGTATAGTTTTTTTACCTCGGATGTTATAACTATTGTTACAATAGGTAATTTAGTATTTTCCAACTATTCCATTTAATAAATTACTTTTTTTCTTGCTTTTTGTTATAATTTTAATTTTTTGGAAAACTTGAATAATAGAGATATTTTTATATACCTTCTGTATATTTTTAAAAGTCAGACTAGGCTGTGACATGTATGGCTTGATATGGTTGCTATATGGTAACCAAGGCGTGTTATTGTTACAAAAACGTCAAAGTTGTTTGTTGAAGCGTCAACTGAATTAAAATAAATTAAAGAAATAATGGATTCATCGGATGAAGAGCTGCCCGAAGCCATTTTAAAAGCTGCAAATGAAGCACATTTGGAGGTGTTACCTGCCAAATCACGAGGAAGATATGAAAAACAATACGACCATTTTGTCACATGGTGTAAACAGGAAGGGGTAAAAACCTACAAAGAAGAGGTGTTTCTGGCGTATTTTTCGCACCTAAGTAAGTTTTTGAAATCTAATACTTTATGGTCTCGCTATTCGATGGTGAAAAGTTTAGTAAAAATAAAACAAAATTTGGATATAAGCCAGTTCCATAAGTTAACGTCATTTCTAAAACAAAAAAATGTTGGTTTTCGAGCACAGAAGGCGCAGGTTTTTACCAAAGAAGATATATCCAGGTTTATGTTAGCCCCTGATGAGATATACCTTATGATTAAAGTGAGTACCATTTTTGCTTTAGCTGGTGCTCTCCGCAGAGCGGAGCTTGTAAATATCACTCTCGATGATATACAAGATAAAGGCAATCTGATAGTTGTGAAAATTTCCGATTCCAAAAATCATTCTTCAAGATCATTTGTTTTATGTGAAGAAATAAATAATGGAAACTTTATGAAGCTGTACAGAAAGTACGCAGGTTTACGACCACCTACCACTCCGCATCGCCGCATTTTTATTAATTATAAGAAGGGAAAATGCTCAATTCAGTGCGTTGGCGTAAACACCTTTGGTAAGATGCCAACAGAGATTGCTGCATATTTGTGTCTACCTAATCCTGAACGATATACAGGACACAGTTTTAGACGTTCTTCAGCAACATTCCTAGCAGACTCAGGTGAAGCGATAACCAATATAAAACGTCTCGGTGGCTGGAAGTCCACTACTATCGCTGAAGGCTATTTGGAGGACTCCGAAACACAGAAGAAAAACATTTCGAATAAAATTCTTTCGAATAGAAATGACTTGCAACCTTTGCTGCCACCGTCATTTTCACCTTCATGCGACCTGCAACCGATGTCACTCTCGACCACGTCATCCTTTCAATCTACGAGCGTTACGACTATTAACAGCCAATTAACACCAACTAATTCCTCTGTACCGGCAATTTTACATAATTTACAAAATGCTACAAATTGTGTATTTAACATTAATATCCATAATAATTAGTTGTTTTTATTTAAAGATTTGTATATGTTGAAATAAAATAATTTTCCAAAAATAATTTTTCCTTTTTTGTATATACGGTCGTAGAAAAAATAATGTTCCTAACTCATGCGTAAAGTGTCTTTCCCGCACTTGACCGCTTGTCGCGTGCGGGAAAGTAACACTTTCCGCACTTGTTAGGAAAATAACTATTTTGCGTTTGTTGAGGACGTTCTGCTTAACAAATTTTCCTTTATCTCGCAATGAATTGATTCTGGCAATGAAACATTTTGATATTTACATTTTACTTTAGGAATAAACCATTCGCTAAAAGTAGTATGCGTCAATTGACATATGACATTTATCGCATGCGTCAAGGAAAGTATATTTTTGAATGTCCTTCGATAAATATTTTGCGAACAGATCAACCTAACGAAGAGTTGTAGATAATTTCAGCAAAATTCGATGATCTACCAATAGAAACCTAGTATGAAACTGCTTTACCAAGATGAATAAACGTCATGTCATTGAAAAACCTATTAAATGCCTATTCGCAAGTGACGTCAATTTCGCATGCGAAAACGAATCGAGTAAGTCAAAAATATAGGAGTGCGTTTAGAAACCACGCACGGCGCGTCTGGACCCTATTCTAATGTATTTGGTGAGACGCGCCGTGCGGGGTTTCTAAACGCACTCCAGTTTAGGTAAAAGTATACGTTTTCGCATACGTCAGGGTGGCGAATGATTCAAAAATTAACCCCCAGTTGACGTTTCACAATATATTTGCGACGTTGTCGGATGGATTTTACGCGATATAATACCATATTTGTATATAGGATCACATGTGCTGTGTGTACAGTCTGTTACAAAAATAACCTTTCTTTAGATTTAAGAATCTCGAACGGTTGGTATTCACTATAGGGCGATATTTTTGTGTACGACTGTCGCGAGTGAACTACCTTAATAACCAAATTCAGTCTTCATACACATGGGCGTCGTTTGGGTGGGGGGGGGGGGGGGGGGGCAGTTGCCCCCCCTGGCTTTTACGACTTAATCAACAACGCGTAAGATATGCATTACGAACAACAATCTCATAGAAATAATATTCAGGCTAATATAGTTGAAGAATAGTATAGGTTGAATATATTTATTGCATATCTGGGTTCCGCTTTTCCGAAAACTTTGTTAGTTTTTCCTTAAGCCTGTTACATCCCAAAAACATAAAAAATACTTTTTTCACTGCCGATAAGAAATTGAAAATGGTGGAAAAATTTGGAATCGACAATTTTGAAACTGAATACGACAATTTTGAAGCTGAATACCAAACTGGAATACGAAAGAGCTTTCTGCGCACAATGAGCTCTCCATTAATGATATAGCGTCCAAATATTGTGAATTTTATCCAGACATACAAAGTTGTTTAAAAAATATTTATGGCCCTTCCACCAACGACAGAGTTAATCGATAGAACGTTTGGAACGCTAAGGCATGTTAAAACATGGCTGCGGTCTATTCGATCAGTGCGAAGTCATGGCAGGGGAAGCAAAAGCGATACTAGCGCAAGCTGCGGATAATTCGAGTATTTTAGGGCGATATTTTGTAATTTTGGAGTATCAAATACACGTATACATTTTACTAAAAAAAATAGGTAAAAACAATAAAATGAGCAACCGGAGTTGCTATGTTGCAAATTATACTAGCAAAAAGACTGTAAATTATATGAATGTTCAGTAGCAAAATCGAAATTAAATAAAAGAAATAAATGGACAGCTGTATAATAAGAACAAAAAAAACCTTTATTTTTGTAATAATTAAGCAATAAAGTATTTTTTTATGATATTCTTTAACATCCCTTAAATCTTAAGCAAACGATTAGATTTCTGCCTTTAATTATTGTATATGGCTGACATGCAATCTTGTGACTTATTGATAGGAAACCAGTTTTATTCATTAATTTCTATGGGTTCTTTCGAACTAAAAATGAAGAAAATATAAATTACAATCGCAAATATACCAATTATTTTTGTAATTACGTTTTAATTCTACGTTATTATATAATGGTAATATTTTTATTTTGACATTATTTAACCTATTCTTCAATGACAACTTATTAGGCTTAGGCAAGATCTCATACATTTTCTCGTAAATACCTGCCTATGTTTTATTATTGATTTTTATTGACTTTTTTTAGCTGAAATAATAAAAATATATAATGATAATAATAATTTT
Source organism: Psylliodes chrysocephalus (assembly GCA_927349885.1). NCBI lineage: Eukaryota > Metazoa > Arthropoda > Insecta > Coleoptera > Chrysomelidae > Psylliodes > Psylliodes chrysocephalus. The sequence goes on along the minus strand of OV651813.1, from coordinate 79,029,244 downwards.
TTGACTTGTTTTAAAATTAAAATGTATTTCTTAATTACGAACTCTATTAAAAATTGTATTGTCAGTATACGCAAATATTAGTTAGTTAGTTCATAAAATAGTTAGCGTTGCTGTCACGCACGGAGTGAATAATGAATGAAAATAGGCTGACTGAAAAATAAATTATGTTTTCCGTTATCGATGTTTTTAGTAGAGAAAAAAGAAATTTAAAATTTGCGTTTTCCTAGTGTTTTTTTGTGTTTATTGACATATTTGAGTGAGTTTTTTTATGTTTTTGTTTTTTATAAATTTTTATTTTTTATATTATGTTCATATTTTTCTTTTATATCACACCTTCTGTTTGTTTTTTAAAATGTGCTTTAAGTTTCTTGTTTTTTTTTTAATTTTAGTTTTTGTCTTTTTTGTTTGGTTGTTTTATTTATTAGAGACTTGTTATCACAACTTAAGTATCAGTTCTGTCAAATGGGTCATTGACATTGTTTGGATTACTACTAAAGTTCCATTCCCCTTATCTTCACTATTCAGTGTTTGAAAGACTGGAACAAACACTTTCTTATGATGGATTCAATTATTCTGTGACGTCCTGGCTTACTTCCGGTTTTTCCGAAAATAACGAAAATCGAATTTTTTTTTTATTGTTAAATGGAAACCCTCTCTTTTATTGTAAATTTAAACATTTTTGTATAATAATCATGTATTGTCAAAATGGCCGGCATATTGGATAATATTTTTTCTAAAAATGTCACTATTAATTCGTTTATGGAAAAAAATATAGGAATGTACGATCTTTATAAAATCTTTGTAAGCTTCAAAATTCCCATTGAGACCCATTTATCGTATACCAGTGGCGTATCTAAGCATTTTATTATTAGCACAGTTTAATAATTCCATCCGCTTTTATCTTCCTTGTTAATTGAGATATTGGAATGAAAACTTTTTTGTTTAAAAGATGGAACGAATACTGTCATATACTGGATTCAATTGGTGTTTGACGTCATGGCTTACTTCTGGTTTTTCGGAAATAACAGAAACCCACTTTTTATTGAAAATTTGAATTTCGGGAACATTTATGTAAAATAATCATGTGTTGAAAATTTTCTGTCAACTGTCAAAATAACCATCATATTGGAAAATATTTTTTTTTAATATGTTACAGAGAATTTTCAATGATCCAGAAATTCAAATTTTCAATAAAAAAAGGGTTTTCATTCAAAAATAAATTGCGATTTTCTGTTATTTCTGGAAAAGCTGTAAGTAAGCCATGACGTCACAGAAAAATTAAATCCATCATAAGAAAATTCTCTTTTACTTTTCATTTCCTTTGTTTTCCAACAAATAAACATTCTAAAATTTTTTCAAAATTTTTTACTATTTTTTAAGAATAAAACTAGATCATAAACTCAATTTTAAATATATCCAACAAATAAAAAAGAAAGCCAACACATGAGCCAAGCACTTCATAGGTTTAACTTACAAAAAAGGGAATCAACATATATATACCCATTTAATTAGTTACTATATGAAACCAAATCACACCTATACCTATTCGACAAAGTATGAATGAGCCATTTAAATTACAAAGAAACCAAATACAGAACTGCTGAACCATAGAAACCCCTACATCACTCCAAAAAAGAATGGACTTTAATGAAAATAATTAGTACCTACATAAAATATTTTATTTTACACACAAAGTAGTAATGTTGTTTTGATTATTTTTCATTCTAAATCAGCACAAAATAATTAAAACACAATACACGACAAAATAACCCACTTTCTTGAAACAAAATAACTAACAAGCAATATAAACACACTACAAGTAGTTGAGAATAAATTATTTTATATTTGTCAAAGAATAAAGTTAAATGTATGCAACTAACAATAAAAGAAAGAAATATTGGTTGCCTAGATAGTAATTTTTTTACCAAAATAACAAATTATAGAGTTTATTTCAATTTCCAACATAAAAAAATGAATTTAATTTTTTTTATTAAAACACCCTGTGTGTTAAATTGTTACAGTGTCTTAAAGCATCTTTTAATTTATAGATGAGGTCTAATAGTTCCACAGAATTGCAGGTAAAGTGAATATTCTTCAAAGCCTTGTTTTCATTTTCATTGTCGTACTGTTCTGCTATCAAACATATTCTAAATAACGGACCTTCTGAAGAATCCATTTCGCTAGACTAAAAATATAAAAATTATTCAGAAAATTATTCCCTAAACGTTTTATTTTAGGTTTTTCCACAGAAAACATTTGTTTAGAATATAATAATTAAAAACTAGTACAATACGTTGAGATAGAAGTGGCCTGCAAGATGTATACAAGGAGAAAAGAGAATAACAGTGAGAAATAGAAATATTTATTGAAGAAGTGAGCTATCACCTTCAATGTCTACTACTTTTATTAAATATTTCTCGAGTGCCCCTTCTCATATTGTACCAATTTAAAATTACACTATTTTTAATATTGAATATAGAGTGCTTGTCTAAAATCTCTTTCCCTTCTTAATGTCATCTGATTGAGTCATGTATAACGCGCTTATATTCATTTATAAGCAAGTTTATGTGTCAGAGACTGCTGGGCTTCGAATCCCAGACCAGACTATGTGAATTTTTGAATTAAATTGCATGGTTCGGTATAGAATTTGATGTATGCCGTATCAATAGAAATTCAATTTCTGTTGATATGACATGCAGATTAAAAAAATTCGCCATACATTACCGTCACAATGATGGTGGGTGAGGTTTTCCTCACCTGTAAGTCAAATGGCACCATCAATCATCTTTAAGTCGCCCCGGAGCGCCACGGCAAATAATAATAATAGCCGTCCCTTTCCCCGCACAAGCTCAGCTTTTGGGGTTAAAATTCACTCGTAAGGGGGTGGATTAGGGAGAGTATTATTATTATTATTATATACCTTAGATTTAAGTAACACATAGAGATCGAGTAGGCCAGTGTATTGTACCTCTGCGCCTAGTCAACCTATTGGCTCTTGGGATACAGTTCATTGTAATAAAAACTCTTACTGTGCTATATAAACTGTCAGATAGTAACATATTTAGGTGCCTCATTTTCGCATACAAGCCTTGAAAAAGGTTGAAAAGTAGTACATCGATGTTGAGTAAACTGAGAGGTAATTTACAAGTGGCTCTTGGGGATAACATGGAAAATTCGATTTTCCTTAACAGAAATATTTTCCGACCCCAAAATGCACTCAAGCCAATATGTTTTTTGGACTAGTGACGATGTAAGTTTTCATACATTCAATGGGCTAGCATGGAAAAATCAGTTAAAATCTTATTTTTTCTTTTCTTACAAGATTACGCCCTTAATTTAACCCTTTAGCCACTTGCAACAGCCTTTGGTTTTCTGAAGCCTAGTTCTATTAGTTAATCATTTAGTGACCATGGCTTGCTTGAAAATATGGGCAACAAACATCTAAAATTACACTTTTTTATGCACATGGAAGTACCAAAAAAATGTCTGAATTTTTAATGTAAAATTACTTGATGTCCCCATCAAAAGTGTCCATGGGCCCAAAATCCTATCTTATGACTAGATTTTGAAGTTAGAAATTGCTATTGTTATGTTTAAATATCAACATCCATTGCATGTTTTACCTCTTGAGCATTAGTGTATTTACATTGGACACATTTGCTCCAACTACATTTAATTATCTTGAATCACATGATCAAAGATTCACATCTCAGATGTATCATCACCTGATGTGGATAAACAAATGCAGCTATAAATACTCAATAATATTCTCCTTATCATTCACTTATTAATGAGTGACCCTCGTGAAGCAGAAGAGCTTATGCAGGGATGGACGGCTATTATAATTGTTGTCGGGGCGACTTATGTGATTGATGCATTTGGATTGGAAAACCCCACCTACCATCATTAACTAATTACTCTTTTGGTATTCATAATTATTGGCAATAAAATGTGAGAAATTAAGGAGCTTTCTTTACACCTTCATATTTAATCCCAACCACTCTCATATGGATACCCTCGCCCCTAAGTATAGTTTTAGATTTAAACTTGTGCTTGACTTGCTCTGAGTGCATACGAAAGGTGGGAGATATGTCAATACCAGTTATTTTTCAATCTGAAATGTAACCAGTATCGATATATCGCTCATTTTTTATGTGCACTCCACGCAGGCAGGGCAGTGGAATCGAAAACGCTATAAGTAGAATAGGTAACCTATTTATTACCTTCACAATGTGATCTATTTTCCACTTAATATCCGAAACATGTGGTAAACTACTTCCAATATTCAATAAAGAAATTTCTATTTTAGTTCTTTCTTTTTCGAAATTTTGGGCATACAAATCTGCACGATCAGAGGGTAAACCACAGTTACTGGTTAAATATTTAATAATTTCTTCTTTTGACACATTTTTTCTAGCAAATTCAGCAGTTACTGCCAGCAAAGCTGCATAAAATTCCTTTGTGACATCTGGTTTGGACTTATAAAGATTACTGGTGGCTGAAATTTGTAAATTTATTTATAAATTTAACACATTTTATTTTTCTCACAATGTATTTCCTTCTTCTCCGTCAAAAAACTAAAGCAATTTTCTATGATTTTTTTGAAAATGTCATCAGTAATTAGGGTAATATTCCGAGATATTGATAAAGACGACTTATAATTCTCAAATATTTTCATTTTTCAATAATTTATTTACACAAAAATTGAGTGTTTACTGTTTGTTTACATTTAATAACCTAACTTTAAAAAAATGCGACATTGACATTGACAAAGGACTGAAACTCGAAATCTCTGATGAATAAAAACTATTGATACGTAACTATCATCTTTTAGCATAACTATGAATAAGCATAACAAACTGAGGGATTGGCGAGGAGAGAGGGAGATTGTTTACATCACATAGGCGTATCATAAATTAAGTTTAACATGGGAGGTATTTTATTGTAATTTTTTAATTTGGGTATTTTCAACAGCAATCGCTGGGAAATCAACAATTTTTTATTTTAATTATAATTTTCTCTAAATGTCATCGATTTAATTAAAAGTAAACAAACCGTGGATGTCGGTTTTGGTAAAAGTAAGTAGGCCGTAGCTGTGTGAATTAAAAAAACTGTCCATCTCTAAACTTTTATTAATATATCATCACAGAACACGTACTTTACGCACTAGTGAAAAAAGTAACTTTTATATTTCTAATATTAGTGGATAATGTGTACGGTAGTAGAAAAAAATATTGTATGCACCTCATGTGTAAAGTCCCTTTTTTGACTCTTGCGATTGTCGCACTCGCCTATGGCTCCTGCGGCAACATTCACATTCGTCAATAAAGAGTAACTTTACACACTTGTTGAATAAATAACTATTTTTATTTCCCAAAAATGTTTATTCCGGATAAAACTTAAATTTTTAAAAAATAACATTTTATATTGCCAGGCTCTGACGTCTCATATTATACAAAGCATTTTAGAAGGTAAAACTGTACCTTTTCAAAATTAACAATTTTCGAAATCTATTTCTTAATTAAGACGACCCATTTATAGATCTCAAAAATACAAGCAGATATTTTGTATTGCTAGCTCTGATGTAACACATGCAGGGTATTAAGAAATTAAAAAATGTGTTTTTTGAAACCAGAAATTTCCAAAATTTACTTTTTTAAGGCGGCCTCAAAAATACAAATACCACAAAGAAGTTCCATTTGTTGTAAATTTTTTATCAACCCCGCTTAAAATTACTTACCTACTTTTTGAGATACCTACATGTTAGTAATTAAAAAAATCTCAAATTAAGCACCTTGATTTCAAACTTCAAGTATCTCGTAAAATTTAACATTTAAAAGTAAATAGAAACTAAGGAATACCATGAATCTAAGGATTATTATTTCTATTGGCTAAAACTTTGTTAGGCACTGATAAAGTTTAATTTTCTTGTTCCAAAACCGAACATCTTATTTTGCGGGTAGGTACCAAGATGCATAAAGCAGTTAAATACTCATAAAGGCTCGCCGCACCCGAAGTTTACGAGATTCGAAGGGTCAGCGGTCGATTTTGTATTTAGGACATGCGTCCTTAAATTTACTGGGTATAATATTAATAGATGCAACTTCCGATGACATTCGAGTACAGGTTGTCCTGGATTATTTTACGCATTTTATAGGTAGCTGGGCGGGGGGTAAAACAATTCATAGAAGTTCGCTTGCATCTATGGAGCGGTCTTATCAATTACAAAATATTCCTCACATACATTTTATTAGAATAACTAATTCCTAGATTTTGTAAAAATATAAAACTAAAACAAAAACAAACAAATCTAAACAAAATTCAACAAAGAAAACAACTATTAAAGTAATAAGTGATTCCGAAATGTTCATAATACTTAAAAGGATTGTTTTAATAGTAAATATTTAGCGCTAAGAATCCGATATATTAAAAAGAAGTACTATTTTAAGTTTAAACCCTTTCCTTGGACACGGAATTATACGTGTGGGTGGAAGATATAAAAATTCCAATCAGTTATTCGATAAAAAAATTCCGATAATTTTGCCGAAATCTCACGACCTTACTTATTTAATTATAAAAATCTGATGTGTCCAACACATGACTTTCCTATCTAGTATAGGCTTTTTCCGGTTATTTTGTACAACCTATTGCAACACCTCTATAAATGTTTAAAGGATAAACTAAATATATACATTTTCCACATACATCTACCTCGAAACATTTTTTTATAGATATAACGAAAATACTGAAAAATTTAAATTTAGCACTTTTCCTACAATTTTTCCATTACGGTCCATTTTATAAAAATCATGTATAAACAAAAATTATAGAGATCGATATTGCAAACAATTTTCATAAAAATCAGAATTTTGCACATTTTGTCAAATTTCTCGAATACGGACCATTTTAGGAAATTTTGACATCAAGCAAAAATTATAGATAATAATATTAGAAGTAACTTTTATTTGAACAATTTTCTTCTCCAAACATAAATAACAGATATATTCTATAAAATATAAAAACGGCCTCCCATAAAGTACCCCCCACCCAGACAACACACCAAATCCCAGAGATATCCACAGAATATCTTTTGTGGATATCCAATATATCCACAGGATATCAGAAATATTCCGTGGATCTAATATGGATATCCAAATGTCCGTCTATATCCAGAATATAGAAGATATCCTAATGGATATTCAGCAAAATATCTAATGGGTATCTTCCAGAAAATACAAGAAATCCCAGAGATATCCACAGAATTTATTCTGTGGATATTCAATATATCCAATATGGATATCCAACCAAATGTCCGTCTATATCCCAGGATATAGAAGATATTCGGATATTCAGCAAAATATATTATGGGTATCTTTAGTAGAGGTTCATAAGTAACCAATGATTATTGAATAACGTCGATAGAAAATAGCAGAGACAAAAAATATTTTCAATACTCTGCCTTTGATTTTGCCCACTAAGGAGAAAGTCATCCTTATTAGGACTCTTCAGCAATAAATGAAAATTCTCGACTCCAGTCTCTAATGGAGTGATTAGGACACAAATTTCGATCGAACTCAATTACGGCGGGTCGAGCATGAGTAGATGCGATAGTGGTATCGCCATCTATACTTAGTAAGCAGAATCAAATAACATCTAGTGGATATCCACGATGGTTTGCGTTCGCGCCTAGACTTTGATATATTTAGTGGATGTTCATGGGATATTGAATACACCTTAAAAAAAATTATTTTAAATATCTGAACGGTACTATTAGCCACAATGGCGAGCACAATGGCGTAATTTTTTAATAATTTGGTATATAATTACTATTATTTATAGACATTTGCATGTCTATAAATTACATTTCATGGATATAAAATAGATATCTGCCATGGACTGGACATTCAGTGGATATTGGGATGTTCAGTAGATATCCAAAGGATTTGGGGTGCTGTCTGGGCAGATGTTCCGACTTTGTCCAAAATCTAATCATTTCACGTCAGGCCGAAATAAAACTTAAGTTTAAAATTTAATGTTTTTTTCTTTATCCGTTTTTGAGTTTTCTTCAAAATTCGAAATTTACACATTTTCTCAAATATCTCAAATACGGTCCGTTTTAGAGAAATTATGTATAGGATAAAAATTATAGAAAATTATATTACAAACAACTTTTATTTGAACAATTTTTATAAGAAATTATTTTTTTACATTTTTTCAAATTTATCGAATACGGACCATTTTAGGAAAATTTTGTATAGAACAAAAATTATAGACAATAATATTAGAAGTAACTTTTATTTGAATTTTCTTCTCCAAACGTAAATAACAGATATATTCCATAAAATATAAAAATTACCACCTATAAAGTACCCCCCAGATGTTCCGACTCTGCCTAAAATCTAATCAGTTCATTGGGCTCTGGAATAAAACTTAAGTGTTTTAAATTTGGTGTTTTTCTGTGTATCGGTTCATGAGTTATGGTGGATACACACACACACACAAACACACACACACACACACGCACACATACATACATACATACACATACACACACACACACACACACACACACACATACATACACATACACACACACTGCACACACACGCACCCACACTCCACACACACGCACACACACGCACACACACGCACACACACGCACACACACGCACACACACGCACACTCACTCACTCACTCACTCACACACAAACACACACACAAACACACACACAAACACACACACAAACACACACACAAACACACACAAACACACACAAACACACACACACACACACACACACACACACACACACACACACACACACACACACACACACACACACACACACACACACATCATCGCGAAAATAGTCAAAACGGATTCAGGGGACCTCAAAACGTAAAAATCCGTCGAAAACTCGAGGTCGAAAAAAATCATGATTCCTATACTTTCCTTATATCTGTATACAGATAGGAAAGTAAAAATTGCTGTTTGAATGGGCCATGTTCTAAAGGGAAATGTATTATAATAGTACACGCTGGAAGCAAAGACGGTTTCGTGCCTAATGCTTTATTTATATCTGTTAAACAAACTAAAAACTGTGCAGCTGATTATCATGAAGATATGACAGCAGAATTATTTGAAAAATGGTTTAATGAACAGCTCTTACCTAACATTCCACCAGTCAGTAATCGTTATGGACAATGCATCCTACCACTCCTACCACTCCGTCGAAAACTCGATGTCGAAAAAAATCATGATTTCTATACTTTCCTTATATCTGTTAGATAGGAAAGTAAAAAACTAGTGGCGCAAAGAAAATTAAGGCTTATCTATGTTTGTTTATTATGTGTACCTATCTTGACCTGGTAACGGCCTTGACGGCGGATTCATTTTTAGTCAAACTAAAAAGATTTGTCAGTTGTCGCGGTAAATCCGCCAATATTTTCTCTGACAATGGCTCTAACTTTGAAGTATCAAATAAAGGATTATCGGAGTTGTTTAATTTTTTTAAAGGAATTTAATCTTAATATAATTAAAATTTTATCCATAGAAAGACTTCAATGGTATTTTATTCCGGCCCTTAGTCCAAATTTTGGGGAATTCTGTGAAATTTTATTTAAAGAGAGTGACAGTCGAAAGCTCTTTTACTTATGAGGATTTCCCTACAATTTTAATTCAAATAGAGAGTATACTAAACTCCCATCCTTTAACATCATTGAATTCTGACCCTAATGACCTTAGTTCCTTGACTCCAGAACACTTCCTGATTGGTCGCAGACTAACGGCCATATGCACCATTCTTCTGTTAATAGTTATCAGAGAGTTAACTACATAACTGACTGTTAAATTGACAATTTTGTATTCACCATTACAAAATACGACTAACAATCTGTTAAAGGCGTTGTTAATGTAACAAACCAAATTTGGCCTGTTAATTTTACTTATCAGACTATTTTAATTTTACTTGTTTATTTTGAAGGGCTATATAAGGTTTTATAGGACATGAACAGTAATAAATACGTAACAGACTGATTTCTTACTGAAACTGGTAAATAGATGGTACATAGATGGTGCATAGCAAATTCTGTTAACATACTGTTATTTTTTATACTACTGTTAGATAACAGAGGACTTAGCTGGACAATGGTGTATATGGCCGTAACAGCAGTACCAGGGCCTAGTTTAATGGAAGTACCCGAAAACCAACTAAAGAAATTTCAAAATCTTCAGAAAATTGTCGAGCATTTCTGGGTTCGATGGCAAAAGGAGTACCTAGCGGAACTCCAAGTTCGTTCTAAATGAAAAAAAAAAAACGATTCCCTGAGGCTTTAAAGATTGGTTCCTTAGTGCATCTACAAGGTAGCAATTCGCGATTCAAATTAATTTTCGCGCGCCTGTCATTTGTCACGTATAATGCCGCGTTTGAGAATCCACATCCGATGCATCTGAGATGTAAAAAATCTTTGATCACGTGATTCAGTATACGTAAATGTAATGGGATAGATGTGTCCGATGTGGATAAAAAAACGCTCGAGATGTAAAAAATGCATCCGATGTGGATTCTCAAACGCAGCATTAGTAGGATGTTTGTTTATTTACGTGTTGTGGGATTTTGTATTTGTGATTTTTTAACTGTTTTTAGATAATATTCTTATTATAATAGTGTTTTTGAGTTTCATTTAGTGTTAATTTAAGTTTAGTTTTCGTGCTTTCGTTATAAATGTAATATTTTTCATGTGTAGTATGAACTAATTTGTTGGAAATATTGACCTATTGGTTGCTACAAGAACATCTAGAAATATGTATTTACTAAACCCAGGACATGTTTTATTATGTGGTTTAAAGGACATATCAGGTACCAAACGTTTATTATTGATGAACTTCTTTAAAAATCTTACTATCCTTATTCTTATATCATGAAGTGAATTGTGTAGTACTTTGTATACATGTAAATGGCAATACAACCGTCACAACTCATATTGGAGTTTGATTCTAAACAACGTTTTGCAAAATTTCATTATTGTGAATTTGTAGATACCCATTTATCGTAAGAAACAAAATTTTATGACTTGCACTTGAAAAATAATGAATACTTCAGTTTTGATTTTGACAATAACACCATATAGATTGCAATTTGCTGGAGGCTTTTTCGCAGATTTCATTTTTAATTTAAATACTATATAAACAAATTTAAAACTAAAAAGTAACAAAAAACTCTAATTGTAATTGATACAAATAAAATGTAAACAATGAACACGAACATCGATGTTGCCAAATGATGAACTGATTTTGTCTCTGACTGATTTTAAAACTAAAATTAATAAATGAACTGAAATTTAAAAAAAAAATCAATACAATAAATCGATTTTATAAAAAAATCCTTAAATAAAAGTATGATTACATATTACTAGACACAAATTTTGATTCTTAAATAAAAGGTCTTATCCATTTCTTCAAGAACTAAAATCCGACGACGTAACGAAATTTTGCTTCTTCTGGCAACACTTATAGGGACCTTCTACTAATTTCCTCCAGAGGGCGTATCACTTAGCTTGAATCGCGAATACCAATTTTGTTTCTGAGTGGCAGCTAGCTCGTGTTCTAAGACTGTATCCTGGACCAGATGACGTGACTCGAGTGGTAGATTTCACAGTTCGTGATGGAGAGCTTAGACAACCAGTGACAAAGATTTGTGTCCTTCCTCTGGAGTAAAGACTATATATTTTTTGTACATTTAAATTTTTTTTCATTATGTTAATTAGTGAACAAATTATGTTAATTATTAGTTTAATTAATTTTAATTAGTTTATTCAAGGCCGGCGGTATGTCGGATAAGTGTGCGTGGCAACACCGCAAAGAGACAATAATATATTCAGCGTTATAAGCAGTGATGTAAGAGGTGTTTAGTTGTTGGAAGTTTTTTATTACAAGAAATTAAAGTTTATACAGTGCCTTTTGATCATTTTATTATTAAAACTAAGTTTACGTTACATCATTTATAATAGTATCCATCAACAATGTGGTCAACTTAAGATGGATCATAGGTCACGCCACATCGAAAGGTAAAGCCGTCTTGCTGATTTACTTGCCAAGTAGGCAGCCAACCAAATACTTTTTGGACCTGGCCCTTCTATTGGACTAACAACATCGGTAGTGACATGTCTAATTAGCGACCTTCCCTTATGAAATTCAAGGAAAGATGGGATGAAACAAGAAGCTGCAGACTTGTCAGGGAGCTTTTAAGTTATCCTGACGACACTCTACGGTGAACAAATACTTGAATACAGAATCTGTGCCTGATCACAAGCATTCTGACTGGACATTGCCAACTACGGAAGCATCTCCATATCATGGGGCTGTCAGAATCCGCACTCTGCAGGGGGTGCGAACAAGAAGATGATACTATCAAGGGGAGTGAGACTAAGAATAATTTCCATGGCTCTGGTCGGTGTTGTTTTCATGGCTCCTGTTATGTTGAGACATGCTGTTCTTCGAATTTGTTCTAGTTTACGGATAGCTGCTAATTTTTGGGTTTTCGGTACCCAGACAAGTGCACCGTATGTTAGCATAGGTCTTATGATAGCCGTGTAAGTCTATGCGACGACTCTGGGGGAGAAACCCCAGGTGCGCCCCACGGTTCGACGGCATTGTTCATAAGCAATGTATGCTCTTTTAACTCTGTTTTCTAAATGCGAGTTCCATGTTAACTTGCTGTCAAAGGTGAGACCTAGGTACTTCACCTCTGTTGCAAAGTTTAGTTTTGTGTTTGGGAGTTCTGGAGGTTTTGATTCCACTTTCATCCTTTTGCTTGTGAAAAGGGCAATTTCTGTATTCTTAGGATTGATAGACAGTGAATGGTCCTTGCACCACTGTTCTATACTTTTTAGAGCTACTTGCATTCTTTCGCTGAGTATGTCGAGGACCATATTCCACAGTAGAGGTGATAGCACCCCTCCCTGTGGACATCCCCTCGCAACCAAGCATCTTATATCCACATCTTCTACACGTATGTTTACTGTTCGCTTTGAGAGCATGTTATGTATCCACCCACTAACTATTTGTGGAACATACTTGTTGTTGGGAAGGTGGTTTTATCAAAAGCGCCTTCTATGTCTACGAAAACACCCAAGGCGGACTCCTTATTGTCCAGGGATCTTTCTATCCGGCCAGCAACTAGATGAAGGGCTGAATCAGTAGATCTGTGGTGTAGTGGTGTTGTAATCACCGCATCCCTTATGTACCTTTCGCATAGCCTTTTCAATGTCTTCATGGAAAACGATGTAAGACTAATTGGTCGGTATGTTTTTGGTACAGTGTAATCTATTCTTCCAGGTTTGGGTATAAATACTACTTATACCTCTCTCCATTTTTTGGGGATATACAGAGGATATATAGAGCCAACGAGAATCTGAATATACCCACCAGGTGCGGTAGTTCTTCCAGACCCCACTGAAGTAGTGCTGGATAGATACCGTCAGGTCCGGCGGTTTAAATGGAGAGAAGCTGGATATTGCCCATCTAATTTTTTCATCGTCTACAATGTGTTTGGCAGTTTTCCAAACATAGACAGACGGATTGTATTCTTCCTCTGCCCAGTCGGCCATGTCTGTGATGACCGAGGCAGGGAAGTGTGTTGACAGCAGAAGTTTGATGCCATCTTCGAGGTTGGCAGTTTTCGTGCCATCCTCTTTGATTACCGTACCAATTCTTCGGTGTGGATCTTTTAAGAGAGCTTTTTGAAGCCTCGCTGCCTGCGGGAAATCTTCGATTTCTTCGCAGTAGGATCTCCATGCATCTCTCTGTTTTTGTCTGACGAGTTTTTGTATTCTCTGAGGTGAGAAGTATCCCAGTCATCTTTGAGTTTTGTGGTTCTTGCCTTATTAAAGGATTTCCTAGCCATCTTCCTGAAGTGATCCAACTCGTGACACCACCATGCGGTAGTCGTCTGATCGTGTTGGACCAGTCGAAATTTGGGCACGACGCCGTAGGCGAAGTGCTCAAGAGTCTGAATTGATATGAACAATCCACTCGAGTTGTACAGTATATTTTTTCTACAACCCACTGACGGAAATCTACAAATTAAAAAAAATATTTTAGGTTATTAAGGCAAAATAACTAATTTTAAAATAATTTATGAATTTTACTGATTTTTAAAATAAAATATACATGAAAAAAAAATTGTCGCCAGCCGAGAATCGATTCCCTGCTTTTCGCGTGGAAGTCAAGCACTCTGTCCATGCCTCTACGTCCACTTTTACGATTTTAGTTTTAATACTCGTAATTAAAATATAAATTTTTTTTTTTTTCAAAATATGGTTCAAATAAAAATAGAAAAGCTATTATTTGCGATTATTTATCGAGTCTACACAAAAATAACTCATTTTAATTTAATTATTTAATCTTAATAATTAAAAAATATACAGACAATTAATTTGACAGAATTGTCAATTATTTAAAATTTTAAAAATAATAGTAGTTGAGTGTCCAAAATATGAACTGTGATTGGTGAATTTTAAGCTATTGCATAGCTTTTATCGCGGGCTTTGAGCGCGGCGACCGAATCTTTATCTATATTAATAATCACTATGGAATGAGGTAACAGTTATGTATTTTAATGTATTTTATACTTATTTAAAAGGTTACTGAACCAGATTAATTAGAGCTAAAATTATTTTTTATAAGGTATGTATATCCTAGAAAAGTGGCACTGACTGCATTTTTAAATACACATATGCCGCGTTTGAGAATCCACATCGGATGCATTTTTTACATCTCGAGCGTTTTTTTATCCACATCTGACACATCTGTCCCATTACATTTACGTACACTGAATCACGTGATCAAAGATTTACTACATCTCAGATGCATCCGATGTGGATTCTCAAACGCAGCAATATTAGGTTTGTTCCAACAGCGAATCTGATCATCAGAAGGACGTCAGACGCATGCGCATTTAAAATAGTCCGTTCCTACAGAGCCACGGATGATCCGATGAACTGTCAGTAAAACGTTCCAACGTATTTTCTGATTCGTACATGAATGAGTCGGCGGATTGTCAAAACGATCAGAGCTTCATCGCTTGTAGAACAGAAGTAAAAGTTGGAAATGCTTTTGCCAGTTCTCCCACTTTATACACATAACTTGACAGGTTGTCAGCGGATCTCACCGAAGTGGACACGATACATTGGCGTACAAAATTATTTTATAGATGTTAATAACAATTTCGAGTAAATAGTTTAATAAATTGTGAATAGCTGTTGAAATTTTGTAAAATTATAATTTGAATATTATAATACATGTTTAATAATTATTTATAATCCATAAATACATGCGATTGTCCGGTTCCGCCGATAAAAATTAAAATTACTTATTCTATGAAACGACACTGGCAGGTAAACATTACTGTGAAATTCTCGGAGCCGCCCGACGTGGTTTGACGTTTACCCCCTCTCTACCTACCAAAAGACTTTTCAACTTTTACTTTCTCGAACAGAAGTAAAAGTTGGAAATGCTTTTGCCAGTTCTCCCACTTTATACACATAACTTGACAGGTTGTCAGCGGATCTCACCGAAGTGGACACGATACATTGGCGTACAAAATTATTTTATAGATGTTAATAACAATTTCGAGTAAATAGTTTAATAAATTGTGAATAGCTGTTGAAATTTTGTAAAATTATAATTTGAATATTATAATACATGTTTAATAATTATTTATAATCCATAAATACATGCGATTGTCCGGTTCCGCCGATAAAAATTAAAATTACTTATTCTATGAAACGACACTGGCAGGTAAACATTACTGTGAAATTCTCGGAGCCGCCCGACGTGGTTTGACGTTTACCCCCTCTCTACCTACCAAAAGACTTTTCAACTTTTACTTTCTCTATACAATTTATCAGCACATGCGCATTTGAACGTCTCTTCTCGTTCGTGATATTTTTTTGTAATTGTTGGGATTTTAAGTTAGCTTGGAGTGGCTTGGGTTTGTATTGCTTTTAATTGAAATGAATAATTTTTGTTCTTATCTTGTGTGCGGATTTTTTTTGTAAAATGCGTACTTATTTTTAATAAAAATAAACAATCTTAATGTTTCAAAATTATACATTCACATGAGCGTTCGAGACAGCTAAATAAATGTATGTTGTTGTATTTTAAATAATTTTAAAATACCAATTGACCAAACATAATATGTTTGGTTTGTCAAATTCCATTGCATTTTGCGTTCCAACAAGGACAAGTCGCTGATTAAACAACGGAAGAATAAACGGGCTGACATGCGCAGTGATTAGTTTACGAATGCATCCATGCACGAGTCAGAGACACATCAGAAAGGCGCTGTTGGAACAAACCTATTATTTTACTATTGTTGCCCTTCGTTTCTATGGTATTTTAAATACCCACTTTTTTCTCGTTTTTTTTCTCTCTAAAACTTCAACTTCACATATCGCATGACCCTTGGCCAAAGTGTCTAGCTTCTGAACCAGTTTTAGTATTGTCAGTCAATGGGCTGAAATTTTGTTGAAATAAATCAGATCTACAAAAATACCTATATATCAAAATGCAATATTATTTAATTTACACGTCTCAAAGTAATGAAATCAGAATATATGTCACTTTTTTTATCTCTTCTCTGAACTTACATTTTTTCAAATACAAGGTTGAGAAGGTAATAAGACGATAATTATAAAAAAAATAATCAAATTTGCATTTTACCTTTTAGGCAATCTTTATTTTTAAAATTTGCTGATTTCGTGGAAGATGTGGAAATACGACTCTGCTGAGGAAGATGATATTAAATTGAGTTTTTGTACTTATTCCTATAGGCAACAAAATATTTTAAATAATATTAACTTTGCAGTACCTACCTAAAAATCACCCTATTAATCTAAACTGAAAAAGCAGGAACCAGATTTTATAAAAATCTAATGATTGAAGTATTATTACTTTACCTGTAAAAAGTTACTTTAAGGTATTTTCTACCCAAGCTATACAATTAATAGACTGAATATTTTACAATAGATTTCACAAAAAATTTAAATATCTAACACAAAACATCGCAATAATATACAAGCACCCTGAGAGACGACACTGTTTGGCCATGTGACCATCGTCTTGTTATTAGTTTTCTATCTTTCTTTAATGGCTATGTAACACAATTGGTTAGAACAAATTATTGAAGTGTTTAAATTGTAAATCGCCAATGGGATGCCGGAACCAATTGTCAAAAAATCGTAAATGGACGTAATACAACCAAACAAAACAATTCGTGAGAGTTATTTATCTACTTTGTATCTGAGGCTGAGCTCGGAACAGGAACCGTTATCTATTAGAGATGGTTTTTTTCTTTTCCAATTTTCCAAACGCGTTATTAGCTGACGGTGATTTAAATGTAAAGGTGGTTTAATTTTATGAATATGAATTATTTAACATTTTTGCTGCGTTTGAGAATCCACATCGGATGCATCTGAGATGTAAAAAATCTTTGATCACGTGATTCAGTATACGTAAATGTAATGGGACAGATGTGTCCGATGTGGATAAAAAAACGCTCGAGATGTAAAAAATGCATCCGATGTGGATTCTCAAACGCAGCATTTGATTACACATTATCAAATTGAAAGCTATGGTATTATCATATTTGCTGTAAAAAACTAACATGTACCAAAAGAGATCAAGGCTAAAACACGTGACTAATGACGTGTTAGTACACTCTGAAAAATAATTTTAATCTGACACTTTTTTTTCTCTTGCTTCTTGCTCTTGCCGATTCGTGGCCGATTCTTTTACATTTGATTTTTGTGGAGTGAGTGACGTGCGACCTCCAGTTAAGCTAAGGTCAAATTTTTTATTCTAAAACCCTTAAAAAAATTTAAAATATGTTCTCCAGACTCGTAAGACCTAGCGTAATCTCAGCAAGAAACTTCAGTACATCGAAACAGGTTAGTATTTGTTTTTAGATGTGTTCAAGAGCCAATGGTCAGTTGTAACTTTAAATTTGAATTATCTAAATAATTGCATAATGAGCCCTCTAGTTCTTTTAGTGCATATCAGTGGGTAATTAAAACGTACTATGCATTAAGATACATTTTTTAAATATACAATTATTATTTTGTGTTATATAACTTGCAATTAATTACAACCTGCACTTACCATAATTTCTGTATTTCTAAATCATCATTTAGAGTCTAATCTAATGTGACTTAATTTTTAGGCCAACTATAAAGTAGCAGTATGTGGAGCTTCTGGAGGTATCGGCCAACCCCTTTCTTTACTCTTAAAGATAAATCCCTTAGTTAGTGAATTGTCACTTTATGATCTTGTTCACACACCTGGAGTTGCAGCTGATTTATCTCATATTGAGACACCTGCTAAGGTGAAGGGGTAAGTTTTATTAAACATTATTTATTTTGAAATGCAGCCTTAAAATTAATATTTCATATTTATTTCTCATAATATTAGTATCTTATCTGAGAACCTTGAAATATTTAAAAAAATAAATGCATTTACCTATTATGTATTAGACCAAATAAACGATTTACTTGCTATGTTTATTTTAACCTTTCGATCAGGATAGAAACTCAAGTGACTCAGGCTGCTTGGCTTTATTAATCCAAACCAAACAATTTTATGGAGTGGCTTTTAAACTTACAAAATAAACAGTCAATTTTCAAAACCGATCCAGCTTTAGTGCCAAACTTCACTAAATATAAAATGTTTCAGCTTGTAACTAAATGGCCAATCTGCCATCTTTTTTTTGTTTTAAGTTATCATAAGACTTTTTACAAATATAAAAAAATACTAAACTTAACCTTCGGCTCATTTAGTTCTCTGAACTGATCTAGAAAATGGTAAAATTTGGTTTATTTTATTACTTTTAAATCTCTTCAGATTAATTTAACTTAAACCATATCTGATCTAAAATAATACAAAACTTAATAGAACATCAGTTGTTTAGTTGGTTATTATTTCAAGAGTCTTTTTATAGAAAATTTAATGTTTTTATATTTTGTTTTAACTATTTCTGATGTAAAGTTAAAGGAACACTATCTTTGTCAATTACCAATTACTTTATTTGTAATAGAATTTTGAACCTACTTAAAGATATTTCTAGTGTCAAATTGTGATTTCCGTACAGGGGTTACTGCTGTTATTGAGGTTACCTTTGTCACTGTAATACGCTAGTTCAGTGATGATGTAATTATGGTTCCACTGACAATTAAAGTGACAGTAGATTTTTTGAGTACGCGTTTTGTTTACCTAAAGTATATCGTTTTTTCACTTTTATAAATATTTTCCTAAAGTAAGTAGATAACATGCATCAAATATACAATATTTTAGTTACCAATTACATACCAACTATTTTTTATGACTTGTAAACAATATTTAGAAATAAACTAAAAACAGTAAAACGTATATGTCAAATTTATTGATGTTTTCGTTAAAAGTTTGGTTAGAATTAAATCTCAGTGGAACCAAAATGGCATCACACGGAACTAGCGTATTATGACATTCAGAATTATATTTTTGAATTCCACTTTATTAAAACAGTAATAGATTTGTTACATTTTAATATGTCTGTATTATTCACGTAAAATATAGTAAGGGATATAAACTAAAATCATTATTCTAAACTTATGAAAATACAATTTTTATTGTTATGCATAAATATGCAAACTATTTTTGTAATATTTCATGGTTGGCAGACACAGTTAGTTTTGCTAATTTTTAATTTCAGCATGTGTCTTGTTTGATTAATTTTCTATGTATTTGTGAGAAATTTACCATTAACATTACTAATAAAATGGGTATTTATCTATTCAGTTTATATACATAACTATTTCATTAAAAAAAAAAATTGGGTCTATATTTATAATGAAATGTAAAATTTTTGCCATTTTTTATAATTAATATGGATTTTTATCCATCTTTTTTTAGGGAAATACTGACCACATTTAAAGATGTACATAAATATAGTACAAGACGTGATAGGTAATATTTTTTTCTGAACAAAAAATAAATAGGAAGTAATATCTATGATTCATTTTAATAGTCTATATTTACAAAAATATTCCATTGCCTACAATTCAGAGTAGATAATTTTATAAAAAGAACATTACAAAATAATAGTTTATGTAAACACAGATTATTTTATTTTTCTAGTTTTGTGTGTACATATCAAAATATTATTATATTGTATGCAATAATAGTAAAATTCAGAATTTTTAATACATATTTACATGACATAGACATAATTTTAAATTAACTTGCTTTGTTTATGTAGAAAATTCTGTAAAAGTGGTAAGGGAACAGCTTATACTATGGTTTCAAAATAATAGACAGCGGGAAAATCTCAGGAATGTGTAGTGGGATGTTTATATCGGTCAGCATTCCAAAATTTGTAGATTTTTGGAGCTTACGGGGTAGGAGGAGTTTCCAGTGGCAGGCAAGTTTAATGTTTTAAATGTATAGGACAAATATGCCTTTTAATTTAATACAAAAATTATTTTAAAATTTTTCAATTAAAGTGAGGTCTGTTATTCGTGGTACATTTCCAAACCACCTCTTGAGGTATTACCGTGGTGAGTTACCATTTTTTTTTTAAGAGTTGGTTCACGATTAGCCCTATAATATGATATCTGAATATCAAATAAACAACGATGGTTCGTAAATAATGGCCCATAGCGTAATGGTAGTGTTAGTTTCAAAATATTAAAATCTGATTCAACTTTCTTTAATAAAATACTAAAAATTAAAAAGTTGAAGGTGTCAAATTTGAAATTATTTTGCTTTTTCGGTAATAATTTCACAATGCGTGTATAAAATGTTGCCGGATTTGGCAGAGGGTTATTATTTTTGGCAAGGAACATGATTTTAGTTATAATTTTAAATTTTATTGTATAGGATGTCACATGAACAATAATGCAATGTATTATGTAAAATTCTTTCTGAAAAAAAAAATAAAAAAATATTAACAACCGTTCAGAGTCCCAAAAAGTGCTTCAAAATTGAACAAAAAAAATGATATCACAACCTGCTTTCCTGACACTAAAGCTCTATTGTTCACAGATGACTTGAAGTGCTTCAAGATCATTAATAATTATGATGACACTCAAATTTTGCAATCGGATTTAAATAAATTAGCAAGTTGGTGCTCTAGTAATGGCATGGATTTAAATACTAACAAATGTCATATATTATCAGATTTTGTCCCAGTCATCATTTAATATTGTATAATTATAGTTTATTTTAAATAAAGGATCTAGGGATCACCTTTGACTCTTCCATGAGCTTTAATGGCCATATCACCGCTACAGTTCAAAAATCAATAAAAATGCTAGACTTTGTCAAGAGAACAACTAATCTAAACAAAATTAAAATTCTATACTTCTCTTTAGTTAGAACACAACTTGATTATTGCTCCTCAGTCTGGTTCCCACACTACCTAAGTCATAAAAGTAAACTGGATGGGGTTCAAAATAGTTTTCTTAGATACATAGCATTTAAGTTTAACATTTACTACAATTATGAGGAATTACAACTATACCTTCTCTGGAAGTTCGTAGGAAAGGACAAGATCTTACCATATTGTCCAATATTATCAATGGCAGATTTAATTGCCCTGGCCTCCTTGCCAGAGTCAATATTTTTGTGCTACACATACTACTAGAGAAATTCAAACATTCCATGTGCCTTTTCACCGATACAATTATTCTTTTAATACATTCATTACTAGAACACTTAGACTAGCTAATTCTCTTAATGATATTCAACTTTTTGATAGTTCTGTTCAGAGATTTAAGAACCACTTACACATAATATTTGAATGCCACTTGTAATCTCATATTTTTCATTTGAACTTTTTATAATTTTAATTGCTGTTTTTACATTAGTGTCTACTGTTTTATCCTATCAATTTGTTATATAATCGCACGAATATGTTATGTTATTTTTTATTTTGTATTTTTCTTAATTTTTATGTCAGCACTATTGTATTTTATTATATTCTATTGTATCTTGTTATATCTTATTGTATTTAAACCGAATTGGGCTTTGCCCGTAAATAAATAAATAAAATAAAGCAGATTGAAACCGCGTTTGAATTTGAAATACATTTGAATCCATTTTGTGATAATCTCCAGTATTTTGTGATTCAAAAACATTAAGTCCAGCTTCAACCAACCCGGCATCACCGCCAGTATGAATAATTATTAAACGACGTTCTTTACCCAGAGGTGATTTCAATCCCATAGAGAGCCTTTAAGAAAGCATCTCTGATTTTTAATTTCTAAATCTTGCCAAACTTTTGTAATTATATACCCTTGTTAACCCAGGTTTGGCAGCTATCGTCCAAATGTTTTCCACTTATTGTGATATCTACGAATTTCCCTTAAATAGTTTCTACGCCAAACAACGATTTCCTCTTTTTCCAATAGTGCACCATCACGTTTTCTCTTACAATAACGAAAATTAACGTCTTAAGACTCGACGCAATATTTTTGTCAAATTACTATTCCCTCTGTATCTCGGCATTGATTTTATTCACAGTAGGGATTTCATTACAAAAAAAGAATAATTTTTTTGGCGAATCGCGTGTTTAACGCAATCATCTAAAATTATTGTTTGTTACATCCCACTTTTTCTTTATTTATATTCGATCCTGCATTTTTAATTTTCTACACTCTGTTTTTTAATGCTCGATAAACCGTACTGTTTAAAACTTACGTTAATTTCCCGCATAATTTTACTGCTTCACCCACTGTATAATCTGAAAAATGTTCGCGTCCGAAAAATAATGCCGTTTCGCACAAGGGTTGCTACAGCTAGGTAACTCCTGATTCACTTTAAATGACGTCTAATCAATTTTAAAAGAAAACAATAAATAAAATAATTTATGTGGAATTATATTTATCCAATTCTCTCCGACGCTCCTGAACAGAAACCAAACAAGGAAGTGAACTCACCTCACAAGTGATTATTACCTCTGCAAAAGAAATATTATCGAAGTTGCATTTTCTATATGGAGTGTGACTCGAACGTGGCCGTTTTATTGCATAGTCAAAAATGCGAGAGAAAATAAATTCCCAGACACATGGCAACATGTAGCCGGGAGGTTCCACCATGGGCTGTCACCATGGGACTCATCCGACTAACCGTTAACCAGCGAGGGCGTGGAATGAATGTCAGAGTGAATTGGTGAAAGTAATAGGACTTTTAAATGGTGGTACAATAAGCCGCAAGCTGCAGTGCCGCTAGGGTATAGACGGATCAGGGCACCTATCCTCGACTAGTGCGTTTAAGCGCTCGCTTTGAAGAGATGCGAGTGGTACAATGCGAAGGCGCATTAGAAACCGTATTCTTAACCCTTCGTATCTGTGCCTTTGTAATCCTCTTTTATAAATGCGAATGGCAACTTGGCAACCATGTATGATCGACGATTATTTATGTTAAATTGTCTGCTAGAAAGGGGACTCAAAGTTCACACCGCTTGTTTTGTGAAAATTATTCGCAAAAAAGAAGCAATATTAATATGAGTAATGGTTTTGAGCATGAAGTCGTGGTTTTGGGTTGTTTTTTGATGTACTGTTTGGCTATACATAATTTGCAGCGTTATAAAATGGAAAATATTAGTAAAAAGACACATATAACCGAAACAATCTGATAAACGCTTGATCAGAAAGTCTGAAAGGAGCTTTCCTATCATCATAAACTCTTCGAGGATGATTATTTGCCTCTTCTAATTTGTAATAAGATATTTAAAAAAATTATATTTGCCATCATACCTATAGGTCACGATCAATTTATGAAACAAAACAAAAACACTGCAATATTAAAACGTGCATCCAGTTAGACCTTCGCAAGCTCTTTGGACCTTCGCATTTGAATGCGAAGGTCCAATATAAATTCGAACGACCAAGAATAGCTACAACACGCTTTTGAGCAAATACGCATTCGCATTTAGTAAATGCGCATTCGCATTGATTAAAGCACCAGTCGAGGATAGGTGCCCAGGCTGTAGCACGGGAGGTCCGAAGGGTGTAAAACTAAAAAAATAAAATGACAACGTGTAACAAAGTTATTGACAGCTTGTAGATGGCCTAGCTGTGTTGTCAATGTGTAGCAAATTACATATAATTTATTAAGTTTTAAAGTGGTCTCTATATTTTCATGGTTTTACATTCAAATAAGGTACCTAAAAATTTAAGTATTGCAATTTACTTCCAAGACAAATATAAATAATTTTAAGTATGATAATAGTGCAAGAAATTCTTCTTTAGATATATGGCAACTCTGTTAAACATTCTTGAAATTTTCATAACTGTCTATTATTTTGAAACCGTAGTATAGATCATAAAATTGAAATTTTATTTTGTTTTACAATTAAAGTCCAATACTATGTAGTATAAAATTACTATTTAATGTATAAATATGTGATAATTATGGTTTTAAAATTAGAGGTTAAACGACTTACCTGTAAGGAAGTTCAACCCTCAATTATACGAAATAGGCCGTCCGAGAAAAGATCACATTGGTATAGTTTCGTTCTGATACGATCTATCGGCGTAGTGTTTACAGTGATAAGAAATTTCGCCCAGGCCTCATTTTTACCGGTATATATTAGTCATTCTTGTTCTTCGGGAGAGTTTCGTCACCTTTTTGGGTTTTTTGAGGGCCGGGCGGGAGTGATCTTTTCTCGGACGGCCTATTTCGTATAATTGAGGGTTGAACTTCCTTACAGGTAAGTCGTTTAACCTCTAATTATACTTCAATAGGCCGTCCTTCGAAAAGATCACATTGGTATAGATGTTTAAAGAGTTGAGGTGACGTAACTTAACGTTCCTGAGTTTGTAAGTATAGGAATGGGTTTCGGTTATTTGTAAAACTGTTTCTTTTTACAAAGATTGCTTTATTATGAAAAATTTATAAATTTGGTACAATTAATAATAATGATAATAATTAGTAAATATATAGGTATCATTTTTTTTTTTTTTTTTTTTTTTTTTTTTTTTTTTTTTTTTTTTTATATGTATATATTATGTATTACATTGTAAACATGTGTATGTATAATAAACAGAAAACTTAAAACTTTTATTTATTTTTCGCATTTAATAATCCATCGGCAAAGTCTTTAGATTGTTGTAATAATGGTCTATTATAAAACAAATTAAACGTATTAGATTTATTTGACCAACCCGCGGCACGTCTAATATTTTCAATATTTACACCTCTTCTAAACGCTTCTGAGGTGCTGGCGTGGCGAGTGCTGTGACTTTTAAATTTGGTTGTGTCTATACCGCTTGCAGATAGTCCTTTCTTTATCCAATTGCTAATTGTTTGTGAAGAAGCTGGATGATAGGGTTTTTTGACGGTTATGAGAAGTTCATTGTGTCTACCTCTAAGCAGTGACGTCCTTTTTAGGTATTGATTGAGAACTGACGCCACACATAGTTCTTTTTGTTGAAAATAATGAAATACGAGAAGAGGTTGTGCCTGATCTGGTTTAGAGGATTTAAGAAAATCGGTTATTCTGATTTCTATTCTATCTTCAAGGTGATTAATATTTTTTATTTTTATTTTAGATAGGGTTTGCACTCTTTGAGCTGTGGTTAGAGCGAGCAGTAAGACTAACTTGGTGGTGACTTTTTCCAGGGAAATTGTCTCCAATGGTTGTAGACTTTCAACATAAGCCAGTACTGGCGATGGATCCCACGTTTCATTGTAACGTGGAAAGCTTGGTCTTTTCCTAAATACACCTTTCATAAACCTCTCGATGTTGTTCTGATTTTTTATTTCCAGGAGTGTGCTGAGAGCTGATCTATGAGTATTTAATGTCGAGTAATTAGTTCCTTGATCAAATTCTTGTTTTAGGAAAAGAATAATTTTATTTTGGTCCGTATTATAGATATTTTTTCCCCTGCAGAAGTTCCACCACTTCCGATAAGTACAATTATATTGTTTTTGGGTTCCTTCACTTAATGATGCTAACATTACATCTATTGCCGATTCTGGGATACCTCTTGATTTAAATGCTTCGCCGACAATTTTGCTGCAGCCAGGGTAAGGGTTCTCCAGAGAGGATGTGGCTTCCTGAAAGGAGAAAAAAGTAGTTCTTTTCTTGGAAATAGTAAAATTGTTTCCGATATTGATAGTTTTGAAAGCAGTGGGTACCAAGGTTGTGTTTTCCACATAGGGTAAACAATAATACCTTCTGCTTTATCTGTTATTATTTTGTTTATAACTTTGGACAAAAGGGAAAATGGAGGAAAGGCATAAAAGAAGTGTTCGCTCCAATTGATTGTAAAAGCATCGACCGCGTAAGATTCGGGGTCAGGGTGCCATGAGACAAATTTTACAAATTTTTTGTTAGAATAAGAAGCGAATAAGTCAATATTTGGTTGTCCTAATCTTTTTATTATTTCTGAAAATTCACGATTGTTTAATGTGTATTCGGTTTCCACTTTATTTGATCTAGACTGATTGTCAGCGACTGTGTTGTGTTTTGTGTTGATATAGGAAGCAAATAACCTTATGTTTTTCGTTTCGCACCATTGCCAAATTTGACGTGCAATATTGTTTAACTTTGGATGGCGAACCCCTCCCATCTTGTTAATGTAGGCAATTGCTGTAACATTATCAACCCTAAGTAACACATCATCATCCCAACAATTCTTCGAAAAACTTTTTAGACCATTCAAAGCAGCTTTTAATTCAAGGTAATTGATATGGTGTTTAACCTCAACTGAGTCCCAAAAACCTCTGGCTACTTGCGTATCGCAAGCGGCTCCCCAGCCTGTCTCAGAAGCATCTGTGTAAATAATTTTTGAGAAATTTTGACTTTTAATTTTTTGGTTTGCCGATTCTAAGTGGTCTAACCACCATTGAAAATCCGGTTGTAAGCTATTTTGCAATACCATTTGAGCATCATAGTTCCCATTATTCCTCTTTAAATTTTTGTATTTTTCTCTTTCAAATAATTTTATGTAAAGCCAGCCGTAAGAAATTGCTGGACAGATAGAGACAAGGGTACCTATGAATTTAGCAAAAGACCTAATTTTTACATAGTTTTTTGTTTTATATTTTTTCGTTAAAGCTAGAATTTTTTGTATTTTTTCTTTTGGTATAGACATAATCAAATTATTGCTGTGAAAAATGAATCCTAGAAATTTAATTTGTTGTTTTGGAACTTTAGTACTTTTTTCTTTATTTATAATGAAACCAAGAGATTCGAGCAAGTTAGTTTGGCTCCAATTCTGATATTTCCTGCGGTTGCTGTGCTCCGTCGGTCTCCTCCTCCCTGCTTTCTTTGTCACTATTTTTTGTCTCGTTTTGTAGTTTGGGCGCGCAGAGTTTAAAGACTGGGATGTACTTGCCTTCATTATTTCTTTGGCCGACTCTGCCATGGCTTTTGCAGACATGCATCTGGTGAAGAAATCGGTGCCGAATAAGTTTTCATCGATTGGTTGGTCGGGTATTAGTTTTTGTACCTTGGGGTTAAGATGTTGTGCTAGTACGTGTCTTCTGTGCGTTGAGATTGTATGAAACATATCCGTTAAAAGTTGGCCGCTAGTAACAAGTGCGGTGGTCAACGATTGGTCGTACTTATCTTTATCTGCGAGCACTGTCGAAATTGATTGGCCTAGGGCTGTTAACCCCTTTCCCATTATACTCTGCAAATTCTTCAAATATTGGTCCCTTTTTATGTCTGATGGTGGTATGGCCGATTCAATTTCTTTGTTGAGTATTGGAGCGTTTAGGAGTGGACAATTCTTTGGGGTATTCCACTCTGCTAAGAGTTTTTGTCTACTCTCTTTGGAGAGACCTTTGGTTAAATAGGTATTCCACCTCGCTATTAAATCATCGGACAAATCTTGTCCATACTTCTGCAAAAGTTCTGGGTTTTCTCCCAAAATTGCATCTACATCTTTGGCTGCGATAGGTGTTTCTCCTATGGAGGAGGTAGAAGAAGTGGACCCGGAGACGGAATCTTCACTTTCCGAGTCACTACTACCTGTTGACAAAATAATTTTTTGTTAACCCTCTAAGAAAGGGATGTGTTTATATATATATATATATTTTTTTTTTTTTTTTTATTTTAGGGTATTACTCTCTAAATAAAAATAAATTTTCGATATCCTTGGGAGCACCACTCTGTGGTTTTTATTTTGCTTTATTTTATTTTACGGTTTTACCCAGTAAAATATGTGCCCGTGTTTTTGAATTACCCTATATAACAAGCACCTACCTAAAATAACTATGGTTTTACCCATTGTTATATTTATTTTTATGTATACATATTTTTACGGTGTTACCCAGTAAAAACTATACGCTAAGAAAATATCGGTCTTTTATATCGTCCTGTATATTAAATTCACAGAATATTTAAATGGTTTTATCCATTGTTTATTCGTTTCATTAGGAAGGTATGTTTTTACGGTGTTACCCAGTAAAAAACAAGTACCATAAAAACATTCCTCTAGTTTCTTTTATTTTAACTGCAATGTAGATATCAAATTTATTTTATTATGTACTTACTTGATACATCTCTCAACATTTCTTCCAATTTCCTCATTTTCTTCTTAATTTTTCGTAAACGATCCGCTTTTCGTTTTGGCATTTTCACTGTTAAAGTTCACCGTTCGAGCGTAAGAACTAGAATGACTAATATATACCGGTAAAAATGAGGCCTGGGCGAAATTTCTTATCACTGTAAACACTACGCCGATAGATCGTATCAGAACGAAACTATACCAATGTGATCTTTTCGAAGGACGGCCTATTGAAGTATAATCAATGTTATCTACATTTTAAAAACTTCAACAAATAAGTTTTATCAACTTATCTCAACAAACATTTGATTTATTTCAAATACAGAATTACTTCATGAAAATTAAGTTTAATCATTTTATTTTCAAATATTTACCGAAACACATTAAATTTTATGGAGTAATTTTGAGTTTATGAGGAAATACTTAAGTTGTGATATACACAGGGTACTTCAAAAGTTGAGTTCTTGTTTTTAATGTCTTTTTTTTTGCATAGAGATAAACCATTTGACAATCCATAATGTGTCTTTTGGAAAATAATATAATAAGAAGTACATGCCTATTCCTAGATGAAGTATTTGCTTTTTCATGACACTATCCATAAAATAATCACATAAATATCCACAAATTCGTTATTGGTTAGTGGGAATAAAAGTTAAGCAATTGCTATTTCAAAATTTGTTACCCATTTTTAAGTAAAAAGCAGTTACTTAATTTTTATTTACTATAGGTAAAAAAATACATAAAATCATTACAAAACAGATAAATCCTTAAATCACTATTAAAACATACTGAAACACTAAACTAAAATTATTCAGTTGTTTAATTAAAGTTCTTGCCAATGGCATGGCTGGCTCTAGTAAAAATGCAATATATCTAATTTTTTAATTTATGAAAAAAATTACTTGGCAAATTTGTTTAGTTTTTCGAATTTTTTTTTTTTTTTTTTTTTTTTGTAATGGGATGGCATCAGACATGCAAGTCTATTTACCACAGAAAGTAGTTTTTCGAATTATACACTCTGTAAAAAAAATGACTCAAGCTATATAATTAAAATTTAACCTTATAAAATAATAAAACTAGTTTGTTAAAAACACCAGTGTGGCCAAGAATTTGATTTTTTTGCGTGTTTTCTATTAGTTGTTTGTTTTTATATCTTTAAAAACGTTTAATTTTTCATTAACATTTTACATATGTCGATTTTTAAACTCATCAGAGTATCGGACTGTATCAAAGTTAGTAATATTACAGTCTTTTCATTTTAAGTTAATTTTTGATTTAGTTAAGACTTAAGATAATATTATGTAGTGCATTAAATTAATAAAATTAATTACCAATGAAATGTCACAGTTTTTGATCCCGCTAGAGGGCTCTTGAATAAAAAGTAATGCAATAAACAGTCATTTTACATTTTCAATTAAAAAAAAAAGAGAAGTTGGATGTTACAGAAATTTTAATACCATTGGATACTCGGATGAGTTTAAATATCAACGTGTTCTAGCATTTTTCTTTACTCTTTAAAATAAATGAGTTGACAAGGGGTGTAAACCTTAATCCTCTCACTGTATAAACATTAAAAATAATTCTATATATATGTATTTTTTAAAGATTCAATGGACCTGAAAATTTAAAAGAAGCATTAAAAAATGCTAATGTAATCATCATCCCAGCTGGTGTACCTAGAAAACCAGGCAAGTAGTGTTTTAAATTCTTAATTAACACTTTTTGACTTATTGTTAAACATCAACCAAACGGTTTGTCTAGATTTTGAACCTAAAAAAAAAATAAAAAAAAAGTAATCACATCCATTTGCCAAAAAATGTTTTAGAAACTAACAATCGTGTCTATTGTTTAAATGATCTCTTACTAGAATATTGAAATGAAGATATTTAGTTGTTTGGATGACCATTATTAACTTAAAAAAGAGAAATAGGAAAGATGAGAAATGAGTTACACATTTTTTTAATTATTGCTTGGATATATTGTTAATAAAGCACTTTTTGGTACTTGGATTAGGCATATCTGCAAGCACTTATATTTCTTAATATTTTTTAAAGTGGTATGCCTATCCATATGAGGAAGTTTTGTTGCCTATGTATATGATATTTATGAAAACAATGAGCATTTTTAAGCAATAAATTTACATACCAGGTACGTACATTCAATTAAAAATGGCACATACTAATCTTGTAAGTTGTAACCAAGTGTGTGAAACATCCAATGTCTATTGTAACTTTCTAAGCCAAAAAGCGGTATCTCAGTTGAGGCGAGTTTCGAGAAAAAAACACATTTTCTAAAAGTTATTTTCGCGTTCCCTCGAGTCAAAAAAAAAAAATAATTTAGGGATTGCTTTAAATTATTTTTTTTACTACTAACATGAGAAATCACCATTATTTACTCCATTCCTCTAATGAGAAGTAATATTTCTCTCCCTAGGTAAATAATGATAATAAAAAAAACCTAGGTAAATAATGAAACTAAATTTCATTAGTTTCATTTTGTTAATTTGACAACTAAACTCCCAGACTACTTGATATTTTGAAATATTTGAAAAATAAGTAGGAAATAACTAAAGCTGGGTTTATTAAAATCGAATCAAATCAAATATGATAATATATATCAGTGTTAATAGTAAAAATATATATTAACTAGGAAATTCAACACCGGCTTTAAAAATTATTAATTAATAACAATAAATCCATGTCATTAAAATATCAAAAATGCAATGGGATATTTCCTAGAATCATACCAAAATTTGACACATGCCAAATTTTTACATAAATAAAGCCAGTCTGATTAGAAACACGCTCCAGTCTGCTTGATATTTCGAAATATTTAACAAATTGTTAGGAAATTACTTATGTCAAAATTAAAATTGCTAATACATTAATGTTAGTAGTAAAAAAAAATTCTATATATACCTCGGCTGAGAAAGCTATTATTTACCTCGCACATTATATCCTGAGGCGCTACGCGCCTCAGGATATAAAAGTGCTCGGTAAATAATAGCTCACTTCTCACCCTAGGTATATAATGTACTATTTTGTTTTTTAACATTACTTTTGAAATTATTGTGGTCTATAAGGATATGCAATTATTTATTATTTAGCTTAGTACTAATGGCACATCCCTAAGCCTTTTAATAAATACAAGTGAAGTTGATGTACATTTTTCTTAGTTTTTTTTTATGTTCTGAGTGAGATATGGATATTTTTCTTAGTTCATCTGATTCGGAATTTTTAAAGCTATCCGATGCGTTAAAAAACCAAAAGTCATTTTTTTTAGAGTAAATTTTTTATGTTCTGAGTGAGATATGGATATTTTTCTTAGTTCATCTGACGCGGAATTTTTCAAGCTATCCGATGCGTTAAAAAACAAAGTTTTTTTTTAGACACCTACCGCTTTTTGGCTTAGGAGGGCGGTATTTCAAGCTTCAATTCAACAAATCCCATTTCCTTGCATATATTAAAAAAATCCTGGTGTTTCCTATTTGAGTAGCAACACTAAGATATTTATATTCATTCTTCACAATCAACTAACTGATAAAATAACAATTCAATAATAATAAACAGCAGGTGATATAAGTGAACAGGTTTATATGTATGGTATGTTCGTTTGGTTAATATTCAAAATAGTAATATAGGTATAGTATTTTTAGTCAATAATTGGCAAAGAATAACAATCATAAAAAAAGCCACCAGTGGTCAAGAGATGGGCGATATGTTTTACAACTCTTATAAATAGAGTCTTTAACATAGGTACTATTTAAGTATTGGAGACAAATACCAAGCTTAATATTTGCGTTTAAAATTATTACCCGGATTGTTATGTACTTTTAAAAAATATTTCATAATATTTATAAAATTTAATTTTTAAATTCATCATAACATAATGTTCTTTAATATATGTTTCTTATATTTTTTAAAAAAATTTTTACGTAACAATTTATCAAATGTAAATAGGCACATTAATATTTTTTCATTACAAAATTTCCTTGTTGAAAAAATGTGAAGAAATAGAAAAGAGATACAGTCTTTAACAATACTTGTATCACACGTGACTAAATTGATGTCATCAGTTGGCTAAAAGTATCATTAATTACTTCAGTAATAACTCTTAAACAATGTCACTAGTGTATTTAACAGAACTGATACTTCAGTTGACATAAAAGCCACTAAGAACGGCCATTTTCATTAATTTTTTTGTTTTACCAGATCACGTAAGTTATCTAGTTATGTGTTTTTTTATTCATACCATTCCTCTCATACACAGACATAAATTTATTTTTGATTTGTAGGCGCGAACGTTTGACTCTTCAATTACAAAATATATTTTGTATAAATAAAAGTACGTAAAATGCTTTTGAATTACCCTAACCTTGAGTAATAGCGTATAATTTTAACTGTCACACTGTACTTGCTTTTGATTTTTCATTAAACCACTAAAACTTAGAAAATAACAGGATAGGCGTTCCAACAGTTTAGGATCCATGAAAATATTTGTATTGTCCATCTCTAATCTCTATTACTAAACTTTTATTAGTATATCTTAGATTTTATTAATTATCAAGTCAAATAATTATTTAGTTACCAAATGATTTTATCGATAGAACACAATGCGTGAGAATCAACCGCCTACAGCCACAGCTGACCACACACTCGACACTCAAGGCAACTCACCTCGTTCTGCCTGGAGAAGTGTCGGCGGTACCTTGCCACCGCAAACGTTTCCCCGCACCCCCCGCTCTTGACTGCCGCTGCTCTATACACCACACTACTATGAGTAATCACACAAAAATTTGTTTACCTGCTAACACGGCCATACTGATATATATTTCGCTATCGAAATATTTTTTTTATGTAACGACTTGTTATTAATTTGTATTATTTTAAATTATAAAAATACTAGCTTTTGCCCGCGGCTTTGCACGCGTGGAGTCGTGTTTTTAATATGAAAAATAAAATGCATGAGTATTCGAATTTATTCGTGTTTATTCCTATTTATTTCAATTTATTCCTATTTATTTCTATTTATTCCTATTTATTCCTATTTATTCCTATTTATTCCTATTTATTCCTATTTATTTATTCTTATTTATTCCTATTTATTTATTCCTATCGCCAACATTTTCCACATTTCCCCAATTTTCCTTCCTTTTCTCATTTTTCTTATTTTCCTGCTTTCCCTTATTTCCCCTCTTACCCCCCTTTTCCCTCTTTCCCCTCTTAAAATATGAAAAACCAAAAACCTGAAACACACTATCATTTATTTGTGATAAGTAGCTATAATTCCAATTTTTAAGTTCCTACCTATAAAAAAATCGATGCTTCTATGCAAACTTTTAACCCCCGTTTCCCCCCTTCAAATGTAAAAAACCAGAAATCCTGAAACACGTCATTATTTATTTATGCTCAGTAGCAGTATTTCAAATTTTCATTTTACACTACCACTATGCAAAAATTATGCCCTATCCCTTGCTATGTGAAAAACAAAAACAAATCGATCCCACGGGAATCATACATTTTTTCTGGATAAAAAGTAGCCTATCTGCTATTCCAGACTAAAATCTATATTTGTGCCAAATTTCATCCAAATCCGTTCGGCCGTTCTTGCGTGATTGAGCAACAAACATCCATCCAAACTTTCGCATTTATATATTTATATGATTAAACAAAAAGAAAAGACGTCTCAAGTAAAAATAACAAAATTACAAGATCAGTCGCCAAATTCTTTCCACGCCAATTATTTCGAAAAAGTTTTCTGCTCATCCTCTCGTCACATTCTGAGACCGAGGCAAATCCTTGTATTTTTAAATAAGTGACACAACACCCCATGTCTTATAATTTATAACACTTTATTCAAGATTTTAAATTAATTGAAAACACAATCTGCTCTTTGGATATCAACAATATCCGTCAGACATTTTTCAATTAATATCTTTAAAATAATTTCAAAATAAAAACTATGCTCCTCGAATTTCAACAATATCCGTCCAGCATTTTTCAATTTATATATATATTTTTTTAATCATTTAAAATAAACACTATGCTCCTCGGATTTCAACAATATCCGTCCAGCATTTTTCAATTTTAAATCATCTAAAATAAAAGCTATGCTCCCTCGGATTTCAACAATATCCGTCCAGCATTTTTCAATTTTAAATTATCTAAAATAAAAGCTATGCTCCTCGGATTTCAACAATATCCGTCCAGCATTTTTCAATTTTAAATCATCTAAAATAAAAGCTATGCTCCTCGGATTTCAACAATATCCGTCCAGCATTTTCAATTTATATATTTTTTCAAATAATTTAAAATAAAAGCTATGCTCCTCGGATTTCAACAATATCCGTCCAGCATTTTTTACTCTACTAGTCACTAAATACTTACCACCTGCCATCGCGTGATTACAAAGCAAGTCATCTAGTAGGTCTCGGGCAGTTAATATATCATTTAGGCAACAAAACACAAAGGAAAAACCAAAAACAAAAGAATTACTTGCTAACACCGCCCATCCAGGACAGTACAACTTATCGATTTTTTCCGTGATTGTGAATCCTCGGATTCCTCATACCAATTACCAGACCACATTTATAAAACATAAACCTTGTACGATGCTAACAATTATACTATATTGAATATTTCAAAAGATTTCACTAAATTTGTGCTAAGCAGACAAAATAAAAGCAATAAGTTCAGAGGTACTCCTCAGATATTTGGCTGACCTATACTTAATTTCTTTAATCACAAAAAAAAACTTTAAATTAAAGTTCAGAGGTACTCCTCAGATATTTGGCTGACCTATACTTAATTTCTTTAATCTCAAAAAAAAACTTTAAATTAAAGTTCAGAGGTACTCCTCAAATATTTAACTGACCTCTACTTAACTTTTTTTTTACTCACAAAAGCAAATGCTTTAAATGGAAGTTCAGAGGTACTCCTCAGATATTTAATTGACCTATACTTAACTTTGTTACTAATTAAAAACAGTAGAGAAGTTCAGAGGTACTCCTCGGGGATTAACCTGACCTGTACTTAACATTCCGAATGGTAGAATTAACAGTTAATCGTAATTTGGAAAGAGCGCTCGTCCATCCTGACAAATTTTTCCAGTAGCGCCCCTGCTATAATTTAATGACTTGATCACTAAATAGCTTTATTTTTAACTCAGTGGTATGTATTGTTGAATAATTATTTCCAAACTTAAACAAATTTAACAATAAATGTTTAAGTTTCTCTGCGTTTTGTTTTTTTTAAGCTTCTCTCAGCCGGTCATTGATAGAGACAATATAAATTCCTTTTAATGAAGAAAACATTTTTTTCTTCATCGAATTTCTACCAAAATTAAAAGGCTGCAAATAAAGACCTTTTAACCACTCAGATGTTTCGCTTATCGCTAGGCTAGGGCCACCCTGTCATGACTCACGAGTGCTACTCATATTTCGTAGAACGATACGTCAGACTTTGACGCATAAGAATTTTGGTGATAAGCACAGGAGCACAGCATTCTTACATAGACATTCATTCAATACGTTTCATTTTATGTATTATTATTCTTAACACCGATCAAATTCGATTCTATATTAAAATCCGATTTATTTCATTCAAAATTAATTAACATAGTTTACACACTATCTGTCAAAAATAACGTAGTAGATCACTGCTAAATTATCCACATCATAAAAACAAATTTTGGAACCTATTCCATTGCATTCAATTCTAAATGGTTTTTACTATTTTTAAAACTTAGGTTGCGTGCACCTTTTAACGTTATCAGTGCTCTAAATTACAATCGGATGTTTTTGCCATTCTACATTTCTCTTCGGTATCTATCAGCTAGTTGAATTATAAATTTATTCCAAAAAAAAAAAAAACTATCAAAATCAATAAATAATATAATTTATTCGCGAGCTAGATGGTTGGTAAGATTCTTTTTAAAACAATAAGCTCCATAGTGGCATTTTTTTTTCAAAACACGAAAATACCATTTCTATTGGCTACATACAATTATTTACCCCTACAGGATGATGGTGTTTCAAATAAATACCACCAATATCGCCAATAACAATTTCAAACAATTATTAGCCGACTGACAAATTTAACGAATTAACACAAAAAAAGGACAGTCGCCAATATGGCCAATAACAATCTGAAACAATCAATCAACTGATAAATTTACCGAATCAATAATCTTGGAAATGCTCACAGGAATAGTCAACCCCCAGGTACTTCCGTGATACTTTTAGTGAGTGAATCCTACTTCTGATATTAGATTTTATTAATTATCAAGTCAAATAATTATTTAGTTACCAAATGATTTTATCGATAGAACACAATGCGTGAGAATCAACCGCCTACAGCCACAGCTGACCACACACTCGACACTCAAGGCAACTCATCTCGTTCTGCCTGGGGAGGTGTCGCGGGTACCTTGCCACCGCAAACGTTTCCCCGCACCCCCCGCTCTTGACTGCCGCTGCTCTATACACCACACTACAATGAGTAATCACACAAAAATTTGTTTACCTGCTAACATATATTTTTACAGACAGTCAAATTTAACTGTAGATTGTTAATCGTAACAATAGTTCGTAGTTTTGTGCTTTTTACTTTTTAAATTACGAGGGCTGTCCAGAAAGTGACAGACGTTTTGCGCTGTCGCGGTAGTGTGCGGGGCTTGTGCCGCCATCTTATCGTCAGAGTGTTCCTACCACGAAGTATAGATACAAGGAGTCCGAACGGTATAGGATTTTTTGTAGGATTCATGTACCCAAATATTAAACCCAGATCTTAGTTCTTTTTTCTGCCACTGGCTGTGCAAATATTCAGGACGTACCGAAAGGCAAATGAGAATTTAGGAAAAGTGGCTTTATTCAAAGCACCGAAAGTGAGTAACCTCTAAATAATATTAAAAATCTGATGTGTCCAACACATGACTTTCCTATCTAGTTATTATAGGCTTTTTCCGGTTATTTTGTACAACCTATTGCAGCACCTCTATAAATGTTTAGAGGATAAACTAAATATATACATTTTCCACATACATCTAACTCGAAACATTTTTCTATAGATATTCATTGAAAACGAAAATACTGAAAAATTTAAATTTAGCACTTTTCCTCCAATTTTTCCATTACGGTCCATTTTAGAAAAATCATGTAAAAACAAAAATTATAGAGATCGATATCGCAAACAACATTTAGTTTAACAATTTTCTTAAAAATCAGAATTTTGCACATTTTGTCAAATTTCTCGAATACGGACCATTTCAGGAAAACTTTACATAAAACAGAAATTATAGATAATAATATTAGTAGTAACTTTTATTTGAACAATTTTCTTCTCCAAACATAAAAAACAGATATATTCCATAAAAACGGCCTTCCATAAAGTACCCCCAGATGAACTTTGTCCAAAATCTAATCATTTCACGTCAGGCCGAAATAAAACTTAAGTTTAAAATTTAATGTTTTTTCCTTTATCCGTTTTTGAGTTTTCATCAAAATTCGAAATTTACACATTTTCTCAAATATCTCGAATACGATCCATTTTAGAGAAATTATGTATAGGATAAAAATTATAGAAAATTATATTACAAACAACTTTTATTTGAACAATTTTTATAAAAAATTGTTTTTTTACATTTTGTCAAATTTCTCGAATACGGACCAT
This sequence comes from Psylliodes chrysocephalus, assembly GCA_927349885.1. Lineage (NCBI taxonomy): Eukaryota > Metazoa > Arthropoda > Insecta > Coleoptera > Chrysomelidae > Psylliodes > Psylliodes chrysocephalus. The sequence continues at coordinate 78,991,021 of OV651813.1, read as the reverse complement.
TTTAGGAAAATTTTGTATAGAACAAAAATAAGATAATAATATTGTAACTTTTATTTATTTAAAGAATTTTTTTCTCCAAACGTAAATAACATATATTTCATAAAATATAAAAATGACCACCTATAAGGTACCCCCCAGATGTTCCGACTCTGTCCAAAATCTAAACAGTTCATTGGACCCCGGAATAAAGCTTAAGTTTAAAATTTGGTGTTTTTCTTTGTATCGGTTCATGAGTTATGGTGGATACAGACACACACAGACATCATCCCGAAAATAGTCAAAACTGATTCAGGGGACCCCAAAACGTAAAAATCTATCGAAAACTGGAGGTCGAAAGAAATCATGATTTCTATACTTTCCTTATCTGTATACAGATAGGAAAGTAAAAATTTGTTTTTAACAAATGCTTGATTAATAAATTTGTTTAATTTTCAAATAATAATTAAACGAGTACTTCTTCAAAAGTGGCGCGCCATACCGGCAAAAAAATCTGTCCCCCAAATTGATGACATTCATTCAACATTACGTTCGGACTCCTTGTATCTATACTTCGTGGTTCCTACACTTGGTACGCAATAGATACAGCGTATCGATTCAGATCGAAGTTTAATGGATCGGTACACTTTATTATCGTAAGCAACAGTATCGATACTCAAAATATCGAAATGGTATACTAATGTACAAGTAATTTAATTTTAAAATATTGAAGTGAAAAAATTATATACGGAAGTATAAATGGATTTTAAGATATATAATTAAAAAATATATACAATATTTCAACTGAACTAATGTATGTTTAGTATCCTACACTTAGATGACATAGTTTAATTTCGTAATTAGTGTGGCATACGTGTTATTTTATTTTTGATACCATTTTACATCGACCTGTATTGATACAGGGTATCTTTGAATCGTAGAATATCGATAAAAAATATCGTGTTTCGAACTCCTGAATATCGATACTGCCAAATATCGCATCGAATCGCACATCTCTAGTACGTAACCAGCCTGCACATCGTACTTTGTTTACAGTGGAGTATTGAAAGGAGCACTACAATTGAAAATCCCGCCAGTTGTGAAGTGGCCAAACAATCAACTCAGAGAGGTATTGCGAAACATTTAGAAAACTAAGACGCGCAATAGAAAACAAGCGTCGGGGAAAAACTCGGCAACAAATTTTGTTTTTCCACGCCCACACACGGCCAATCGTACCTAATAGCTCTTGGATGATTTTGGATGGGAAGTTTTCAATCATCCGCCGAACAGCCCGGAATTGGCGCCAAGCGACTACCACCGGTTTCCAGCGATGAAGACGTGGCTTGCTACGCAACACTTTGACGGTGTAAACCAGCGGTTGAAGTCGCAGGCGGCAGATTTCTACAGAGAGGGTATTGAAAAGCTTGTACCACGTTATGATAAATGCCTTAATTTAAATGGCGATTATGTAGAAAAATAGCCTAAGCGTTTATTTCAAAATATATAAAATAAAAATTGTTTTTTCGCATTGTTTATGTGTTATTTAAAAACTTTCTGGACAGCTCTCGTACTTCGAATCTAACAATTTCAGTTTTTTGAAATATTTTTATATATATTTCAAAAAAACATGTTGTGTCAATCATTACAATACTTTTAAAAGTTTGGAAAATATAAATATATCTAATATGAAGACATTAGTGAAAGTGATTTTATCTAAATTTTCTACCTCTGGCTCCGTCTTGTAATTATTGCATTTGTCCGACAAAGTTAAGGGAAATATTACAAAAACTGAAGGAATAACACCAAGCAATTGAAAAAAGTGCTTCTTTAACTTGTATACCTGAAAGAAAAATATATCGTATTTTTAAAGATGGTGTCCGAAAGAAATCGAAAAGGTAAGGTTATAAAAAGAGCTGGACCATATGGCGAATATGCTTGGGATATTTATTTGCGATACCCATCAGAGAGAAACGATTTAGAAAAATAGGAAAGTATAGAATAGGAAAATGAAAATAAATAATAATAAACAAAAAATTAACCAAGATTTGGTGTTTATATTGGAAAAGAATCCAATGAATATATTAAGATTTAAAGAATTTTATTTCCTTATGTGCATTAAAGGAGTTTTCAACAGTACCCCGAATCCTACGTAATCTAGTAAAACAATAAATTTAATGAAAATGGCCGTTCTTAATGACTTTTATGATAACTTAAGTATCAGTTCTGTGAAATAGCTCAGTGACAATATTTTAAGGTTACTACTGAAGTTATTAATGATAGTTTTAGCTAACTGATTACATCAATTTAGTCACATATTGTTGAAGACTCTGTACTTCCTAAATTACTACAAGGTAAATAATTTTTTAGTTTTAAAAATTGTTTGTACCTATTAAAATATATAAAACCTTTATAAAAATTTTGATATACATATTTATCAAAAAATCATTTAAATAAAAATTTTAGGATGCAATTATCGACTAGAAGTACTATACAATTGAACCGTTTATTTTGAAAGTGACATAAGTCCATTTATACTTAAATTGAGATATCTAAAGGTTTGCGTAAATTTTGTTTAACTACATTATTTAAACTTACTGATTATTCAATTAATGAAATTGTCCAATAACTGAGGTTAACTTGTTAAATACTAATTAATTAAAATTACCTTCATTACTTCCTTAGGACATTATCGATAATGAATATCTTAATTTAAATATAAAAATGGACTTAGGCCATCAAAATAAACGGCTCAATTCTGTTATTAGTAATACTTTTATTTAAAAAGCTTTAATTTCACATAGTTCTTTTCTGGATAAACTGTTTTAGTTTGTCCATGTAGTTTGACTTCTTACCTGTCATTAAAAATGTTTTCTTTAAGTCTCTTAAGGTTTAATTGAAGAGTTGCTCTCAACAGAAACATAAATATTTTAATTGCAAGCTTAAATTGGTTTAATTAAATGGTTATTTTAAAGAGAAATAACCAAGTAAACCTACACAGAATTACAATCTACTACATACTATAACTAGTCAATGAAGGAAAATGTTTTTTTAAATAATGTTGGGTTCTAATTAACAGTGCTGTTCCTAAAGTGGCGCTGGGAAACAGTAACAAAGCCTACACATAACTCGAGGCTGATAACCTTAGTTGATTTTTACTTATTTTTTTTCTGAAGGTATGACCAGAGATGATCTATTCAATACAAACGCCGGAATTGTAAAAGCTTTGGCGGAATGTGCAGCAGAAGTAGCACCAGACGCCCTTATTGGTATCATTACCAACCCTGTAAATTCGGCCGTTCCAATTGCTGCTGAAGTTCTTAAAAAGGTAAAAATAAAGTATAAAAAATAAATAAAAAAAATCTTACATCATGTCCAAATCCAGCTTAGGCGTGAATAAATAAGACAACAACATAATATAAAGCTGTCCCTAAAACAAGACCTAGATCCTAGGTTAGGTTGAAAATGAGTGGGATGATCTCATCGCCCTACACTGCGACCCAGATGGGACCTAGATCTTAGTATTTGTTCATTGATTGAGCTAAATGAGAAATTAGTTCTATTAAAAAAATATATTGTATATAAATAAATCTATTTACTCTTTATCTTCGCTATATTTACTTATAGGCTGGAAAATTTGATCCCAAACGTGTGTTTGGTATCTCCACTTTGGACATTGTCCGTGCCAACACTTTCATTGCTGAAGCCAAGGGACTTAACCCCAAGGATGTCAATGTTCCTGTTATTGGAGGACACTCTGGGGTCACTATTATCCCCCTACTTTCCAGGGTGACACCCTCAGTTTCATTCCCACAGGACCAACTTGAAGCTTTGACTAGTAGGATACAGGAAGCTGGTACAGAAGTAAGTTTTACTGCCTAATTTACTTTGTTATTAATTATTACCGAAAATGTTATAAATATACAGAAATATAAACACATTCAAATTAAAACTCTGAACACAAATATAAAAAAAACAACTAATGAAGTTTTACCATCCAACAACCGCACCTTATTTAGCTATTAAAAAGTACTATAAGACAAAAGTTAAGTTGGACGAGTCCTACAATAAAATATACAGATTCTATATTTTTGCTACATTTGCAAAAAAAGCATGGACTAAAATTAAATTATGTAGACTAGTTCCTGTTATATAAAAAAATCTGTAATTTTATAATGTAAGGACAATTTATGACAAAAGATTATACATTATTCAATGATGAGATAAACAAAAAAAAGCATGGACTAAAATTAAATCATGTAGAATTTAGTGCCTGTTATATAAAAAGCTTACATTTTGTAATGTAAGGACAATACAATTTATGAAAAAAAAAATATTATAATTACTTCAATGATGAGAAAACTTATTCAATAATACCAGAGACAACAGAGACGTGTAACTTCATAGGAAAATTTGTTCGGTGGTCCATTTAAATTACATATATGACTTTCTTTCTTTTTTACATTGATCTTTACATATGTTTATCTCTCTCCAATAAAACTAACAACAATCTAAGAGGTCGCTGATGTTGCTGGTTTTTTGACGTTGACGTATCGATTAAAACTGACAATGTTATGAATGTGGTTATGAACGTGTGCATTTTATTAAAATTAATTTAATTTGGGCCCCGTTTATTTCTTTGAGTCTGATTTTGTTGTTTAATTAATTTTCTTTCGGGGGAATGTTTATTTTTGCATGAAGCAATTTCTGGAACCAAGCTCGAGTTTTTGTACACATTTCTTTCTAGAGGTAAGTAATTTCCAATTTATTAAGAAAACCACTGTATAATTTGTGTGTTTAATAATATATTACAAAATGGCTATAATTATTTTAGGTGAATTGGAACAGAGATACATTGTTACAGCTACTTTTGTTCATTAAGTAGGTAGATGAATGTCTGGACAGATTTAATGGCAGCACAAAGTTCCTACCTACTAGAAAAGTAAAATGTATGCCGAGTAAAAATCTGCACATGTAGTATTGGCAAAGGACATTTGAAATGATTAGAGATTGGCTATTTCTTACATACACCTACCTCTAATAGCTACTCTAAACGAAGAAAAAATAATTGAATAACAAAAAGGCAGAATTTTAAATCAGGATGGATTGGAAAATAAATTTGGAGACATCAGGTCGGTTTTGGATTTTAGAGAGAGATCAATCTCAAGAAAAGTTAATTTATCCTTTAGAACAACCAGCAGTTTAAGCAGGATCGGCTATAACTTTATTAGAAGATTTCCTTGATAATAAATTGTAATATACCAATTGTTTCAAATCAAATTGAAAAAGAGTTAAATTCGAAATTAGATTTTTCATGGGTAAAATGTTATATTCATTCAAACATTGTAAGGTAATCTATAATTAAGGTAATATGGTGGTGTAAGAGACAGGTAAGGGGCAATAACAAAAAAATTACAAAAATGTATTCATATTTAAATAGTGTTTATTATTAATATTATTTGCTATGTTTGAAAAGTACCTCCTGCTGCAGAACAGATCAAATAGATTAGACGACTAGTTGGAGAAGGTTCACCTAGTAACCAAATTAGGAGACTAGGAAAACTTTTACATGACTGGGGACACAACAAGAATGCACACCCACAAAATACACAAACAAACGAAATAACAGGGGTAAGCCTTCAGCAACATCCTGTTAAAATGATAGTATGTCATCCTTCATTCCCTTTTAGACTCAGGCCTTATACATTTGTGTTGAGTGTATGTGTGTGTTTGTTTTGTTTCCATGGTTTCTATTAAAATAAACAGTTATAACATATGGATACCTTTTTGCCAGACTAACATAAGCGACATTTGTTCAAATGGCACTTATGATAGTCTGGCAAAAAGGTATCGATATACTCTATACTTTATAAAATATTTGTTACATTAGTTTTTAAATATATTATGAATATACCGGGTGTTCAACTTAAAGCGTTACAGCTATATACGGCTTTTTATAAAAAAAACGTTTCAGACGAAAGTTTTATAGTTTTGTGGGGAAAAACTTTTGGCTAAAATCGTTTTTTATAGCTAACCATAATATGGCCAACTTTTTTTTCGCACAGCAACATTTTCAAGTAGCTGTTACTCAAAAAGTAAAAGTCCAATAAAAAAAATATTTCCCTCAAAAGTTTCTTATTTTTTTATGTACTTTAAGAATATGTAAGAAAAAAATGGGTTCCCATTTAAAAAAACAAAGTCCACCTCGATATGGCCATATTATGGCCAACTACAAAAAAATGAATTTAGCCAAAATATTTCCCCCAAAAAACTATAAAACTTTTGTCTGAAACTTTTTTCTAAAATGCATATTTTCGGCGGTATTTGACTGTAACACTTTAAAATGAACACCCGGTATAACAACTGTTACTTTCTTTGTAATTTGTCACAAAATGATAGGAGGTACTTTCTAAACATAGCAATTGTAGTTTGTTTTTCTGTACCTTACAAAAATATAATTTATAGAAAAAGAGTTTGGTGTATTATTTTTCCGAGTTTGAATATTTAATAATCAATAGAATTTTCAAGTTTTTTTTAGCGAAATTTACAAGAGTAATAAAAACTATGTTCACTGCTTATATTAAACTGATTAAAACTTCCTTTATTAAAATGATTATTTATATGATATTGGAAGTTTTTATATTTTTTAATAAACAGTGAAACAATAGTTTTTGTTTCTCCTGTAAATTTGTTGTATACAAAAACGATTTCTGAATCCATGTTTGAATTTCCCGCCCTAAAGCATTTTTAATTTTCCCGCTATTTACTAGTGGCGCCATCATAGACTGGTTGTGGTTACAATCGCCCAAATAACTTTTACAGAACAAAAAAAATACATTGAGTTACACGTCTCGCTGGATTGTCTCTGATAATACTAAGCATAGTCAAATAATGCTTTAATAAGATCTCCATGAACTTGTAGTACCTACAAAGGTTTTGAGATGACAGCGCTGCGACGATTTTTTACAGGCATGATCAATGAATGATTTTCTTTCAATGCTAACTCTATTGGATTGTTTTTGATGGCACTTTCAAACATATGAATTCAATATATACAAGGTGCGCTACGCTTAATAAGACGGAGCCTGGTGGGTAACCTACAAACGATATTAAAAATTTATGTGGTACAAATATACAACTCAACGGCGGCAACAAATTAAAATTATACCTATCTTTGATAATTCCCGATTTATTTGATATTTTTTGAAAAATTAGTGTTGTTGAAATCAATTAATTACTCTTGATTACAAAATAATTAATTAACGAATTTTTGGCAGTTCCTTACAAAATGTTGTAACGTGTTATTTCTGGCCTCCTTTTCGCGTATATATTTTTCCAAAGTCAACTTGATTATGTGCGGCATTAAATTTATTAATGAAATGAAACTTGATAGGTTATAATATGGCAACACTGGGGGCATGGTGGTTTGATAGGGTCAATGATATATATTGATCATACATGTTTTTAAAAATAAACATAAGCTTATGCCTTGAAGTAAAAATGTAATTAAATAATTTTTTTAATATATTCAAAGGCTGGAAATTGGTTTTAAAACACATTTTTGCTAAACCGATTCAAATTAATGAACACTTACCAGGCAATATGGCCGCTTGCAAACGACCCGCTTTGAGCAATCTATATGTATCATATATATGTATCATTGAACCTGTCAATAACAACAGGCCCACATGGTTGCCTTATCGTAAACTGTCACTTCCCACTGGCAGAATTTTGATAGGTCGTTGGAATGCCTAATTTCCACCGAAAACTGTTATGAAAATGAGTATTCGTAATGTTTTAATCTGAAATTATTAGTAAACAAATGAAATTTATTGATGCATAGAATCTATTAATAATAGGTCTAAAAATAGTATAGGAAACCTTGTAGAACTTTTAAAGTACGAGTAAATACAATTTCCTTCATATTTGGTACTATAAAATACATGTTGTGCTATTTAAATTAATGAAGTAATTAAATAAAACATTTTACTCTAATAAAACTTCAAATTGCAAACACACCGTACATTTTAAGTTACATTTTGTAAGGAACTGCCAATAATTCGTTAATTATTTTGTAATCAAGAGTAATTAATTAATTTCAACAACACTACACGTTGAGAAACTTCGATCGCAAAAAATACAATTGTGGGAGAGCAAAATTAAAAATTTTTAAGTAAACTTTTTTTTGGAAGCGCTTTAATATTAAAACATCATTTGACTTTTCGAGTTCTCCTTACAGCTCTTTATTTGAACGCTTGTATTTAATTTTATTAATTTTTTAATGTATCTCAACATGAATCTTATTTATTTAACAAGAAAAAATTATGAAGCTTTTTTTTTGAAAAATTTAAAATAAATATTTTTACAAGTATAGGCAAAGTCCATCCGTGGACACAGTGTATAAATATGCTTGTATGAAAAAAATGTTATATTTTTTGCAGGTAGTAAAAGCCAAAGCAGGTGCTGGATCTGCCACCCTCTCTATGGCTTATGCTGGAGCAAGGTTTGCAAACTCACTCCTCAGAGGTCTTAAGGGAGAATCAAACGTCATTGAAGCTGCCTACGTCCAGTCAGACGTGACAGAAGCTGAATATTTCTCCACACCTCTGGTATTGGGCAAGAAAGGTCTCGAGAAGAATTTAGGTTTAGGGCAACTCAGCGACTATGAACAAGAGCTTCTCAAGAAGGCAATGCCAGAATTAAAGAAAAACATTGAAGCCGGTATCAAATTCGCAAATTCGTAAAATATTGGTTTTAAAGGACATTTTTTGTTTGTTTTTATGTTTTAAGATTTAAACGGTTCAAAGTATTATCTAGTCCTCATTGTACATCATAGAAAACTTTTATTCAAATTTTGTAAGTACCTTATTTCAAAAGAATGTTAAAAAGCTGCATTTCCGTAATAAATCGTTGTTTGTATTAATCTTATTTTAATGACCTAGCAGTTTTTTTTGTCTTAGCTAAAAGAAACCCCAAAATAATTTATTTGACAGAAGTCACTAACAAAGGCAACATTTGATCCGTTTTAGTGTTTGGATCGCCAAACCAACAATAAAAAAAAAATAACGGACACAAGAATATAGGAGGAAACAAAAAATGTTTAGTTTAAAAGACACATCTGTACCAAAGGAATCTTATAACGTATAAAACGGGATTTAATACAAAAATGTAAAAATGCACTAACCAAAGAAACAATGCTTAATTAAAATGAAAAAAAAAAAATACTACTGAAGAAGGCACTGGTCAATGCCTAAAGCTTTAACCAAACAAACGATTTTTATTTAAAGTAAAAACATCCAGATACAATCTACACACCTAAAAACGACTTCTATACACAGTTAAAAAAGTATCAACTTTAGATTTCACCCTGTAATTTCCTTTACCCGACTATGTAGTCCCGATCATCTTTTTCCGATGTTTTTTGGAGCCATATCGTGGAAAACAATACACTATAAATACAATAGAATAAATAATACAAAACATACTAAACTGTTTTACACTTTAACAAAACAAAATCACCACACACTATATAATTTTCAGAACTGTGGTTACGCTGTTACAAACCATGGCGCACTTAACAAGCGGCCACGTAAATGTACTGTTATGTGAGCCATTTCATTATTCAGTCATGCTCTAACCCTACAAGTCCCTCTCTGTCTTATTTGGCCTTTGAGGCTCAACTTGTCCGATTATTATACATAATTAAACCCCTTAAGACCAAACCTATGGGACGACTATGGTGGAGACACTTTCGCGAACATTCCAGGGTCAACGAGATACTATTTCTAGAACGTGATAACGTTTCTGGTACATACTTGCAATTTTGGTGGGGGAGCTTTCTAGACCACCAATTTGTATATAAATTGGTGGAGGAGAGCCATCAGTAATCAGTAGTTATATATGGACAGTGAAGATAAATAGTAATTAGTAGATAGACAGTGGTGAATATAAATAGTGATCAGTTTAAAGACATTCGAAGTATATATAAATTAGAATAATTGTGTTATAAAATAAATAAGTGTTTAAATAAATTATTAATAAATAAACTGTTGTTTGAAAATAAACAAACATCACATTGGTGTTAAGAAGTGGAATAGTGTAAATAAATAGTGGACAATAATGGCTAAAAAACTGTGTGAATTAAAAGTGGCCGAATTGCGTCGAGAATTAGAGGATCGTGATCTGGAGACTACAGGGAAGAAAGCAGAACTGGCAGAGAGGCTTAAAGAAGCACTAGAAAATGAAGGTTTTGATTCGGAAACGTATCTATTTTCTGATGATTCATCTTCTGCTATAATTTCTTCAATTTCTTCCGATATGGAAAGTAAAATCTCTTCCTTAAAAACCGAAATGTCTTCTGATATGACTTCTATGAAAACCGATATTTCTTCCTTAGAAGAAAAGGTGTCTTCTGATATGTCTTCCGTGAAAAACGAAATCTCTTCTTTAGAAACTAAAGTTTCTTCTGATATCTCTTCTTTAAAAGACGAAATTCATGCCGACTTGGAAAACAAAATGTCTTCTCTGAAATGTGAAATTTCTGCGGATGTGGAAAATAAATGACTTCCATTGAAGAGAAAATAAAAGAAATAGAAAAGAAGATAGAAGAACTCGAACATGCAGAACCGGCCAAGGACGGTGAAATAAAGTGCCATGAGGTAGAGTCAAAGCTGAAATTGGAAGGAGCTGTAAATTCTTCTCGTGTTAAAGCCCCAACTTTTGACGGAAAGATGTCTTGGACGAACTACCTTAAGCAGTTCGAAACAGCTGCCAGAGCAAACGAGTGGTCTGAACGAGAGAAGGCAATAAATTTGACCATCGCCCTTCGAGGAGACGCTTTGGATGTCCTTCAGACTATACCCGTGGAAGAGACAGATGATTTTGAGCAACTCAAAAAGAGACTAAATATGCGATATGGCCACGAACACTTGGAGCAGGTATACAGATTACAGTTGAAGAATCGTAAACAGAAACGTGACGAGAGCCTTCAAGAATTTGAATTAGATATTGCGAAGATGGTGCGATTTGCCTACCCGTCAGCTCCAGAAAACATGATGGAATGTTTGGCTGTTCAAGCATTTGTAGATGGACTTCGTGACCATGAAATGCAAAGAACACTTCGTCTAGCCCGTCACAAAACATTGGTCGATGTCTTGTCCGCTGCTCTTGAATATGAAGCGGCTACGCTGGCTTCTGGTGGATACAGTGAAGTAAGGAGTGTAAAAGAAGAACGGAAATAAATTGGACCAATTGTTTCACATGATAAAAAGCCTTATTGAGAAGCAACCGAAGACTATTAGGTGCTGGAATTGCGGTGAAATGGGAAAAGTAAGCAGTTCGCGCAAACGTCTAAAGAACACTACGCATCGAAAAATCGTGCCGGTGGCTGTACAGGAAGGAACGGTGTTACCTGAAAGTAGTGAAACCATACGAGTAAGGCGGTTGCAAGAAACTGTAGAGAAGGCAACGCCTGTCATGGCGGAACCTTCGAAGCGCAATAAAGGTGTTGGTCAAGGAACTCTGATTGGAAAGGGTTTGGCCACATCTGTTAAAGAAATTACAGTACGAAGAACGTCGGTTGTCAGCGATGAGTGGGCCCCTGTCCAACTTAGGGAAGAACAAGAGAATGATCCCGTCTTAAAGAAGATACGAGAATGGAAAGAGGAAAATCGTCGACCTACTTGGCAAGAAGTATCGAAATTCTCTCCAGTAGTTAAATCATATTGGACTCAGTGGAACTCCTTTATCCTGGAAGATGGCTTATTAAAGCGAGTACTTGAAAATGATGACGGTTCCGAGAACAGAAGACAGTTGGTCATTCCAAGAAGTAGAGTAGCTGAAGTACTCCGTCAGTTACACGACAGTCCATCAGGAGGACATCTCGGTGTTAGGAAAACCCTTCAAAGAGTTCGGGAAAGGTTTTACTGGATGAACAGTTCCGATGATGTAAAGGACTGGTGTAAGAAATGTACCACCTGTGCTATGAGTAATGGACCTCAACGAAAAAGGAAGGCACCCATGAAGCAATACAACGTTGGTAGCCCATTTGAGAGGATCGCCTTAGATATTGCTGGACCATTCTCCGCGACCGAGGATGGTAATAAATACATTTTGGTGGTTATGGATTATTTTACAAAGTGGGTGGAAGTCTATGCCATTCCAAATCAAGAGGCCGCAACTGTTGCAGATGTATTGATAAAAGAGTTTATCTGTCGATTTAGAGTGCCCTTGGAGATCCACAGTGACCAAGACAGAAATTTTGAAAGTCAACTTTTCCGTGGAATCTGTGACAGACTAGGCATGAAGAAAACCAGAACCACAGCATTCCACCCACAATCCGATGGAATGGTAGAGCGAATGAATAAGACCATTGGCAAATATCTGTCAAAAGTGGTTTCAAACCATCAGCAAGATTGGGATCAGTATCTTTCGCTCTTTGCAATGGCTTATAGATCCGCTGTCAATGAATCAACAGGCCAAACACCAGCAAAGGTCTTGTTTGGGCGTGAGATGAGACTACCGTGCGACCTCGAGTTTGGATGCCGACCTGGAGAAGATGTAGCTGGTGAAGATTATGTGTTCCAGTTACGAAGAAGAATGGACGACATGCGACAGGATGAAGAAACGGTACGATACTCAAGCTACGGAGGGATGTTTCAAGGAAGACGAAAAAGTCTGGCTCCATAACCCAAAAAGACAAAAGGGTTATTCTCCGAAGCATCAAAGGTCTTGGGAAGGTCCGTACCTCATCAAGAATAAAATAAATGATGTAATTTACCGTATAAGTAAGATCCCAAACGGTAAACCAAAGGTAGTGCACCAAAACAGGCTGGCGTCATTTGAGGGTGACCATGAAGAAGAAGTAAACCAACTTCAAGAAACACCAGATCTTGTCTTTGAAGTATTTATGGCTGCATATGGAGGTACTGGAAAAGCCAGATATAGTGTTACGACCGAGCAACAACAAGATCTGCTCTCGCTTCCGAAAAACTACTCGCTGGTCCATAGTACTTCCGCCAGCATCAACGACGCGCGAGGACTGGCATATGTGTTCCGTAAGAAGTTTGGTCGACTGGTAGAACTTCAATATCAGTTACCAGCCCCTGGAAAAGCCTTGAAACTTCAAGACGGGTCACGGTATCTTTTTTATTTAATAACGAAGAACACCTTCCAAGACCGATCCACCTATCAGAATGTATGGGAAGCATTACTTAGTCTAAGGGAGCATGTACAGAAACTAGCCATGCCGAAGATAGAAGGAAATCAGCTGGATTGGAGGATCATTAGGAACATGGTGGAAGTAATCTTTCAAGATACCGGAGTTCAGATATTGGTCTGCAGCCATTCGCCCAGTGCCCAGGTTACAGTCCCTTGTTACTTTCATTCAACTGGAAATTGTAAAAGAGGATTCAGTTGCAAATACAACCATTCCAGTTTAGTTTCGTAAGAGTTCCAGGAGGAACTATCTCTTAAGGAGGGGGCAATGTTATGTGAGCCATTTCATTATTCAGTCATGCTCTAACCCTACAAGTCACTCTCTGTCTTATTTGGCCTTTGAGGCTCAACTTGTCCGATTATTATACATAATTAAACCCCTTAAGACCAAACCTATGGAACGACTATGGTGGAGACACTTTCGCGAACATTCCAGGGTCAACGAGATACTATTTCTAGAACGTGATAACGTTTCTGGTACATACTGGCAGTTTTGGTGGGGGAGCTTTCTAGACCACCAATTTGTATATAAATTGTTGGAGGAGAGCCATCAGTAATCAGTAGTTATATATGGACAGTGAAGATAAATAGTAATTAGTAGATAGACAGTGGTGAATATAAATAGTGATCAGTTTAAAGACATTCGAAGTATATATAAATTAGAATAATTGTGTTATAAAATAAATAAGTGTTTAAATAAATTATTAATAAATAAACTGTTGTTTGAAAATAAACAAACATCACAGTACCAAACTTTCGATGGTTCATCTCTAATGATTATATTTGTGTCAAATTGTTTGAAAAAAGAAAGGTGAGAAAATCGTTTAGATTCGAAAACTGAAAATGCAACTGGCAAACGAATGAAGGATCTACATAAGACTATATATTAAAATGGTGAAAACGTGTGGAATCAAAAACTGTTCAAGTGGTTGCAAAAGTTCAAAAAATAGTCGTTATCGTTTTTCCAAGCCTTAGTATTTTTGAAATAATTTTTATTATGTGTAATTAGTCCAATAAATTGTAGAAATTTTTAATTTTACAATTATTTATAAATTTTTTCAGTCGTCTAATAATTAATAAAAATATATTTATCTCATTATTACTTAAATGGAAACCCGCTTTTCGTCGTCTGATTTACATACGTTAGTCCTAAATATATAGTTCTCGAACTGTTCGTATTTTTAAGTTATTATTCTTAAGGTGCGTATAAATATAGCGCGCCGGGCTTCAGCCGTGCCTGGGCCAATAACGCATCAAGATTGTCAAATTTATGGGTCTACCACGCAATGGAAAGTAGCGTGTCTACTTCGGTATGATATGGCGCCGCGCTCGATAGACAGCACCATACAAATCTGATATATTTATACACACCTTTAGAGTAAACAGATAATATAGTTTAGTTAAATCACTACTGATTAGTAATAAATTCTTTAAAACAAATAAAAATAGAGATTAGGTATTCATTTACATTTTTTTAATATACATTTATTTAAAAGTATGTCACAGTAATAATTGCATTAAAAATAATTTAGTTACATACCTTTAAACTGTTTTAATGACCTTCAAAAACATTAAAAAAAAAAATCAAAACCTATTTATCAACATCAATGACAGAACGGTTTTGGGTTTGTTTTTGTTTGGTACACTATAATACAGCATATTGTTGAAAACTCAAGGTAGCTGTATGTTCTGCGGTCCACTAAAAGCGCGCTGGAAGAGAAACATTCAATAAAAACGCAGTCGAGAAATTTAGAAATGTTAAACTACGCAAAAAAAATAGTTGTGTACACGCTATCAGGGATAAAATAAAACGACAATTAGCAGAACATTTTTATTAAAAATTAGAACATTTAAACATTTACGAAGACTATTTCAAAAATAAGTCGGTACTGAAAAGCGATTGGCAATACTGATTACTTCGCGCATTCGTCGTGAGATTAGGAGAGGCCGCTCATCGTCAAGCAAAGGTGAACAACAATGAACTGGCAGAAATATATCAGTTATGTGCCCAACGAACCAGTTGAAACTACTGTGCATACGAGAATCAATAAGTATTGCCAATCGACCTTACTTTTGGAATGACCTCGTATATTTTTCAAAATATTTTTTTCATTAAATAAAAAAAAACAAATGAACTTCTAGAACAAAGCTAAAATATAAAAAAGTCAATATTCCAATATAATTTTCGATAGAAAATACAATAGATGTACATATAACAGATGACTTAAGTAGTAAAAAGTTCAGTTTAGCTTGCACTGCAAAGGAAAACAAAATGTTATGTAACTACTACAATCATGGATGCCGAATATTATGATGCACCGCGACAATTGCAATACAGGAACATTTTTTGACACACTTTACTTCTATTTATTTTATATGTATGGAAATATGTATTTCTAGTTCAACAACAAAAACCTTTAGACAAAGTATATAACAAATAAAAAACGAGCCTTGTCAGCACATTTAATCCATATTAGATTTTTAAGTCTAAAATACTAATTTAATTAGAATTAATTTGGTATATCGACTTATCCAATGAAGACTCCTTTTTTAATTTTCGAGTTATATCGATTTTAGGTAATGAATATATCAGAAGTGGTGAATTGGGAATCAATAACAAAAGAAAAATGTGTTTAGTCACATGTAATGAGGATAGACTATTAAGAACATTAGGCTCCACAGATTGATATAAAAATAATTAAAAATTTAAATTATATGAATGCACCTTTTACTATATTTTTTGAAGTGAAGATAATAAATTAGATGGTTATTATATGAATAATAATAACATACACTCAAAATGGGAAAATAAAGAATATAAGAAATGCAGACTGTAGCAAATTTTCAAAAAATATTCTTGGCGAAGGAAAAAACGGCTGATAATGAGAATGTATTGCTAGTCGCTTGAGGCAGGATAACCAATAAATAAGTTAATAGAGATTCGTCAAATAAGAAAATGTAAACGTAGACCTTTTAAATATGATTGATAATTCAAAAGTACTTAATGGAAATGCAAAAAATCGAAGATCAACTCCAAACTAACAGATTTGATCAAAATTCGGTTTTGCTATGCAAGCAATTGACCTTTCCCATTTTTCGACAATTTCGCGAAAAAAGCGCGGGAAATTTGAATTTAGTAATTTTCTAAACACTTTTTGTTATCTCTCTCTTATTCTCGCCTTACATCTGTTGGGTTGGCTACAACGATTACTTTAAACAACTATCATCGATTCTATATAGCAGGGAGCCACTAAAATTTTTTTGGTATACATTTGTACAAGGCTAAATTACAAATTTATCGTTAATTCTTAACCTGTAGAAGATGGAAATATTTTGCTGCAATAGGACTAGCGGTGAAATGCCCTGTGAGCCTAATGTCAAGAAAGTGGCAACAAACTTTTTTTTTTACTATAACTTTTGATGTAAATAATATCTAAAAATTTCAAGTTTGCACTTCTATGACAGCATTTTCTACACGGGCATTTTTAAAACGTTATCGTAGAGGGCCCCAACGCTGCGCAGTTATTTCCTTGTTCTACAAAATAAGAATGAACGAAATATTTGTAATTTTAGCCTTGGCAATTAACAAACGGGAAAGGTCTATTAAACGTATTTTTTTAATAGCTTTGTATTACTTTAAAAATACTCAAAACGTCCATTTTACAAGACTCCATTCAAAAACTTGACAATAAGGATAAATAAACGGATTTACCAGCCATGATAACCTAGTTGAAAGACTATGAGAGAAGAACTAGCTTTTATTCTAAGCCAAATTTCTAGTTTTTAGCAAATTGAGATTCTGATTTGAAAAGCGTTTGCGATGTTAAAGTATAATAAATGAGTCTGCACATGGATAAGTCGATTTCATCCACAAAATATCAGATCTAGGAAGTCATTGGAATATTCTAATATTTCATATGGTTACCTTAAAACATGTAACTGTAAGTTATGTTGTACACTGATTTATTAGAAACAGATGTAGTTCATTGTCAGTTACGTCAAAATTATTGCTTTAGCAGCTAACTCTTTCAGCTGCATATAATATAGACGGGTCCCAGAAAAAAGGTCGAATACGAAATGAGTTCTAAAATATCGATCAATAATAAATCGAAAAATAAAAGGTTGAAAGACAAAATATAGGAAAATAAACGATAATTGCAATATTCAAAAAACAAAAAAAAATCGAAAAAACAATTGTTACGACTCCAATAAGTCGATAAAAAAATATGCTGTTTAAACATTTTTGATTTATGATTCTAAGGATAAAGACAGAATTATAATATTTTCCACAAAGAAGCATTTAAACGTACTTTGTAACGGTTAACAATGGTTTGTTGATGGCACATTTAAAACTGTGTCAAGTTTATTTTACCAATTATTTTCAATTCATGGTGAAGTTAATGGTGCAAATTATCCTCTAATATACGCACTATTAACAAAAAACCGAACAGATTCATATAAAAATTTTTGAGCAAGTAAGAACACTTCCATTTCCAAAAGTAAGCATCATTATAAGCGATTTTGAAAAAGCAGTTATAAACACTTGCGATTTACTCTTTCCTGATGCCATCAAACAGGAATGCTATTTTCATTTTAGACAAGCAGTTTACAGAAATATTAAAAATTTCGGACTTAAACTTAATTATGATATACATAATGAATTCCAACTTAATGTAAAAATGTTCATTGCTCTTTATTTCATTCCCACCGTTTATGTTGGAAAATCATTTGAATATCTGTGTGCCAGTGATATTTTATCTAACGATATTACACCGATTAAAAACTATTTTGAAGAAGTTTGAGTTGGTAAGATTGATAAGAAAACCTACGTTTGAGCAATACCTATGGAATTATTACGTTAAAACGTTATAAGAAGAACCAAGAACTAATATTGTAAATCGTGGCATAACAGTTCAAAAAGCAACTTACAGGATAAAAATCCGTCAATTTGGGCATTTTTAAAAGGTATTTGAAGAGAAGAAGCTTATCAAGAATTAAAGTTAAACCAGCAAATGGCAGGCTATGAGAAGGAACCTCCCAAGAAACAAAAGCAACAGGTTAAGGAACAGTTTTAAAGTTTGAAATTAATTTTGGACTATTTTATAAATTATATATCAGAAATTCCTTTTATCTATATTTTTTAGTTATTGTTTTGGATGTTTTTTGTTAATTGTGCTTGTAAGTTATTTATCGTTAAATAAAAATCTTTTCATTAACAAATGTTTTGCAATTAGATATTTTATATTTGACTTATTTTTTCGATTTTTGGTTTTCAGTTTTTCATACATACGACCTATTATTATTTGAACATTTTGTCATTCATTATTTTCTAATTTCAAAACTTTAGTGTTCGACCTTCTATTTCGACATATTTTTCAATATTTCCTTTTATCATCTATTATTTTTCGACCTTTTCTCCGGGACCCATGACATGAATTAAATTCAGGAAATATTTTAAACTCAGATATCCTGTGATGTATTGTGATTTACATTTTATTTTTAATGATAGTTATATTTTATTTACAATGACACTTATTGGAACTTGAAGTAGTATATCCAATATAAAAAGTTATTCGTGAAAGGAATAGCTGTCATACTGTCAAATTTGTAAAGTGTTTCATATTTGAAGGATTTTGGGCACTTTTTAAGTAGCGAAATAATACTTCAAAAACACTGCATGTGCAGTGAATATTTTTATTAAATGTACCATTCCTTCAAATTTTAAATTATGAGGGACCAAAATAACGGAATTAGTTGCTGTGAGGAGGCATTCTTGTAGTAAAAACTTCACTTGACGTGTGTGTCCTAAAGACCCCTCTGTATCAGTTTACCTAGACATATTGCTCAGTCTACAGTCGGCCTAGGTCTTTCTTGTAGATCCTTTTAATGCCCTTGCCGTTTTCGTAATGGCTGATTTACAAGCAAAATGTACAGCAGTTGATTGGAGTGAGAAGAAATTTTTAAACAAAACTGTCCCTCCATTTACAATATTACCCTGAAGACTCGAAAACGACGAAATTAAAATGTCTTGAGCAGTGTAAAATAAGCAGAATACTTAATTTTAAGGGGAACCTCCTATTGCTGCATCGTACAGCTTAACTTTCCTTTTCAACCAATCAAATAAGTAAAAAATTATGTAAACTTTGTAACAAAATAAATAACATTATTTGTAGCAGTTTATAAAATCGAAGAAAGACGTTTATTATGATTATTTAATTATAAACGACAAAAACATTGTTATGAATAATTTTATGTTTGTTCTATGAATCCATTTACAAATTTGGTATTATTATTATTATTATCATCAAAACAGTACTCTAAAAGGATTTGCTCTCACACCCTCAAGGTGCAATTTGAAAAACTCGGCACCCATGATTTGTATCATGTGCAGGTTCAAAGGCCAGCTTTTTTGCAGTGTACCTATAGCATAATAAACAATCCAATTATAGTACTGAAATGGTTAACAAAGAATAACACAGAAAAATTAAATATTAAGGTTTACATAACCGTTACACTTAGATAAAAATAAATAACAGAAACGATTAAATGAACTTTAGAACTAAATAAACTTTTTAAACATGAAACATTTATAAAAAAATGAGTTTCCTTTACAATAGTAAGTTCGTACACCTGTTTATGATTAAAGTTATTACAATTTTACGATATTCTTAAAATTGAAAACTTTCTGGGAATGACAGATATATAAGGAGAAAAGGTGCAAAAATTCTTAAAGTAAAAACAAGCATAAGAATAAAAAAATGTAATTTTTATACTTCTACGGCAATCCCCCTATTAATGAGTTCCTTTTCAATGCAAATATCTTCAGACGAGGATGTGTCTATTAATACGAGATCTAAAACTAAATCAGAGTCATAGAGTTGGTCTCTTTCCAACTTTAGTAAAATCGAATAAAAATGTTTTCTTTCTACCATCTCTTTAAATTCATCACAGTGTTCCATTGTCCAGTTTGGGTGTTTTGGTTTAATGCCTAAAACCAACAAAAAATAAACAGTTTAGAAACATATTTTTTATTGATTAATTGACACATTGATTAATAATTCTTAGTACTTAAGTGAAATCATTCTGTATTTCTAAATAAACTTTTTGTAAGGAAAAAATTTGAAATCCAACTTTAAGATAAGGTTTTTTGTTCTAAACAAACATGATCATAAAGAAGAAATAACTGCTGCGATTTATTATCTTGTGAATTTTGTGTTCAGTAATAAATTCACGATTCTACGATAATTTTATTTCGGTTAAAAAAAAAATTGGACTAACAGAGGGGAAGAATTATTGCTCTAATTGAAAAAAGAATGCTCCAAAAAGACGTAGCAGAGGTAGTAGGCGGTACTATATCAAAAACATATGCAAGGTACTTGGAACTCTCAAGAACAAGCACAGACAAATTCGTCAAAAAGTCACAATGAACAACAGGAGCGCTTTGTGTGCTAAATTGTTAGAAGAAATCACAGTGTTTCTCATCCAGAGCTGCAACGACAACTTCTGGAAGCTACAGATGTGAACGTTTCAGCTGAGACCATAAGAAGTAGAAGACACTTACGGGTCCCACAGTTATCTTGGCAAAATAAAATTGTCCGGCTAAATTGGTGCAAAATGTTCTTTTTTTCGGATGAGACCAGAACTGGCCTAAGATCAGATGACCATAGAAATCGGGTTCTCAGAGCTCCAGGGAGACGAGCGAGACTCCAGGCTGCCAGATCTGTCACAAGATATCAAGGAGGAACTGTTATGTTCTGGGGAGGTATTGTGCTGGCAGCAAAAACTCAATTGTTACCACTTCAACAAACTTTAACTGGTCGAAGGTATGTTGATTTAGTGCTAGAACCAATCGTTAGGCTTTGGAGATCTGCAATTGTGGATCATTTTAAAACAGTTTTAGATTGGCCTGCATGTTCACCAGTCCTAAATCATTTCAAACACTTGTGGGACCAGATCAAAAAAAGGGTTAGAGCTCGTCGATACAATGCAGGAAATGTCGCACAGCTTATTGATGCAGCAATACCACAAGACAATGTTGACAATTTAATAAGAAGCATTCCAAGGCGAATAGAAGCTTGCATAAGGGCTAGAGGTGGTAACACGGATTATTAAAATTACCATTTTTTTTTGTATTTGCTTTTTGGCCATTAAAAAATTAAATCTTATTTCGTTTCAGAAACCAAAAAAATACCGTTGTGGTTATTTTGTCAACTAATTTTTTCTTATTGCTATGCGGGTTATTTTTCATTAAAATTCTTTGGTAAGGACTAAGTTTTATTTTTTATAAACAAAAAATGTTCATACATCTCTAAAATTATGAAAAATAATAGATGATTCCGTATTAGTTTGGTTGTGTGTATTCTTAGTAATCAAAGCAACAAATTGTAAACACTTTATAGATTTCAATAGTTCAAAAAATATAAAACCATTATTAGAGTTATTATGCAAGTAGCTCTCAAAACTATAAAACAGTGGTGTAAGTACCATTAACTGTCTATCAATCCTAAGAAGACTTAAATGGTCCTTTTCACGAGGAAGCGGATGAAAATGGAATTAAAACCTCCTAAACACAAAACTAAACTTTGCAACAGAGGTGAAGTACTTAGGTCTCACCTTTGACAGCAAGTTAACATGGAACTCGCATTTAGAAAACAGTCAAAAGAGCATACATTGCTTATGAACAATGCCGCCGAACCGTGGGGCGCACCTGGGGTTTCTCACCCAGAATCGTCGCTTGGACACGGCTATCATAAGACCTATGTTAACATACGTTGCAGTTGTCTGAGTACCAATAACCCAAAAATTAACAGCTATCCGTAAACTAGAAAAAATTCAAAGAACAGCATGTCTCAACATAACAGGAGCCATGTAAACAACACCGACCAGAGCCATGGAAGTCATTCTTAGTCTCACTTCCCTTGATATTTACATCAAGGAGGTTGCTCTGACGATAATGACACGCCTCCGCACGGTTGGAATTTGGAATAGAACCTGATGTAAGATCTAGTACGGCGAGACGTGGCTTTTGGCAGGAGGCGCTCGATACGTTCCCACTGCTTCAAGCGAACATGGACTCCATCTCACCGAGATATATCTTCCATAAGTCATATAAAGTTGTAACAGAACAAACAGAAGAGCCGGAAGTGGCAGGTACGATTCATATCTACACCGACGGTTCTAAAACAAAACAAGGCTCAGGATGTGGCATATACTCCAGATCCTTAAACCTTAACATAAAATGGGCTGTGAGCAATAGTGCCAGTGTAGTTCAAATAGAGCTCACAGGGATTCTCACAGCAGTAAAAGAAATCACCACAATATCACTGCAAGGAACATGCTCATCTACACAGATAGTAGACAAGCACTACTCACCCTGAACAGACCACGAATTTATTCAGGGTTAGTACTAGAATGTCACGAAGTTTTGGCCGAAATATCCAACAGCAACGTGGTCACCTTAAGATGGATCAAAGGTTACGCCACATCGAAAGGTAACCGTCTTGCTGATTCACTGGCCAAGAAAGCAGCCAACCAAATACTTTTTGGAACTGGCCCTTCCAGCGACGGACCTAATTAAAGAACATTCCCTTGTGAAATTAAAGGAAAGATGGGATGAAACAAGAAACTGCAGAGTTACCAGGGAGCTTTTAAGTTATCCTGACAACACTGCAACGAACAAATACTTGACTATGACTAGACATAATCTGCGCCTAGTCACAGGCATTCTGACTGGGCATTGCCAGTACGGAAGCAGTTCCATATCATGGGGGTATCAGAATCCGCACTCTGTAGAGGGTGCGAACAAGAAGATGAGACCATCGAGCCTATCCTTTACGATTGCTCGACGCTCTCATATTATTAAAAGATTTGCGTTCGGCGAGTATCGGCCGATATAAGAGAAGCAGTTCTTGGCGACGTTGTCAACTACATCAAATATGTAGGCTGGCTCACGAGTGTCAATCATCTTAGGAGGATGCACAATGGGCCTAGTGAGGACTAAGTGCTGTGGAGGTAACCCACCCTCCACAGTTAAAATTAATTTGTTCGGTTATCAGAAAAGTGAAGCATTATAAAAAAAAATATTAAAATTTATTAAATAAAAATAGCCATGAATATTTCTCGAATGGCAAAGTTCCCATAGGCTGTTAATAATTCAATAAAATTTCATAAAACAATATGCCTCATCTGGTTATCAGATGGGTGAAGGTCGATCTCCCACGATCTCTTAGACTATATATTTAAAAAGAGAATACAAAAAAATTCAAATCAAGTTACCCGATTTAAAATATTGACATTTAATTTATTTCGATATTTTTGAAAATCACAAACAATAAAATGGACATAACAGTAATAGTAGAGATAACAATACATATTAAATAAATTGCGAATAACATTACATAAGACTTATTGCCTCATGTTAAATATTATCAAAATAATATGTGTTGTTTTTAATTAACAGTGCTGTTCCTAAAGTGGCGCTGGGAAACAATAACAAAGCCTACACAGAACACGAGGCGAAATAACCTTAGCAGTTGAAGCCGATGACACACAAAAAAAAACAGTTACCGCTACTCTGTATTGTCCACCTCTAATTATAAACTGTCAATGTATACACGCAAGCATTTGCAGACGACATAAGCATCGTAGTAAACGGTAAATTTGGGACTGTTGTATCCGAAAGGATGCAGCGGGCACTAAATATCGTCGAAAGATGGTGCCTAAAAGAGGGATTGTCCACAAACCCGACAAAAACCTCTATTGTTGCATTCACAAGAAAAAGGAACCTTCAAGGAATGAAGGAGCTTTATATGTGGGGACGACATCTAAAAATGGCAAAGGAGGTTAAATATCTTGGAATCATTATCGATGACAAGCTTAGCTTCTGCAGCCATATAGAAAAAACAACAGAAAAAGCTGTAAGAATACTATGGGCCTGTAGACGGATGGTAGGGAACGCATGGGGGCTTAAACCAAGTATGATGCACTGGCTTTACACTATGGTTGTAGTACCTGTTATAACTTACTCATCAGTCATATGGTGGCACAAGACTAAAAGCATAACAGCTAAAAGAAAATTAGACAAGGTACAAAGACTAGCCTGTCTAATAATAACAGGGGCATTTAGAACTAGGCCCACAGCATCAATGGAGCTACTGCTAGGTCTTCCTCCACTACACCTTGTGGTGGAGAAGGAGGCTATGGCGGCGGCATACAGGCTGTTTACTAATGGATTTGGATGGGAACTTTCGAGAAAAGGACACCACACAATGATATTAGAGAAATTAAAACAAAATCCGGTACTAAGAATGCCATCGGATAGAACGCCCATTATTCACGTCTTCAGGAAACCTTTTGATATTCAAATACCAGAAAGGGCCAAAAGCCGGAAAAAAAGGGAAAAACAAAACGAATCAATCTGGTATACAGACGGTTCGAAAATGAAAAACAGCACAGGGGCTGGGATCTACGATGTGAACTCAGGGAGGACAATCAGTTTGAACCTGGGGTCACTGACAACAGTCTTCCAGGCTGAAGTAACAGCAATAAATGCATGCGCCAAAGTCATGCGAAATGACTCTCTTAGAGATAAGAGAATCGTTATCATGACAGACAGTCCTTAAAGCACTAAAAAGGGTAGAAGTACAATCTAAATCAATATTTGATTGCCAACAGTCCCTCCAGGCTCTGGCAGAACATAACAAGGTCACTCTTGAATGGGTGCCAGGTCATGAGGGAGTGCTTGGAAACGAGAAAGCAGACCTCCTAGCAAGGAAGGGAGCGGAAAAAACTCTTATTGGACCAGAACCCACATGTGGTATCTCATACCAACATGTTAAATGGGTGTTAAAGGAACAAATAAAAAGAGAACACCATAGGCTCTGGATGGAACTTCCTGGACTTAGACAGTCCAAAAGATTCATAGAGGGGCCATCCACGAGCAGACAACACCAACTGCTAAACCTTAGCAGAAGCGAACTCAAGGCCGTAATAGGACTCCTTACGGGACACTGCGGCCTTAGAAGACACCTAAATCTCTTAGGGATATCTGACTCCCTATGTAGAATATGTGAAGAGGACGACGAAACTCCTATTCACATACTATGCCACTGCCGGAACCTTAAATGGGAACGGGAATGGCACTTCGGGGTACAATATCCGGAACCTGAAGAAATCGCGAAAGCGCCCATCAGACATATTCTTGAATTCATCAAGAAAATCAATCTGATGGGATAGAAACTGTGAGGGGTACAATAAGCCTAGAGCTTCAGTACAAGTGGGCTTTGAACCACGCCCTAATTCAGATGATGATGATGATAAACTGTCAATTACCAAAGAACAATAAAGTTCAGTTCATGCAGAATATTCAAACCCATACATACCAGAACAAAACGGGATGTCAGAAAGATTAAATCGCTCAATAGTTGAGAAAGCAAAATGTCTGTTATTTGATAATAATCTGGAAACGAAATTCTGGGCAGAGGCTGTAAATACAGCCGTTTTCTTGAGAAACATATCTGCAGTATCAGGATTAGATAATAAAACGCCTTATGAGATTTGGTAAAAGCCTGATGTATCCCCAAAGGAACAAAGAATAAAATGGGATAAGAAAGCTAAACTACATATTTTAGTAGAGTATGGAGAAAAGGTTATAGAGTCTATGATCCCACTACAAATAAAATTACAACTAGTAGAAATGTAGTAATAATGGAAGATACTAAAAACAAAAATATCGATATAAATAAAATACCAGTTTTAGTGGGAGAATCCGAAACATATCTAGAAATTTCAGAGCAAACAAATGAAATAGAAAATCTAGAAATAAGTTCAGGAAGAGAGGATAGTGATGACAGTGACTATACACCAGAACAGGAAGAGGAAGAGCCTGAAGTATTAAAAAAATCAGAGAGAATGCTAAAAACAAAAAAAAATTGATGACTATGTATCATACATCTGCTCAGACAGCACTGATTTAGGCCATGACCCAATTACTGTTGAAAATGCTTTGTCAAGGCCAGATAAAGAAAGTGGCAGCAGGCAATGGTGGAGGAACTACAATCCTTTGAAGACAATGAAGTCTGGGAGATTGTGGATGTTCTAGATAGTGGCACCATAGTTCAGTGTAAGTGGGTGTTTAAAAAGAAAATTGATTGTGAAAATAAAGTGCGGTATAGAGCAACGTTAGTGGCAAAGGGTTTTACTCAACAATATGGCATTGGTTATAATGAAACCTTTTCTCCTGTTGTCAGGCACTCCACATTAAGATTATTAATAGCATTATCTGTAGAATTAAATTTAGAAATAGTACATTTGACGTTGCTACAGCTTTTTTGAATCGTTTTTTAAATGAAAATGTGTATATGATGAAACCCGAAGGTTTTGATAAAACTGATTCGGAAGGAAAGGTTTTAAAATTAAAAAAGGCAATCTATGGTTTGAAACAATCTTCGCGTGCTTGGAATAAAAGTTCATGATTTTTTGTGTAATCTAGGTTATACAAAATCGCAGTATGAGCCTTGTTTATATATGAAAACCATAGATAGTCTTTTGACAATAATAACATTATATGTTTATTTCTTTATTTTTCCAATAATGTTAGTGAAATAAATCATTTAAAACATAAGTTAAGTTTAAAATTTAAAATAAAGGATTTAGGTCAAGTTAAGCAATGTTTGGGAATGAGAGTGACTCTATGGATAAATCTAAAAATGTTATAACTTTGGATCAGAAGCATTATATAGATCAGTTAGTAAAAACATTTAATATGTTAGATTGTAAGGGGGTAGCGACTCCAATTGAAACTAATTTAAAACTGACTAAAGCAGATCAGATTAAAATTGATGTACTCTATCAACAGTTAATTGGCAGTTTAATGTATTTAGCAGTTTTAACTAGATCTGATATTGCTTATCAAGTGAGTTATTTAAGCCAATTCAATAATTGTTACTCTGAAGAACATTGGAATTGTTTAAAAAGATTGCTTGGGTATTTAAAAGCAACTAATAATTATGGTTTGAAATTTGTTAAAGAAAATGCAGAGTAGAGGGTCTTGTAGATGCTGATTGGGGCGGTAATGTGGTAGACCGTAAATCATATACAGGATATTGTTTTAAATTGTCTAATTCTGCAATTTCTTGGGAGAGCAAAAAACAAAATACCGTGGCATTAAGTAGCACAGAGGCTGAATATATGGCACTTTCTGAGGCTTCAAATGATGCAATTTATTTTAGAAATTTATTGTTCGAGTTAACAGGTAATTTATGTTGTATCACTTTATATAATGATAATCAAAGTGCTCAAAAATTGGCCCCAAACCCAGTGATGCATAAGAGAACAAAACACATTGATGTGCGACATCATTTTGTAAGGGAAGTTAGTCAAAATAAGTTTATAGAAATTAAATATTTAGACTCGAATAATATGCCTGCAGATTTGTTAACGAAAAGTTTATGCTCAGCTAAACATTGTAAATTTATGAACGTTTTAGGAATTGTCAATTTGTAACGTTAATATTTTTTTGATAAGTGGGAGTTTTATATATCAAAATAATATGTAACAGTTACCGATACTCTGTATTGTCCACCTCTAATTATAAACTGTCAATTGCCAAAGAAAAATAAAGTTCAGTTCATGCAGAATATTCAAACTGGAAGCTCGTTGTTTTCTTTACCTTCATCTGCTTTATCAACTCAAACATTAGCGAAAAAATACAACTTAGCTTATTCACGATTTATGGATTGGCGCCAATAAAATAAGGTGAACTGCTTATCAGAAAATATTTTATTGGCTTATTTTGGGAGCCTTCGAAGTATTTAAAATCTTCTACATTATGGTCAATTTACTCAATATTTAAAAAAAAATGAAAATTCACAACTGGGTAGATATGCTAAAAATCCTAATGTAAAGTATATATAACAAAAAAATAAGTGAATAAATTATACCTTTTTTTGGTGTCATCGGCATCGACTACTAAGGCCATTAGCCTCGTGTTCTGTGTAGGCGTTGTTACTGTTTCCCAGCGCCACTTGAGGAACAGCACTGTTAATTAGAACCCAACAGTGAATGGTCGAGTGGGGAATCCTACCAAGGCATCAGAATTAATTTTAAATAATTAAATTAAATAAAAAAATCCCGGCCAACGGTGGGAATTATACCTTTTAAAATTTAAATTAAATTTAGATTAAAGAAAAGAAAATGTGTTACAAATTTAAAAAGTGATAATAATACATATTTCTAATTTTAAATCGTTAATAAAGTTCATCAAATTATTTTAAAAAATGTGTAATTTTAGTTATTATGGTCGTAGAAAAAGTATAGTGTGCCACTCGTGAAGAAAATCTATTCGACACTCGTATGACTGGTTACTTTCTATACTTTGTAAAGTTATGTTTGTGGTTGTATTATAGTATTAATAAAAAGTACGAGTAACATATTGAAGTAGTTTATAAAGTTTTGTTTGTGGTTGTATTATAGTATTAATAAAAAGTACGAGTAACATGTTATAAAATCTTTTATTTATTTTTCTTTAACTTACCAGAAAGTTTGGCCTTCAGTGCTTGATAAGGTAACTCCATAAATTCTATATCTAAAGGAATCAACTGCTGCAAAGTCAAATTGGCATAGTAGCCGAAATCACAGTAGAATACTGAAATTGATCCATCATGGATTACTTTAATGACACTGGTCCTAAAAATTACATTATTATTTGGTTATTTTATTATTAATAATTATTAAATCAATGGTAGGCAGTATATGGTGACTTTGTTGTTTGCTTAGAGTAGGTTTGAAGTTTTGATATCCAATAAGTAGAAAATAGTAGGTTTTTACCTTGAGCTAATAAGGATTATTAAAAAAAGGGAGATAGCAGGATAGTTTATGGTGTAAGTAATCAATACTATCAGTTTGACTTTAATGACATTTCTCTGAATAAACGTGATATTTTACTGCATTTCTAAATAGTTAATGGTCTTAATGGAATAGTAGCGCCAATCTTTATTTAAATCATCACAAAGAAATTTTATGCAACAATAAAGGAGGTGAGAATAAGGTTAATAAAATTACGTAATTTTAAAATACCTACAGATACAATATTTTTTAGAACAATGATAATTTCCTGAATTAATTAATAATAAATTATTGACCTATAATTAAAGAAAAATAATTCAAGGTTAAAATTTGAAGTTAGGAAAAAAGAGCGTAAGCAAAACAATTCATTCAGCTTCAGCTCAATCGATTATGAAACATGTTTTATGATTCTTAAAACACGTTTTATGACGATAAACCCGACCATTTATAAAAACGTGTTTTAAGAATCCTAGAACATATTTCATAATCGGTTATACCGACGCTGAACGATCGATTTGTTTTCTTAACCTTAAATTTTAAACTTTATTTGATTTCCTTTAATTACACAGGGGAACAGCTGTTTTGGTGTCGAGGTTTTTTGAGCTGATTCTATATTAATTTGATGTCCTGAATTCAAATAACGTATTCTTCTTACCTAGGAGCTCAAATTTTTAAGATATACAATTTTAGAGAAATATAAGTTACATTATTTTAACTCAAATCCGTAAGTGTAGTAAACAAAAGTAGATACGAAATTTTTATTTTAGTTATACAAAATACAATTTTTTACAAACAAAAAAACATTGAAGAAATCAAATAGTCACTCAACACATCGAAAGCTTCTTTTCCGCGACATTCTTGAATGTTTTTTTAAACAGTCTCTTTTTAAACTCCAGCAGTAATCTGCCATCATGTGCATGTCCCATCTTCCTTGGTAGTGGTCCTCCACAACTTTAATATCTTGGTGAAATCTTTCACCTTGTTCCCCACTCATGTCTCCTAAATTTTCTGGAAAACGGTCTAAGTGGTTGTGTAAATAATGTATTTTAATACTCATATTGCACCCTAAGGATCTTGTTAACCATTTCAACATAGTTTTGAGCTTTATGTTTGCCTAGAAAATTTTCTACAACTGCAACAAATGATGTCCAATACTACCTCGTTCAACTTGATTCATTGAATTTATGAAGGCAGGATCCTTAATTAATTGTCTTATTTGTGGGCCGTCAAATATCCCTGCTTTGAGTTTTTCTGTGCTCAACTGATGCATTTTTACCCCTATATATGCAAAAAATGACCCATTCTTATCAAGAGCCTTTACAAATTGCTTCATTAAGCCCAACTTTATATGTAACGAAGGAAGTATGATTTTTTCTCTTTCAACCAAAGCGTCGTTAATGACATTCTTTTCCCCAACGTCCATGTTTTCTCTTTGAGGCCAATCTTTTCTAACCCAGTGGTGTGTTTTATCCCTACTATCCCAGAGGCACAAGAAACACGGATATTTCGTGTAACCACTTTGCTGCCCAAGAAGAAAATTTACCATTTTTAAGTCTACACAAATCATCCATTGATGTTCGCGATACTTTATCTTCTGCAAGACCAAAGCTACGGTATTATATTCTTCTTTCAGTTTCGTTGAGTGAGCTAGTGGTATTGAACCATATTTATTCCCATTATGTAGGACACATTTTAAACTTCTCTTTGAACTGTCAATAAATAGGCGCCAATCATCTGGAATATATTCAGAAAGTCCCATTTCTTTCATGAGTCCATTAATTTCGTGACAAAATACAAGATTGTCTTCTTGAGAAAAGAATGGCAGCAGATACTTTTCTCTTGTACGGTAAATAGTAATTTTGGTTCCTTGTTCCAATACATTTTTGTCGTTCAACCTAGAAGCCAGTATTTCAGAAGCTTTTTTCGATAAATTGAGATCCCTGGTGAGATCATTTAATTCATTTTGATTGAAGCGTTGAGGAACTGCTGACGGCTCCTCATAGTCACTGTTAGTTTCATTAGCATCAGAACTTTTATTAGCATCAGAACAGCGATCAGAGGGAAAATATTCATCTGAGTGCGGGATAGGGCGTATTGCCGAGTCTACATTGGGATAAGTCCACTTACTGCTTTTATTTCGATTGATTCCTTTAGTATTTACTAAACAGAAATAACAATCATTGAAGTGGTTTTTTGGTTCTCTCCAAACCATTGGTACGCCGAATTTAGACATTTTCTTTTCCCGGTAGTCCACTGTCGTAAATGCTCTGTACAAGTTTTACATACGAGATGCGGGACCCACTTTTTGTCCTGATCACCAAGGTTAACTCCAAAATATCCAAGATACACTCGCTTTTCAAAGTCAGTATTAGTTTGTCTGTTTTGTTGAAACATGTATTCTCCGCATATATAGCAAAACACATCAGGTTAATTTACACAACTTCTTCTTGAACTGGAACCTGAACTCATTTTAATTCTGTTCAATAACACAAAAACACTCTTTTCTTAACATAAAATAACACGCCGAATTCGATCTACTCTCATTAGTAAGAACGCACAAACTGACGAGACTTACCCGAGTTAGGGGATTAAAAGGGTCAGTTCAGGTACCTGATAGGCAATGGTTCCACTATTTATAGATTTACCTAGAATATACTCAATTACAGACTGACAATAAAACCATTGTACCTACATTAATGAATATATAATAATTTTAGAACTCTTATAAATGAATATACTGAATAAAAACCACATTGGTAGATAAGTTGATGTATCTAAAAAAGTAGAGCTGATAGAGAAAAACGGATTGCATGTACAGATTTAGTGTCCCAAATATAGTTAAAATCAGCTCTAAAATCCCAGGCACCAAAAAAAATATTTTTTTGTTGCCCTGTGTTATAGGCGAATAATTAACAATTACTACCGTGTACTCTATGTTTTCATAACGAATATCTATTCCTTTTAATCAAAATCTAGACAAAATGCATATTTATAAAATAAATAACAACCAATACAGGGCCGCATAGCTCGTTCCAATTTTATATATCTAGGAAAAAATCAAAGCTGTCTTTCAAGTTAGCATTTTCTACACTATTAACTCACCTGTACCAATTGCCATCATCGTACTTCGAAGCATAAATATTTCCAGGAATAATATCATCGATTGTTAGAGGGCTATAAGCAACATTTTTGTATCGCACCTGTAACTGCTCCATCAGTTTGTGCAGCTTAGGCCGAGATTCCAATGGTTGCACGAAAAAATTATAAGGGTTAACAGCGAACGGAACGTGCACCTCAAAATACTTGTTGGTATCTGGAAGCAGCGGACACTTTAGTTTTCCACCGGACGGGACGTTTTCTAAAAAAATATGAGCATGAAATATCGCTTCTATTTTACAGCATATAAAAACTTACTGGATCCTTCTGTAGATAAAATTATCTTTCTTGTACTTTTAATACTAGCAATATCGCCTTTCCTAAAATATAAATAATGTATTAGTAGTAATAGTATATTTTTAACAATAAATTATATTTTACGTCTATTATTTAAATACTTATACTTTTTACTTTCCTGTCTGTATACAGATTAGGAAAGTATATGAATCATGATTTTTTCGACCTCGTTTTCGACGGATTTTTATTTTTTGGGGTCCACTGAATCCGTTTGGACTATTTACGCGATCATGTCTGTTAGCGTGCGTGTGTGTATACTCGATACCTCATGAAAGGATACAGAGAAAAATACCAAGTTTTAAACTTAAGCTTTAATCCATCCTGCGGTGAAGAAGAAAATTCTTCAAACAAAAGTTGTTTCTGATGTTATTCTCTATAATTCTTGTCCTACACATAATTTCTCTAAAATGAACCATATTCGAGATATCTGAGAAAAAGTGTAAATTTCGAATATAATTCAAAAATGGATAAAGAGAAAACACCAAATTTTAAATTTAAGCTTTATAACAAAAATCTGATGTGAACACATGACTTTCCTGTACAGTTATTACAGGCGTTTTCCAGTTATTTTGTACCTGTTTTATCACCCCTGTAAATGGTTAGATGAACTAAATACATTTTCCACACACATATTACTTGGAATTTTTTTTTATATATATTCATTGCCAACGAAAATACTAAAAAATTTAAATTTTACACTTTTCATTTTCACAAACAATTTTTATTTGAAGAATTTTCGTCTTCAATCGGAAAAAACAGATGTTCCTTAAAATAAAAAAAAAAACAAAACTCTATAAAGTACCCGAGATGCTTCGACTATGCTCAAATTTTAATCAGCTCAGTAGGATGGATTAAAGCATGAAAAAACAGATGTTCCTTAAAATAAAAAAAAACAAAACTCAAAGTACCCGAGATGCTTCGACTATGCTCAAATTTTAATCAGCTCAGTAGGATGGATTAAAGCATAAGTTATATGGTCCATTTTAGAGAAACCATGCATAGAATTATAGAGAATGTTATCACAAGCAACTTTTATTTGAATAATTTTCTTAAAAATTCGAATTTTGAACTTTTTGTCAAATTTCTCGAGTATGAACCATTTTAGGAAAATTATGTATGGGACAAAAATTATTGAGAATAACATCACATGCAACTTTTATTTGAATAATTTTCTTCTCCAAGCGTAAATAATAGATAGATTTGATAAAGTAGAAAAACGACTCCATAGATATTCCGACAATGCTCAAAATTTAGTCATCGTAGGATAAATTAAAGCTTAAGTTTAAAATTTGGTGTTTTCCTATTTATCCGTTCATAAGTATTGAGTATATAGACATACACAGACATCATCGCAAAAATAGTCAAAATGGATTCAGGGATCCCAGAACATAAAAATCCACCGAAAACTCAAAGGCGAAAAAAAAATTATGATTCCTATACTTTTCTCATCTGTATACAGACAGGAAAGAAAATAAATAATAATATTGGACTCAACCAACGCAGGCAGTTTAATTTCCAATGTCTTTGGTTTTTGGGTTAAGATGGCAGTTTAAAACGACCTCTTCGGCGATCAGGAACCGTTACATATCTTATCCAAATCTTATCTTATTCAAATCCGTAATAACAGCGATAAACTACAGTTCATCAAATTTCTAGAGGCTTTCGACGGCTAGACAGAGAAAGCACTACTGACAGGCATCCCGATGGAATTACGCAATGAAAGTACACTCTGCGCATCAAGTATTTCACTATTTCATTCAGACGTAAATGTCAGATGTAAATTTCGCTAAAACATTTCTTTTATTTTCGTTTGTGTTTTTTGCTCATTACAGTTTAATAGAACCTAAGTATGGAGCTTAATAGCAAATTAAGAGGCCGCGTGATTAACAGTCAATCTCGCGAAATAATAGCCAATGTTATAGAGTTTATGAGAAGAGAAGGAAACTTTAATTCACCTTCAATACCATTTAAAAATGTAAATGATCGTGTTGCTGCAGCCACAGGAGTATCTAAAAACACTGTCGTCCGCATTTCTGGAGAGAAAAAAAGAATCGATAACCGTGAGATATCGGAATTTTCATCACCAAGAAAAACCATTAAAAAACCAAAAACAGTTAATGATATAGATGAAGCTGCACAAGAATCAAATTTTATTTTTTTATTATTAGATAGCTATTTTTGTTTCTGAGTTGTGTTCATTTACAGGCTCAATTTTTTTCCGTTTCTCCTTTTTGATTTTATATGGGGTTTCAAGTTGTTTTTGACTTATTTCGACGTAAATCACAACAACACACTTTTTTAATAAAGCAAACAAGTGTTAAGAGGTATATGTACGTGTAAACTACAATTACAAAAAATTGATATGAAACCCATGAAACCACCAACAAAAATGTAAAGCTAGCTTCCGTACTAGAACATGGTGTCATTCGTCGAAATAATTTATCGTTTTGTTTAATAGATCAAGAAATGTAAATATTCCCCTGTTATTTTTTTATAAAATTATAAGAGAAATAAATTTTTTTCTAAATAGTATAGTTTATTATTTTGTAGAAAAACAAAATTTCGAAAATTTTAGTAATGTTTCAGAAACAACCGTTATTAATAATAGGTACCATTTTCCTTAATGAGGTAGAAATAAAATATAAACTATTTCCACGATTTACAAAGGCCTACAAAAAAATTATAGGTATTTTCCGCTATCCTATAAAATTTATATTTTCTGACTCAATTTCAAAAGGTTGAAGGAATTCCAAAACACCTTTTATGGCATAATAATTATTTTCAATTCTACATACTATCTTTAGCTGCTTTTAAAAACGTTCTAAGAAAGTCCAATCAGACCAATTTGATCCCTAAACTATTCCACACTTTTAAAATTTAATTACCTAAAAATATTAAAAACTATTTAAAATAACTTATTTAGCAGACTGTACAATAGCTATCTTAGTCATACGTAGCGCGTTCTCTGTCTGGGCGTCGAACACCTCTAGAAATTTGATGAACTGTATTTTCCCTAATTTTGACCAAATCTTCTGCTACTGACTCTCAGGTGATCGCATTTTGTGTACTCGACGGATATATTGCAGTGATGCCGATCCATATTATAGGCACAAAAATATTTTAATAAAATGCATCTTCGTTTTAAAAATAATGGAATTTAGAAAAGGAAGGGACTGAGGCTTAATATATATCAGGCTAATGTAAAGGAGTGGTGTATTTTTAATTACGCTAAGCATTATGTTTTACATGATAATATTAATAGGATATTTTGCAGATGCTCCAAAAAAATTACTATTTTTTATATCTCAATATATTTTTAAAAAAGAGTCACTATTGATTATACGATGCTCTTTGACATTAGTATACCACGAAAATAATAGGATCTAACTCTGTTCGAAATATACAGTATTCCAATTATTCAATATCTTTCTCTACATTGCTAAGATTAACCGGTATAGACAAGCTGGTCGCTTACAACATGTAGATGTAGAAGAAATTAGGAAGAGGCAATGTCGTCGTGATGTCTGTTTATTAGTTAAATAATGGTTAGTTTGTTTAAATTGTTTCTATTTATAGAATTTTTTGGAAAAAATGACTAACCAATAATTTTTTGTACTTCCAATCAAAGATATTAGAAAGTGAATATTTGGAAATAATAGTCAACTTCACACTAATCTGATACTTCTAAAATATTTATCGTCACAGTTTTCCATTTCTTGTTAAAACTTATTAGTTTCCAAGAAAGTTGGTTTAGGATGAATTAAGAAATAGCGAACGAACCAGAATTATTACTAATTATACCTAACTAAATACATTGTCCAAATGTATTTTTATATAACCTCTAACGGTTGAAACAGTTTTCGTTATTTAGACCCAAACATTGTAACGGTTGACATTGTAACGGTTGGAACCGTTTTCGTTATTTTGACGCAAACATCTCTACCCTAATGTCATTTGTCGTTTATGCCTTGTGTCAACAGTTGATAATTCATTTCGATTTATATTAGGCTTGGGTAGTTCACGAACGAACTAGTTCAAAGAAGCATATCTCTTTAATGAACTAATTGAACTAGTTCAGAACGACTCGATCACATAGCTCAGTAGTTCAGTTGAACCGAACGAACGAAAACAGTTTCCTTCCTATGAATCGTATGACCTTCTTTACATTTTTTGATTGTCTACTGGTATAGGCAACACATAATACATTAGTTTGTATTATTGGTTATCTGCTTTAGGAATGTATTAATACGTATTGCTTAAAAATATTGTTTCAATTCGCATCTTGGGATTCCCAAATGCTTTGTTGTTGTTGTTGTTGTTGTTGTTGTTGTTGTTGTTGTTGTTGTTGTTGTTGTTGTTGTTGTTTACAATTCTATAGATTAGTGTTGTAAACGTTTTTTAATTGAAGTATGCCTCCACGAAGAAAATACAGTGCCGTATGGGCTCATTTTAGTGAAAATGAAAATAAAAAATTGGCGAAGTGCAATTATTGTCATCAGCCTATAAGTATAGCGAGTGGTTCTGTGGGAAATTTAAATAGACATTTAAAAAGTAAACATCCTACCATTTTAGTTCAATCTGAAAGACTTGAAAACTTACTTGAACTAAATGAAGTGCAGCAAATGAATAATGAAACCGTAGAGGTGAAGAATAATCCTCAAGTTCAATCTTCATCTTCATCACAAACATGTGTACTTCGAGTAACCTCAAATCAACCTACCATTACTCATTTTATACGAAAACCACCTCCAGCTCGTAAAACTGAACAAATCGACAGGCAGATGTTAAAAATGATTGCTAAGGGTCATCATGCTTTTAGAATTGTAGAAGAACCAGAATTCAGAAAACTTATTGAAATGGTGTCATTTTGTCCTGGATACCAACCACCGACAAGAAAATCACTGTCTAATAATTTAATGACTACTGTCGAAAATAGTATTTCGGAAGATATAAAAGAAAAATTAATATCTGCAAAAGCAGTTTGTATTACAACCGATGGTTGGACATCCCGGAACAATGATAGTTTTATAGCTGTCACGGCTCACTTTATAAATAGTGAAACAAAACTTTGTTCATGTACTCTTGGTTGTATACAATACGATGAAAGACATACGGCTGATAATTTGTGTAGTTTTTTAAAGGAAATGTTTAATAAATGGAACATATGTAATAAAATAGGTGCTGTAGTTTCAGATAATGCTTCAAATATATTAGCAGCAGTTCGTGTAGGAGAGTGGAGGTCAATTGGTTGCTTTGCACACTTATTAAATTTAATCGTCAGGACCGGTACTGTTCCCATAAATAACCAGCTAATTAAAGTAAAACGCATTGTAGAATATTTTAAACGAAGCACTCAAGCACAAAAAAAATTAAGTGACACCCAGCAACAGATGGGACTTCCACTCCTCAAAATTAAACAAGATGTTGTGACGAGGTGGAACTCAACATACGATATGTTAAGTCGTATTGTAAAAATAAAAGAGGCAGTAATAGCAACAATTGCACTTTTAAAAAGTGATCTTATTCTCCTAGACAGTGATTGGATTATAATAGAGGAATCAGTCAATATCTTAGAAATATTTTATGGAATTACTACAGAAATAAGTAGTGAAAAAACAGTAAGTTTTTTTAAAGTAATAGTTTTTATTAAAATAATGACGCAAAATGTCGCACAAACTATAAAAAATCATCAAGAATGTCAACAGCCAATAACTGAAATTATGGAAATGCTTTACGCTATACAAGAAGGTATTTTAACTAGATTTCAAGATTATGAAAACGAACCTCTCTATTCAGAAAGTACTATTCTTGACCCTCGATTCAAAAAAAGAGGCTTTAAAAATGTATCCAAATTTGATAAGGCTGTTATTGGCTTGAGAAAACGTCTTGGTGCAGTACCAACACAAGCAAGTACCACATCAACATCTGTTTTTTCGTCCAAGTCCAACACCACCACCACCACACAGGTACAGAAAAAAAATATTGTGTGGGACACTTTTGATGCCGAAATTGATCTTTTAAAGCCTCAAAATACCACTGCAGCCGCAATCATTGAGCTTGATAAATATCTCAATGAACATATTGTCCCTAGGTCAACTGATCCATTGCAATGGTGGCATCAAAGGAGGCCTTTTTATCCTCTTTTATACAATTATATGTTAAAAAGACTTTGCATTATTGCCACCTCTGTGCCTTGCGAGAGAGTTTTTTCAAATGCTGGGCAGATTCTTAACGAAAGAAGAACTCTATTAAAATCAGAAAGAGTATCTAGTCTCCTTTTTCTGCACAACAATATGTGAATTGTAATGTAAATAATTCCGGATATTGCCAATTTCATTTTTTATTTTGTTTTTTTTATTTTATTTTTTATTTTGTTTTTTTTTATTTTATTTTTTAAAGTTTGTTTTAATTATTAGGTAAATAATTTTTTAAATGTTTTGCAAATTTCATTTATTTATTTTTATATATCGTTCAGAACTCACATTCTCGTATCACTCATCGAGTCACCGCTCATTCTGTTAAAAGATCCAACTGAACTATTGAACGATTTGAACGAACTAGTTCACTTCATTCAGTGAACGAGATTGAACGAATCAGCTGAGTGAACGAGCAAGTACAAGTCTAATTTATATCTGTCAACGAACAAGTTGATTTATTGCATTTTTAATTATCTTTTATCTTGGACATCCGATGTACTAATTGTCTTTAATATTTTTAATGACCGTCTGATTTTAAAAAGGTAAGTTTCCTACAGATATTTTGTTGAAAATATATATTTAGTACAAGAGTTTCTTGAATAAAATGTAAAATTTTAAACATAACCCAACACATTGGATAACACATGATAAAATATTTTATAATAATTTTATCTATTATTTTATTTGGAAGAGATAATATGCTTTACTATTTTTAACTATGTTAAATAAGATTTTTCCTTTTCATATTAATTTTAGCCTCTGTGAAGCTATTCACTAATAGTTATTAAATACTTACTAAAACATTTCAATTTCTACGATGAATTATATTAATTAATAAGTGAAATAAAAAATTATTATTCAATGCGGAAAAAAGAATTGATATCAAGTATTTTGACTCAATTATGAATAATATACAAATAACATTTTAAGTAAAAACATATATCTGTCTATGGGCGGTAAATCAAAGAGTTCGATTTGTTGATGTCTTTAGCTAGTTGACTTCCGGCTAAAAATCCGTTTCGTATACCAATTTTTTTTTTCTAGTACTTCCAAGCAGTGGCCGACCTTTTTTCTGCATTTGCGGTATTTCTTTATAGTTGACTTATTGTTTAATACAGCTTATGCCTAGATCATTTTATCTATTCATCTCTTTTAAAAAAAATTCTTATATGACTAACTAAATTCGAGCCACACTTGGCGTTTTGGCGATCGCTTTTACGTTTTTTTTTTTTTTTTTGTTGTCGGCGGTATATCTATATGGCGTTACCGCTTTGAAACCGTGGATTCAATTTTCTTCAACAAAAATTTTTTTTCGGCATGTGATGAAACAAATCGCTAAAGGAACAACGCAAATCACACAGAAAACTACATTTAAAAAATAGTACTAAAATATATTAATGTATATACCAGGTGTCCCATATGTTTCTGGATAACTGTTATAAGGGATAAAAGTGTATTATCTGATGAATCCAAATCAACCTCTTGTAAAACTACCCGCTAGAAACCACCATTATCATTTATGTTTCAAACCGCGCACCCACACTCATTTAACCTGTTTCTAAGGGGTGCGTGGTTTGTCAAGTGGTTTATTTAAACTACCTCCTACAAAAATAAGAAATTAAATTTGTATGATATAGTAAAATATTTCCCGTGTTAAGTCAGCCTTTTTTTACCATATAAATACAGCCTAAAAAAAGCAATATGATATATGACTGAAATGAGGGTGATAAATTGGATATTATTAAAAAAACATGAGCTTGAAATTAAAAAATGCAATGCTAGGAATGGTTTTATTTTATTTTATACCCTTCGGACCCTCCGTAGTATTACTCTAATCCATTTGTGCAGTGCCACGCAGCTTGAAGATTATTGTACCACCATTTGAACGTCCCATTACTCTCCCATTCACTCACTCATTCACATCATCGATGGTTAAACGCTTGTTGGCTAAATCACATGGCAGCATGGCCCATGGTAATCGTCCCAGCCGACACCCAACCAAAACGTGACTGGAGATATTACTGTTGCGAGAACGCGGATGTACACTAATCTCACGCTAGCCGCTCGGCTAGGGATGGTTTCTAGAGGGCGGTTTGGCAAAGGTTGATTTGATGCTATTAAATCAGTTAGACAATAGCTGGCCAGAATCCTATAGTACACCAGGTATATATCCTACGCCGGCACGTGTCGCAAGAAAGTTTTTTATTTTGCTAATATCAAAGTATACCGCCCTTTGTCGGTATGCCGCAAAGGATTATCATGTGGTATTTATACAGCTTATTTTCATCTTTGCTTCTGAAGCTGTTCTTTCACAAAAAACGTTCAATAAATAACAATGGCCATGTCTAAAACACTTAAAATAGGTAAGTTATAGGTACTTTTTTCTAAAAAATTACTTAAAAGGTTACTTATTGCTTGTATTTTCTTCAGTATTTACTTTTAAACATTTCTGCTAGGTATCTGATTTTTATACGAAATTTTAGGCAAGAAAACCAGACGGTTTCCTTCCAAAACAGGTAGTCGATCCAAAAAATCGACTTTGATGAAAAAATCGTTGCTGTTAAAAACAGCCAATAAACAGAACATTGTAAATTTAATAGAGTAAGTAAATTATAAATTTCCAGCTAACTACTTCTTTAAATTCCTGAAACAGGCCGATTTTAATTTCTAAAATAACAATATTTTAACATAATTATGTACCTCTTGCTTCAACCGCTTTGGAGTGACAGCAACCACTTCAAATTTTTAAATAAAATGAGGAATTTGATACATCAAGGATTTTTGTTTGTATTTTTCTAAATTTTAACAAGCAATCTTACATGGTGTATTTTATTATAAAAAAAATAATAAAATGAAATAATATTTCAGATTCTTATAAAACTTGTTTAACTATTTTTGGGGAGATTTGCTCTATTTACAAAAGTTATGCTTCTTCATAAAAAAAAATGTCAAAATTTCAAACTTCTATTACTGAAACGAGTATTAGCCCCTTTAAAATGAGGTATGACATGATCCCTCATTTCACTTAAAAATGAGAAGGCGGTAGTTGTCAGTTCAAGGGGTTTGAAGAAGTAGGTACCTATAAAATTAATTGAATTGAAATACTGTCGCTTTAGGCGAATTCTACCACTCGTTAAAATATTTGCACTTATTTCTGTTACACGGTGTATATACATATTAATTTATATAATAATTATAATGTGTATATATTTTAGTGATTTGAATAATGAAGCTTATACCTCAGTTGAGAAGTCTCCGAAATTAACTAAAAGTACCCAACAAATTAAATCACCTTTGCTGGAAATTTCCATTTCTATTACATTTGATTATTCTTTTATTTCTGATACGGAGGCCCAAAGGTATTTATTTATAGTTGTAATTTAAACACAACAAAGATATGGGATATGTTATTAATTATTAGTAAATTTTACCTATGTTTACTGATAATAATGAATATTCAGACTTATTTGTTAAATATGTCGCTTTTATGGAAAAACAATTTAACATTAAAAAAAATTGTTTTATAGGTACAATAAAATTAAATGTTTGCTTGAAACACATTTTTTTCAAACTTGTTTTAAAGTTTCAAAATTCTATAGTATTTTCTCTAAAAACTGTTATTTTAGCATAATGGATCATGAATTATGTATTGAAAAGGAGAAATTACCATTTGAATTAGATGCCCAAAAAGTCATTACAGGTAATAGAGTAGTTCAACTCGGTTACTTTTTATGGGTGTTTGAAACAAATATTGTACAATTTGTGCCAGAGCAGCAAACAAAAGTGTTGAAGCCAGAACACACCAATGTTTTAGAAACTGGAGCGGAAGTTCTTGTTCAATGGAAACAGATATCATAGTAGAGGGATTTTGTGAGAGCGAAATAATGCATGGTTTGCGATATAAAAAATTTATAGCAGATGTTGATTATAGTACATTTTCCAATATTATTTCAAAAGTTCCATATGGAAGAAATGTGGCAAAAATTGAATGTTGTAATTATGCTATAAATAATTACGGAAAAACTATCTATAGGTGCAAGAGGGTTTTTGAAATAACATAAAATTAACGATCTTCAAAAAGTAGCTCAATCCGTCATTTATACTTGCTCTACAAAACGAGAACATAGATTTTTTAAGAACAGAACTTCTCCATGACATTCATCATGTTTTTGAATACCATACCAATTGCCAGGCATTCTATTGTCAAAATATTGGAGACAAAGAACATTCTCAAATTAATGTGTTGAAAATTCAAGGGCTTTATCACCATTTATATTGTAAGTTTTTAGTTTATATTCTCGGATTTAGTAAATTAATTTATTTTATATTTTTATAGCTGCACTACAAATTCTACTAAAAATCAAGTCTTGTACCAGGTCTTCAACAATACCCGAAACCCACGTGATCTGATAACCATCAAAAACCCATCGAAAGGGCCTGATTTGACGTAAAAGGAACTAAACTGAACTGTTAATCCTGTCAGAAATGTCACTGGCGTTCATTTGGGGACTGACAGTATTTATATTATATTTGTTTACATTTTATAAACACCCTTAGTCCATTTTTCATTTAATATTAATAAAGCAATTAGTTATTTTTAGAGAATATTGGTGGCTTCTTTTTTGTTGGTAAGTACAAATTTATTTACTGTAACTCGTAAAAGTTAATGACTATATAATTTATTGTAGGTAATGTTATACTGGAACAAAATTATTCGAAAATTTGAGGAACGTTTTCCAGGTGAATAAATGGAATGTGATTCTTTTTTGTCGTCATAAACAAATACTTGTTCAAAAAAGGAAAAAGGTCTAAAATGCCCAAAGTAATAACAAAAGCTGTTGAAGATGTGCAAATTAACATGTTGTAAATTCCTAATAAATTAGTAAAAAAAAACAGCACCTCAAACAGGTATGAACGGTGTTTTAAAGACTGACTCTGGCGAGTGAAATTCAAAACATATTTTTTTTTAGGTTCATCACTACGAACTAGCCATAAAGTTAAAAAAAATTCTGATAATGCATCCCCTATAAAGTTTCGATACTGCAACAATCATTTTACCTTAATTTTGTTAAAACTACATATGGAATATTACAGATCGCTCAATATTGAATGATATACAAGATATAACTGAGGAGAAACAGCATAATTTGTTCAAAAAAGAAGGTTTAATGCTTGCATTAAAGCTGGTGATTAAGATTTTGAACAGATAGGTACTGTGAATTAGTATGAATTAGTTTGTGCACCACCGATTACTACTCAATATCCTTTTAAATAAAATAGTTGTTAATAGATATGCCTTTATAATTTAAAGTGAGAAGTAAGAGCTGTAAGGTAAAACAAATATGTGCTTGTTATATTAATAATATTAATATTTTTTTGTATGCATATAAGTAACAATGTATTTTGTAAATCCTGTAACAAATAAATAATAGAACAAACTTAAATTATGTGTTTATTACTTCCCATTATCCAGGTTCAATTCCAGTAAGTCTTAAATTTGTTTACTTTAATTGCAATAATTGCCAAATACTGCCATTGTCTTCTGCCTATCGTATTTAGAGTTTCAGCTGTAGCTAAATATCTTAGGACCGATTCCACCGTTGTGTTAAACGAAGTTTAAAATGACATTTTTACATTAACAATGTCATTTTAATCTCCGTTTAACACAGCGGTGGAATCAGCCCTTAAAGAGTCAATCTAAAGTAAATACTTTTTAATTTTATTCATATTTTAATGCATAACATTTTTATCCATAACTTTTTTTTGCCCTGTTCTGGTAAAGGTTTTTTTTGTAGTAGTGACAATAACTAGTACGAACCATATTTCAGTTTATTATTCTTTTCGTTAAATACAAACTAGATATAAACAGCTCAGTTTTTAAGGTTATGTTATTTATATCATAATTTTAAAAATTAGATTATTGAATTTGATTAAATCTAATTAAAATATCGAATTCTAACATTAAAATACAATAATGTAAAGCACCTCTAATTAATATTATGAATTTGTGTTGTAATTCTAACAGTTACC
This sequence comes from Psylliodes chrysocephalus, assembly GCA_927349885.1. Taxonomy (NCBI): domain Eukaryota; kingdom Metazoa; phylum Arthropoda; class Insecta; order Coleoptera; family Chrysomelidae; genus Psylliodes; species Psylliodes chrysocephalus. The sequence goes on along the minus strand of OV651813.1, from coordinate 78,946,310 downwards.
TAACTGAATTTTGTTCTCGTAGTTGCAGACCATAAAAAAAGAAGATCTATTTTCTATTTGTAATAAAATACCTACGACACTGACTCAAATTTAGGGATTTTTACTTTTATTTTCACCAATCGCTGTCATGACGATTTGGTCACGTGGGTTTTCGGTATTGTTGAAGACCCAGTAGATAATGAGACTAATAACAGAGCAGAACTTTTTATGAGTATTTTAGCGCGTTTTAATGCAGGAAATCGATTACATTTAACAGGCCGTGGTTCATTTCAAGCTAGATGCAATGTCACTGCCTAGAGGTATGTTGAATGGCACATTAATTCGTACACCAGGTGAACATTTAAAAAAATATATCAACGCTAATAAAAGGTAACTTGAAAAAAGAGCATAAGCAGCTAAAAACATACTTTTAAGAAAAAAGGGATTTTCAGTTTGGATAAATTAGACTATCGACCACATGCTACGCAAGTAGAACCCTGCAGAGGTGGAAATTATATCCCGAAAGTAAATGAAGTTAAATGGTTTTTAGTATTCTTTATTTACAATTTTATACTGTGGGAGAGTTGATTTTTAGGTGGATGAAGTAGAAAGGCAGCACATTTCTCAATCAACCATTGGGCAATGGGAAAACCATATGTATGTTGTTGAAAGATTCGACAGATTAACTACTTCCTACTTTGGGACAGTAATGAATAGAAAGGCTACAACACGATGCCATGGGTTGTTTACCCAAATTTTGTACAGTAAAAATAAAGACCTAAGTCTTATTAAGAAGTTGGAGGAAATAATAGGGAAAAAGTTGAACCTTCTGGACTCTTCATAGATTCCCAAAAAAATTACTTGGCTGTTTCTCCAGATGGTTTGTTAATATTAAAATGACATATCCGTAATTATATTAATTAAAAAAAATATTTTTATTATATCAAAAATTACTTTTGTATTTATTGGATTTTTCTACTATTTATCGTAGGTTATAATTTTCATCAAGTATATTTTTAGGACTTATTGAAAATTCCCACTGTGTTGAAGTTAAATGCTTACATAGTGTATTTAAATTAGGAATAAGCCTAGAAGAAGCTACCCGACAAAAAAAACATGCTTGGAAATTATAGATGAAAAATTAGTAAAGATGCAGTTGAAAAGAAAACATCAGTATTATTATCAGGTAAAATTTGATAATTTATTATATTAATATTTTCAACAGTATTCAAAAAGTTGATTTGTCATATCGTACAGAAACGTCGAAAGGCAACATTGTATGTAGCGAGGCGTACAAGTGCCGTGGTCGGGACACTGCCGTTGTGCAGGAAATCAATCCCCTCTGCATTATACCCCTAACTCATAAACGTCTCCTAATGCGCTAGTTCAGTGTGATGTCATTTTGGTTCCACTGACATTTAATTCTAACCAACTTTTAACAAAAACATCAATAAATTTGACATATACGTTTTTACTGTTTTTATTTTATTTCAAAATATTGTTTACAGGTCATAAAAAATAGTTTAAAGGTATGAAATTGGTAACTAAACGATTGTATATTTGATACATGCTATCTACTTACTTTAGGAATATATTTATAAAAGTGGAAAAAACGATATAATTTAGGTAAACAAAACGAACAAAACGCACTCAAAAAATCTACTGTCACTTTAATTGTCAGTGGAACCATAATTACATCATCACTGAACTAGCGCATAAATAACACAATTGTCATACTTATGTCAAGCTATCGATGTGTTATTTATTTACTTATTTTTTTATTTATTTAATACAAATTTTCAGTTCCCGATATTTTGATGAACAGAGAAAGTCAGGGTATAAGCTTTCTTTTATAATCCTTGCACTTTAATTTATAGTTTTTCTTGTAGTTCTTGGGTTTTTAGGTGCTTGTAGATCAAATAAAAATCGAATGTGTGGTTATAGCTTTCAGAATTGATCAGTGCCTTCGTAAGTAGTTTTTATTAAAGAATTTTTTCTTTTAATTAAAACGTTTTTTTATTTATGAAAGTAAACGTTATGAATTCTTTGATACATAAGTGAGGTGTCATTAAAATAAATTAAAAAAAAAATTTTATTTTTTTTTTCCCGTAAATTAAAACGGATGACCATAAAACAACAATTAATAAAAATATAACAACGGACATGACTAAGATTATAGGAGAAAAAAAAAATGAAGAAACATGTTTTAATTTATTTTAATGACACACTCCAATTCTGTGCCAAAGAATTCGTATAACATTAACTTTCATAAAAAACAATGTTTTAATTAAAAGAAAACAATGCTTAATAAAAACTACTGAAGAAGATACTGATCAGTGCCGAAAGCTATACCCACACATACGATTTTTATTTGATCTACAAGCACCTAAAAACCAAAGAACTATAAGAAAAAAATAATCATCATTTTATGTCTTATTTTGTTTAATAGGTTCAAGTACAACTAAACAGGGAGAAATGTGTGTTATTTTATTATATGCATTAGTGACGAACATGAACTATATATTGAGGAAATAATTCAAGATAATGATCTTTGGATAAATCAGATGGTACCGACCCTGGAAAGATGTTATAAAGACTGTGTGTTGGAGGAAATAATCAGGCAACGCTCCATCAGAAATGTGAAGTGTTTTGATCCTGCGTGGATAACTGATGCGATAAATAAAAAAAGAAGCAAAAGAAAAAATTAGATATGAGAAATAAGGCGGTACGAAATTCAAATTTGAGTCCGTTTTGCGAAAATGGTCACATTCGGTACATTTTTCGGACATATTTATTTACAATATTTTATTTTGTATAAGCAAAACGACCTTTAAGGATTTATTTAAATATTTTCAACTTGAAGTACTTGTATAGCAGCAAAACTGACTTTAGTTAATAAAATACTATTATTTAAAATCTATTTTATTTCTGAATATTATTTCGTTTTCTTTTACAAAAAAATCATTTCCCAAACCACCATGTGTTCGTATGTTTTCTTTAGCGCTTGGCGTTTGTTTTCCAGATACTCATTTTTGACATATGTACAGAACGACAAGATTGAGATGGCAAGTCAGAATTAGATGCGCACTGGTAAATATAAAAATGGGAGGAGTTATATCAGTTATTTTTTCATTCTGTACTTTATTTTTTTGAATTAGGTAAAAATAAAATAACTATGTTACTATTTAAAAAATAACATAAAAACGAATTACTTAAGAAAAGTATTTATTTGGCTTTAGAGCAGAGCAAGCAAGGGTTTCGTAGTACCCCACTTTTAAAGTTTATTTTTGATTTTTTCTAAAAGAAAAAAATATGTGCGTGTAGGCAAAGGTTCAATCTGTGCTCTCCTGGAGACACTTTTTCAAAATTTGATTGATTTAAAAAAAAAATACAAAACTCGACTTTTTTACCCATTTTCTCAATTTTTTTTTTTAGAAAAAACTAATTTGAAGTTAGAAAAAGTGATTGAAGAGAAGCATAGATTCAACCTTTACCTATACGTACATTTTTTTTTAAATATTTAAAAATAAACTATAACAGTGGGCTACTACGAAACCCTTACATTGCAAGATTTTTCGTCTGGAATGTGGGGCCTCTGTTAGATTTTTAAGAAATTAATATTTGTGAATGAAAACAATTTATTGTCAGCGAATTAGGATATCGCCACCACTGGGGTCGACGGTACCACGTCTGCCCATTGCAGTGTCCAGGACCAGGAGAGCGGGGACTTGACTTTCGACCAGCCGAACGCGATGAACTGATAGTCCTTATGCCCTTTAAAGACATTCTTTATTTTGTTCCTTAATTAATTACATTTCAAACATTGTTTACGAGATATTTAATAAAACGTTATAAAACCATGTTAACACGTGTTTTATGAAGTGTCTATACAGGGTGTTATAGTATACAGGGTGTTAAATCGTTTAAAAACAATAATTTTGAAGTTAATTCTTTTAACTTCTAACATTATAATATATTTTACTGATGTTTTACGAGTGATAGATAAATTTTACGTATTTGTACACCTTATTTTTTTACGTAAATAATTTCTGTGATACTAAGATTGGCATACATATTATATGCATGGGTTCCGTAGTACATCAATTTAAGGTCCCGGGATGATCTTGATAATTCGTAGGGGGATTACTGGGATTTGATTCCGAATTATCAAATTATTTCAGCCACTTATTTTTCAGATATACTGACTTTTCGGATTTCTATTTGCGATTTCTCGATAATAAATTCAATATTTTTAAAAAGTTAGTTCATTTAAATAAAAATCCAGTACCTAATTATAATTTTTCTCAAACTGTTTTTAAGAGAACTAAACAAAATCACGTAACAGCTCCGTGAAATAAAACAAGAAAATATAAAAAAAGAAATCATTTCAAAACACTTATTTCCTACCTTTTTGCCGAATTTTAATTATAGAAAGTGGTATGAATTTTGTGTTTCTTTTGAGACATCCAGTATGCTCTTATAAAACGTTCATAACTGATCTGAAAAATACTTATCGCAAGCCATTTTAGCTATCTGTATTACCTAAATAATGAACCAAAAAAAATATTTCGAGAATAACCTTCCTTCTCTTTCCTAAACACAGTCAACTGCCCGACAAATTAATCACCCATTTATCACACAAATAATTTTCTAACGATTTAGTATAAAAGATCTGTGGACGTGGATTTACAAATACAGCGTGCAAAGGCCAAGCGAATAACGAATTGTCAATGTTGCCACTATTTAATTCCCTGTGTATTTGAAACCCACGTTATTTCGTCTTGTTTTTACTTTAAACAATCAAAACTATATTTCGAATACATTGCATGTGTTGAATGTTGGGAACGATTCGACTTGCTTGTTTTTAGATCTATCGACGAGTGTCTGAACTGAAATGTTGGTAAAACAGGGTTTGCCGCGTATATTATTTTAAATTTTAGCTTGTATTTTATTTCTCAATTTTCTCCGTTATTACATTGATTTGAGAATTGGTTTCAACGTAATTGTATTTGATTATTATTAGAGTATTTGCTTGATCCCTTGAAAAAATCGTATTATATTTTTTTTATAATTGTTTAAACTTTTATTTTTATTATTATCAAAGTTACATTATTTATATTGGCGTCAGCACTGTTCTGATTTAATTCAAAAACGTCTACCAAATCTAAGCTCTTTAATTTGTATAGTTTTCTTTATTAGGAAATAAAATTAAACTCTCGCCTTAAACTGGTAGTGAGTCATTCCCTTATTCAAACTGTAAAGAGTGTTTTTCATGGTAGACCTTAGTAGACTCACTGATCAAGATATAATTTATGATTCAAATTTTGAGTTTGATTTTACTTTATCCATTTTTCAGTTTGTAGAGATGCAAAAATATACTATACCTTTAGCTAAACCACTTACTTTAATTCGTTCTCGATTGTGATTGATTTGTTAATGCAAAAGAGAGATCCATCTGAATTCCTTCTGAAGAATTCCGCCAACGGAGTATCCTTTTCATTGCGACGGATTATTTTAACGATTACTGGTTCTTCCTTTGGCATTACTTTATTAATAATGGTAAGGAAATCTTTCGGAATTTCATCCAGTAACATCATTGTCTGCAAACAGATATTAATAGTTTAATTTCAAATCAAATTCTTATTAAGCTTAACAAGCGGCTTGAAAAATGTAAATCCAAACTCCTCGATTTAATTTAAATTTTTCTACTCATTACAAATAAATCATAAACCTTACGACGCATCTAATTAATTAAAAATACCTTCACAGCCTGTGGTGGGTACAAACTCAAAATGTCGCTCAACTTGTCCAATGGATAAAGTGCTGCATCCTTAATATTTATAACCTCTGTATTACCATAATCCATGTAGTAAATTTGAGCCATATCTTCTTTTGGCGACCAATCGATAATTTTTATCCTATACCAGTGGCCATCGAAGTTATATTTGCCGAAATAGATTTTATTTTGGCTGCTCTGTTTATTTACAGGTTCTAAAATATCAGTAGGAGGATTGCTAGTTACTTGAGCTTCGAGTTCTTCTAATAAATGAAGCAAATTTTGGTAACCTCGAGTACGTATTTGTACATATATATCACCATTTTCAGCTATGTGTGAAACATACACTTCTGTTATAGTATCCTATAAAAAATGTAGGGTTAAGTAATACTATTTGTGTTGTGAAAGATGATTAAAAAATAAGTGTAGCAAATTGGTAAACGGATAGATCTTAATTAACCAACAAACACTATAATTATACTTAATGGAGAATTTTCCTATGAAATGGAAATATCAAAATTATATGACAGAAGAAACACCCTAGCAAATGTTTGTAATTTAAAAATAATTACTAGGTTGTCAGATTTAAACTATAAATTAGTTTGTTTCTATTTTGATATGTGTCAACGTTGTAAGGTTGTTTAATAAGGATGTAATCAAGTATTGCTCTCGAACTTATGCTTCCATCTTTTTTTTTCAATTAAGAGAAGCGTAGAGGGATTTCAGAATAGTTCAGAGTATTCTGTGGTTTTGATCTGCACAACACAAGTATTTTTATGTTTTTACAGCACACCTACTGTTTGAAACTATAATTTTCCCACAAGTCATTGTACACAAATATAAATGTTTTATTCAAAGTATTTTTTCGTCTCACAAGGTAAAAGCAAGCAGCAAATTAAATGAACTGACCAGTCCATATTCTTACAAAAAAAAAAAACATTTATATATTTAATCATAAAGCCAATGTGCAGATTTGTAATTTATTTTATTATGGTTGAATTCATTATTAAAGAGTACGTTCTTAAGTTCTAAAGTGTATGTTCTCAGAAATGACGCCCTTTTAGTTGCAGGTCGTCAATTTCTAAGCGACCTTGCTATATGAAACTAAAAACGTGGACTAAAAATATAAGAAATACAAAATACATTAACTAAAACCAATTTATTAAATAAAGGCAATATTCATAATAATGGATTCTATATTTTATTAGAAATAAAAGAATCCCAATCACATTCTCCTTAAGAAAACAGAAAATATGTGGCAGTACTTAACAGTAGCGATAATATTCCGGGTCTAGGAAAATTGACCTCCTGCACATTTACCGCCATATAATACATATAATTATTTATATATGGTCATTTTAAATAATAAAATATGGTTTTTTTTGAAGGTATTGTTTAAAAATTAAGTAGTTATAGCTAAAAAAGAAAGTGACTTATATGCTAAGTGTCTTGGATGGGTCTAAATAAAATTAAATTCAACTGCAATTTATATAAGCAATTTATCGCAAGCATTTTTTATCGTCAGGAAATATATTGATCATTTTAAAATGAATTAAAGAGTTTTTAATTTATTATTTTTTTGTATTTATCTTTTCAGGTATGTGTATTTGCTAATGTGCTAATTGTGAATTTGCTATATTGTTCGAAATTATTTTATAAAATATATGTTTAAAGTTATTTAGATACTGCAACATGTATAATACTTTAATGTCTTAGGTTATTTAAAGTTTTGCCATTGGAAATTTTGTGCCAAAAAAATAGATTACCTTTTTATTTGACATAATTAAGATTTGTAATTATATGGTTTTAAATATATTGATGGTTAGTTACCGTAAGAAAATAAGTGTAATTCGTAAATATTGTCTACCTAAAATTATTGATATTCCTAGAATAGCGCCCTTAAACTGAACCGGTACGTGAGCTAATGGTCGTTTGAATGCATTAATTTGACGAAAATTAATAATTATAAGTTTCCTAAAAAATAAAATTATGATTTATGTGTTTAACAAATAAATGAAATTTATTAATGTATACTTTTTTAACATTTCACGTTATGGTTTCGTCTTAGTCTAAACTAAAGAAGAATAGAAACAAGATTGAAAGGTTTTTACGCAGGATTTTTATAATTTTTGGAACAAATGCAAAAAATTGAAGTACAGAAGTCCTATACACATTACAAAATAGCAACACTTTTTTAAATACATACATTTATCCCTGCACCTGACAATAATAATAATAATAATTATTATTATTAATGGTTATTTGTTTTTAAGAGATATATTGCATATAGAAAACGCAATTTATTTAAAATTCAGCAAACTATATTCGTTATTAAATATTTCAAAACTGTTTATTTATTGGCAGCCAATTAAACTGAATTCATAAGATTTCGAGCGCTTCTCACTACTACCGACTAGTAGCAAAATAGTAGGTAGCAATGAATACCTACACAAGAAGCGAAACTGAACTTAATACACTGGGAAACGTATGAAAATTAATCAATTTTTGTCGTTTGGTTTATAAGAATTAAACACATACTAAAGTAACAATTATAGACAGAACATTCTTACTATGTTCATTATGTCAAATAGATTATTTTATTAACGAAATAAATACTGAAGGTACAATAATGACAGTCACTACACAATAGCGAAAGCAGATTTGTTTTGGGCAAGTATTGGCTAACACTGGGAGATATAAGAGAAGAACCTCTTGGCAACGTTGTCAACTACATTAAATCTGTAGGCTAGCTCACGAGCTAGGAGGTGCCTATCATCTTAGGAGGATACACAATGGGCCTAAAGTGCCGTGGGTTAACCCACCCTCTACACGTTACATATCCAGAAGTACTGTAGGTAGCTGTAACTGCATTTCGATTGCATCCTGATAGCAGCGACTTGGTTCCTCGAAGTGAGTTTGTCATATGTATTAATTATTGTTTTGTATTATTGTTTATTTACTGTTTTAATTCGAATGGTTTAAAAAACAAAAAATAACATATTTAGATAAAAAACTAAGAAATTAAACGATGCATAATATGTAGGCATAAATTATCATTATAGGTACTTAATAGTAATAAGGAAATTAAAAAAAAAAACAGATGCAGGAACGTTCAATAAAATGTACGAACAACGTTAGGTATTTTTTTTCATGTAATACAAATTTTAAAACTATCCAATTTCTAATTACTACTTAGTTAAATACAACTACTTAACTATACTGCAAATTTTACAAAACGCTAATAATAATATACTAAACGTTGCTCTACATAAATTGACAGCTATACTTGACGTTAAACCACCTCTAAAACACTGAGATAACTTGGCAGTTTTTTGTCCACGAATCGCCCATTTAGTTTCGCTTCTTGCGTAGGTATATTCTTTGATAGTAGTTTATGCAACAAAAGTGGATATGTTGGCCATATCGCACGACGCCGTAGGCGGAGTGCTCAACCGTCTAAGTGCGATATGGATAATCCACTCGAGTTGTACAGTATATTATTTCTACGACCCATTAACGAAAAATCTAAAGATTTTTAAAATTATTTTAGGTCATTAAGATGAAATAACTAATTTTAAAATAATATATGACTTAGTAATTTATAAAATAAACCTGAAAAAGGAAGATTTAATTTAATTAGTCCCCCTGCTCAGATTCGAACTCGGGCCTCTCACGTGGAAGACAGATGCCGTATCCTCATCTCCTCCACCTCATTTATGATTTTAGTTTTAATACTCGTTTTTAAATTAGTTTCATATAGTTTGATTAAAATTTAAGATTTGACCAAATAAAAATAATATTATTTATCGATTTTACACAAAAATAACTCATTTTAATCTATATTTAATCTTAGTAACTAAAAAATATAATGACAATTAGTTTGATAGAATTGTCACTTATTTAAAATTTTAAAAATAGTAGTAGTTGGGTGTCCAAAATATGAACTGTGATTGGTGGATTTCAATTTTTTGCAGTTTTCTAACTACCTAAAATGGATATGAAATATATTCGTTCCGTTGAACGCAATAGCATACTTTTTCATTTTGTAGTCTGTGCGTAGATATGCCAATATCCATGAGGGTTCAATAAAACACAGGATTTGAAATTTGGGTATTTTACAGGAAATTTCAAGGAAAACGCTAAATATTTTTTTTAAAATTGATACTTTTATAAGAAAATAAGTCAAAAATCGTTGTAACTTCTACTCTGTCCCCCATGGCCACCTCCATGTTTTTTACAATAAAACACCATGTATATAATCTCATTTTTGTATTTTTCTCTATTATTCGATTAAAAATATGTATACCTGAGATTAAAGTAAATCTTTTGGAAGTTGCGTTTTCAAATTTTTTTCCTTTTCCCCCATTTTTCAATTTTAAGCTATTGCATAGCTTTTATCGCGGGCTTTGAGTGGCGACCGAATCAAGAAATTCCGCGAAAATAAACCATTATCTGCATTGTCTAACGTCGTTTCAGTTCGACAGACTTCGGCAGGGTGTTTGTGTGCGTGCGACTAGACGTATGCGTGTAGACTAGCTGCTAACTGCTCATAACTGATTCTATCTCTTTTAGACCCAATGCTAGGTGAGACCTCGTGCTTTTGGCGGCGTCCACGAGTGAGTTCGAGCCCACTGGAGTTGTACAGTATATTTTTTCTACGACTCACTAACAAAAATCGAAAAATTGAAAACGTAAAGATCGAAAAATCGAAAAACGTAACATCAAAAAATCGAAGAATCGAAAAATCAAAAAATCGAGAAAGAAATTCCGTAACGAAAATAAACCTAACACCCCCGCTCCGACCGGCACAGCGATGCGGTGTTGAAAGCCGTGCATCGTCTAACGTCGTTTCAGTTCGACAGACTTCGGCAGGGTGTTTGTGTGCGTGCGACTAGACGTATGCGTGTAGACTAGCTGCTAACTGCTCATAACTGATTCTATCTCTTTTAGACCCAATGCTAGGTGAGACCTCGTGCTTTTGGCGGCGTCCACGAGTGAGTTCGAGCCCACTGGAGTTGTACAGTATATTTTTTCTACGACTCACTAACAAAAATCGAAAAATTGAAAACGTAAAGATCGAAAAATCGAAAAACGTAACATCAAAAAATCGAAAAATCGAGAAAGAAATTCCGTAACGAAAATAAACCTAACACCCCCGCTCCGACCGGCACAGCGATGCGGTGTTGAAAGCCGTGCATCGTCTAACGTCGTTTCAGTTCGGCAGATTTCGGCACGGTGTTTGTGTGCGAGCGATTATACGTATGCGTGTAGACTAGCTGCTAACTGCTCATAACTGATTCTATCTCTATTAGACACCATTTCTGAAAAATTGAATTTGAAAATGAATAATGATCCACAAGAATTCACAACAAAATATGGGACCACCATTGACGCAGTATTTTCCAGATATTTAGAGGATATCAATTCTCAAACTTATGTTTCTTATTTCAGTTACCATAAACCTATAGTTTCAATGATAAAAATTCCTGAATAACCTACATGTATTGTAAGATAATAAAAATATTTTAAACAATATTAACTTCTCATTTATTCAATAAAAGAAAAAAATTGTTTTCTTATCGGTCACCACGCTCAAAAAGTGTAACTTGAATTAATATCAAAGAAAAAACTTGAATTAATATCAAAGAAAAAAATACTGCATAAATAAAATAAATAATTATAATTGCATAAGTTGATAAAAAATGCTATGCAATAGCTTTACCGCGGCAGTCCCCGAGCGCCACACGTATTTTTTTCCCAAGATGTCCTCCTTTACATTATTTTAACTTATTTTTATATATTTTTTTTATATATATATAATATAATAGCCTTTTATGTGGTCTTTATGACAAAGTAAATTAAATTAAAATCAATAAAATCGTGATAATTGTTTTGTTATTTGAATCTTGCACAATTTCCTACGTGTGATTTTTTCACCATATGGCAGTTGAATTTAATTTAATTTAGACCCATACAAGACACTTAGCATATAAGTAACTTCCATTTTTAGCCATAACTACTAAATTTTTAAACAACACCTTGTAATAATCAAAATACCGTTTCTTTAAATGTTAATGTTTGGATAATTTATTAAATCTGATCAATAATAATTTACGATAATAAATAAAAATGTGGGGTGAAAAGGAAAACTCACTATAAACAGGCTCGGTGAAGCAGATTCGATGGTCAGTAGATGTATCATTTCTTCATTTATTGATCTTCCAGTATCAAAGTTGTACATATATACAGGGATAATATCGTCTTTCTCGTCTTCAACTAAAATAATAAAAGGTTTAATGATAAAAAAAATCTACTCTATCTCCATTCACAAATGATAGAACAATGTAAAAACTACTCACAGCTTTAATACCAGATTTTAATAATGACTAAAGAAGTATTTTAAAACATGACTTGCAAAGCAATAATACATCCTACTAAATGGAAAACCCTATTATTTTTTTACGAATAAACTAAAAGTTTTAATGTATCGGGTCGGTGGCGTAGTGGTCCCACGCGCTTATATTCATTTATAGACAAGTTTGTGATTTAGTGACAGAGCAGCTTCGAGTCCTACAGCAGACAATGCGAGTTTTTAATTAAATTGCATGTTTCTTTATCGAATTTGATGTGTGCCGTATTAACAGAAATTTAAGTTCTGTTGATATGACATCCAGACTATAAATAGCCATGCTTACCGTCTTGATGATGGTGGGTGAGGTTTTCTTCCCTAAAGCTAATATATGTATTAAAATGTACTATTATCAAAAATAAGGTCTTAAATATTACAGCTACCCCCTCCCCAGACTAAACTTTACTACCACTACCCCCCAGACTTAAAACTCTGGATGCGCCACTGGCAACTATGGTATATTGGACATACAATATAATGGTAAGACCAATAATAACATACGCCGCTATGGTGTGATGGCCAAAGATACAACAAAGAGCACCTGCGTCATGTTAGCAAGTAGCCAGCCAGCAATAAATTTAGGTGGAGGCCAAAGCGCCAACGGTTTTACTAAATTTTTAACATCTTAATTATTTTAAATTTCGACATAAAGAATATATTAAATCATAATTTGTTGCATTATAATTATTATTACCCTTTCGTAAAATTATAATAAGGGATTTAGAGAGGGCTAAAGCTTTTATTACTAGAACGAAATTTGTGTGTTTTAAAAATTTATTTAGGCCATTGGATAGATAATAAAAAAACAAACAACTTTTTCAAATACCATTTTAAATGCTATATGGGTAATAAGGGATTTAGAGACCTTTGAAATTTCAGAGTTATTGCTGAACCAAAATTTGTTTTTTTCAAAAAATTATTTAGGCCATTCCAAAGATATTAAAAAAACAAACAATTTTTTCAAATACTATTTTAAATGATATATTGGTTATAAGGGATTTAGAAATCTTTGAAATTTCAAAGTTTTTATTGCTGAACCAAAATTTGTTTTCTTTCAAAAATTTATTTATTTTTTCAAATAACATTTTAAATGCTATATGGGTTATAAGGGATTTAGAGATCTTTGAAATTTCAGAGTTTTTATTGCTGAACCAAAATGTATTTTTTAAAAAAAATATTTAAGCCATTCAATAAATAATAAATAAATAAATAAACAACTTTTTTAAATACCATTTTAAATGCTATATGGGCGTATCTTTAATGTTTGATTAGTGAACTGTATACATAATAATGTTAATAATAAAAGCAGTTACTTACCAACACAATCGCTGGCAACTTCTAAAATGACACTTTTGTAAAGTAACGTTTGTCTCAACGTATTTGACTCAGTCGAAGCATCATAAAGTTCTTCTAAACCAGCCAAACGACATACAAAAGCCTTAAAGAAACATAATAGAAAAATAATGCAAATGGTAATTCCACTTAAATTACCTGTGCTTGACAAATTGCGTATTCCCTCTTCAGTTGGTATATTTTGTCTTTTGGAAGTACAATTTCGTCTCCAAAATCGATATAAAAACAAGAAACATGAGTATCGGTGACATCTATCGCTCTTACTCTATACCATCCATCATCATACTCTGCTATATAATAGCCATTTTGATTAATAATAATTGCACGGAGAGAATCTTTGTGTTTACTGTAATAATCTTCCAATTGCGAGTTCATTTCTAAAAATTTATCCTACAAAAAAAAAATGGTATAATTTAATTTACAAAATAAAGAAAATATGAGTACAAAAGGAAGGCAAATTAGGTAAAAATACACTGTGCCAATAAACATGATTCAAAAATGCCGAGGATAAAAAGTTGCTAGTTATATATTGTGAAAATAATAGAATCTTTTATGGTATAATTAGATTATCGTTGGTAAATAATCATTTTTTGTTTATAAATACGAGTAGAACCTTATTGTTAATGCTTTTTCAGGTAGCTTGTTTGTAGACCAGAGTTGTAAGCTTTAGTCCTGAGTTGACTTAATTTGCCATTTAAGGGTATTTATATCTTAATAATTTTTTTAAAAATAAAAGTTTAGTTTTGGAATTTTTAACTCTAGCATTTTTTTTTTAATTTTCCATGTGTTTATAAGGTTGCCATAAACACATTCATAATGCCCTAGGACATATTTGGGCAACTCCAGAGCCCCCGGGCCGGATCCGGTCCTCCACCAGCTTCAATACGGCCCGCAAGAGGTTCAGAAAATTCAAATAATGTGCAAAAAAATTATATAGTTAGCATAGCACACATAGTTTATTTGCAATTGTATTAAGCGTACGCAGTGGAACGCCACTGTATTCTTCAACTTATAATGTCTAAAATCGATAAATATTATTAAGCGTACGAAGTGGAATGCCACAAATCGTGTCAGAAATAGTCGTTAGAAAGAAACAAACTGATAAACATTCGGACAGCCGCCCGATGCGCTTGAAGCGCTCGCGTACGATTGAATATTCTAGTTGCTTATTGGGGAAATATTCAAGCAAAAACATGTCTGGTTCAAATAGACTAATGAATACTTTTTTATCTCGCACAGTGGTAAACCTATGTGTTTGTTGTGCATTGTGCAATTAAACAATTACTCCAGCAAGCATTTTCCTCAATATAATTCACTCATGGACAAGTTAAGAAAGGATAAAACTAAAAAAATTCATTACCGATTTAGGGAAACGGCAACTAATGTTTCATTCACAAAGATCAAATCTAGATATGTAGTGTTGTTAAAGCTAGTTCCAAAATAGCGAAAACATCGAAGTTATTTTCTGAGGGACAGTTTATTAAAGAGTGCCTAGTAGACGTTGCAGAACTTTTGTGCCCAGAAAAGAAGAGTTTGAAAAAGTGAGCTCATCGTGATGTACTGTTGTTCGACGTATAGATATGATGGCTAGCGATATCAAAAAAATATTGACTGGTACATTAGCTGATTTTCAAGAATTTTTGATTTCTTTGGATGCGAGTACAGATTTATCTGACACAGCCCAGTTAGCTATTTTTATACGAGGTGTTGAAGAAGAAGTTGCAGTGACAGAGGAATTACTGGGTTTACGGCCGCTATAAGGGACCACTACTGGAAAAGATATTTTTGCTGAGGTGCAACGTACTTTTGAGCAATATGGTTTGCAGTGGTGGACATTAGTTGCGAGTGTGCACGGATGGTGTGCCTTCAATGGTCGGTTCACGAAAAGTTTTTATCGGAATTCTGAAGGAAAGAGCAACCGCACAAGAATGTTATTTAATAATTCTGCATTGCATTATTCACCAACAAAACTTGTGCTCCAAGTCCATTCGATTGAAGAATGTTATGGATGTGGTAGTAAATACCATTAATTTCATTAGATGCCGCGGTCTTAACCATCGCCAGTTTAAAGCATTTTTGGATGAACTTTCTTCAGAATACGATAATGTGACATATTATTGCGAAGTAAAGGTAAAATGCTAAAAATATTTTATGACCTTAGAAAAGAAATAGAGCCGATTTTATGGAAATGAAAGAGAAAACGTTGCCGGAAATGAAAGAGAAAACGTTGCCGCAAATTTGTGATCCAACTTGGCTTTGTGTCTTGGCATTCCTGGTAGACATTCAACGACCTGAACTTGAAGCTACATAAACAAGGGTAATTAATAAATCAGCTGTACAGTCATCTTATAGCTTTTCAAAACAAAATTCGCTTGAAGGAAACACAAATGAGAAGTAAAAACTGTTTTCATTTTTCAACATTATCCAGTCACGAAAACATTTAATACGGTCGTTATGTTGAAGAATCGAAACTGCTGTCCGAGCAATTTACTGATCGATTTTCCGATTTTAAGAATAGGGATAACACTTTCAATATTTTTGCAAATCCTTGTAAATGTAATGTGGAAGATGCTCCACTTCACCTACAAATGGAGTTGATCGAGCTTCAAGAAGAATCATATTTGAATTCTAAATTTTATGATGTGGAACTAAGCCAATTTTACAGAAGATACCTTTCCAAAGAAGAATATCACAGCTGAGTTTCCGCACTTGCACCTATGTACTAGTTATATTGACCCCGATATTGATCATTTTGTTTCTCAACTTCAAACTCTAGTCTCTCATTAATTTTCATTTGATTTTTTTCTTTTTTTATTAACTTGCTTTTTATATGTTCGAATCATTATGCTATTATAATTAATAAATAAAAAAATGTGTGACTTTTTGTAGCTTCTTTATTCACTACTATCTGCTTATTTCTTGTTTATGGTCCGTGACCTAATTAAGTGCCGAAATTACGCCCTCAGCTAAGAAAAGGTTGACCATACCTGCTCTAGGGTGTTGAAATTTCTAACACTTGCTGATTTATTTAGTTTTTTATTGTTGGAATAAAGAGAGGAAAATGTTGAACTAAATCATTAATTTTAAATAGTTTTAAAACAAAGCAAATGTAGATTAAACTGCTAAAATAATTTATTTATAACCATTTTTGAGCAGCAATGAGCGAGATTACTAAGAGCATATTCTGAACAATATAATAAATGTCAAAGTATTAACAACTGTCATCGACTACCTGCATACTCGAAAAACGTATTACAAAAGAAAAAATGATTTTTTCATTAAAAAGACACATTTTTAGTGAAAAATAAAATCTTTCATGTGTCGTAGCCAAATTGTAATACCCGTCAAATTCTCGTTTAACATTCATATAACATTCAGATTGTCAAAAGATTCAAATTGTATTCTGCTTGACATTCTGGCGGGTGAAATGTTTTAGTCGTTTTAAAAAATACAAATTTTACTTTAAAGTTAGGGGCATCAAAATTTTAATGGAATTAAAATATATATCGAATATTTTACATATTTTTTTTTATAAACAGAACAAATAAAACTGAAGAACAAATGAACATAAAATAAAACTGAAGAACAAATGAACATAAGATAAAACAACACTTTCTAAGCTTGAAAAAACAATATAGTCTTCGTCCGACCGTATGATTTCTGCACTATATTTTAATCAAAATACAATTTCTATAGATCATTATTGATGGAGAAATACGGTTTTGCTGGGTTGCCTATTAAAATATGGCTTTTTAATATTACTTAAAGGTATATTTCTGTTATTTATGATTATAGAAGAAAATTCTTTTAACCAGAGTTGTTTGTGATATTATTCTCTAGGATTTTTTTATTACATGGACCATAATAAAGAAATTTGAGGAAAAGTCCAAAACTCGATTTTTTCAGTATTTTTGTTGGCAATGAAGTCATAAAATAATGTTTTGAATAATTTTACAGATTTATTTTTTGATTTGATGGGCCTCACTCAATATTTACTTTACAGAAATATTTTCACTTTTCCTCAAATTTCTCAATATATTCCATTTTAGAAAAATCATTTATATGACTAAAATTATAGAGAATGGCATCACAAACAGCTTTTATTGAAATAATGTTCATCTATAAACAAATATAAAAGAAATACAACTGAAAGTAGAAAAAAGTACTATTAAAGTACTTACGGCCATATTTTGATAGGCAACCCAGCAAACCCGTATTTATCTATCAATAATTATCTATAAAAGACTATAAGCATATTTTATTTATTAGAACATGAACCATTGAAATTACACCTACTGTGGCATTTTCCCCATGCTTTAAAACCAAGACATTTTTCGTCTGTACAGCATTAAACTTTACTAGGTTTTCATTGGCTTTATAGTTTCTCTTAACGTAATACTGGTATTTTCTGGATTTAAATTAAACGTACTCCCTTTCGTACATCAAGAATAGTTTTTAACACAGCTTTAGAGTCAAGCGCACCCCCGGAAAATCTTTCCATTTTTTTTGTGATTTGACCCATTTGGCCTACACGTTTTTGATCTGTTTTGCACTGTATTTTTATTACTTTTTCTTTACAGCAAAAATTACACTTCCTTTAATTTTATCACTTACTGCGAAATTTTACATTGTACATGTTTGTTCTTTATCATTTTTTGCATTTCCATCTCTACAGTTGTTATCAGCCAAAATTAAATTGTTCATGTCGAAAATCGGCTGTTTTACAAAACGACTGAAACTCATTACAAGCAGAAATATCAACCAGAGGATAATCTTAAATATTTGACAATCTGACCGTGTGTTGACCGTCTTTTTATAAAACGCCTAGGCATTTTATAATCCGGCTAGCCAGTAAAATAAAGAAAAGTAAACGGAAATTTGAAAATTTGGGCGCTATTTATAAAACGCCTATGCAATTTATAAAATGACAGGTTTTGTAATCTGGCTACGACATATGCACCACTTGCGTTATTAAATCAGATGGCATCAATTCATTAAAATGTGTTTTAATTACAATTAAAAATTGCTTTTACTATAAAAATATACTCATAAGTAGAGCTAGGAATATATGCAAAACGCCATATTTTGCATATGTTGCATATATATACAATTTTTGATTTTGAATGCATACATTGACATTTTGTTAATTTTTTGGCATATATCTGACGTACTAATTGGCTGGACATATTAAAATTATGAGTTTTGGACCAAAATAATATTTTGTGAAATGCCTTTACAGCTCAATTTCCTAAAATTTTGAAGGATTAACTTTTCCCTGTAATAAATTACGGTTAATGGTGTAGGTACTTCAGAGGATTAAATTATAAAGACCCTCCTTAAACCAACAAATTTTGCTAAATATCCTTTCAGGTAGTTGTATTAATATCTTCAAATTTCTAAATGACTCAGTTTACTTTCAACTTCATTTCAGTCTTTATTGTTGTGTTGTGTTAACCAGTGGGAAAAATGGCAAAATTAATTATTCAGATTTTGTTGTAGAAGGTGATAACCAGGTGTTTTGTAAAACATGTTCTAAAATTGTAAGTACTTTTTTATTTTATATTTTATTTTGACCTTTCACAATGGTAAATCAAACGACAGTAAAATATTATTTCAACTCACAGTTAAAAAAAAAGTAGGGCAACTTTACAACGTACGCATTTTATAATTTAATTAAAACTTCAACATCTACAGGAATTTATTTGTTTTAGATTCCATGTAAAAAAGTTTCAAATCGACCAACACGTGAAAACACCCTCACATATAGCAAAGCAGAAATCTAAAGACACTCGCAGACAAAGTCAACTTCCCTTGAAACAATATTTAGAATCTGGATCGTCTAGAAGTGAACAAGCTATTTTTAATGAGGATTTATGCAAAGCTTTAGTGACTTCGAATATCCCTTTAATACGATTAAATAATCCAAATCTCCGATCATTTTTGCAAAAATACTGTAAATTTAATATTCCAGAGCAAAGTATATTACGCAAACGTGGTGTTGACAGTTTGTACATTGAGACTCGTGAAAAAATTCGTGAGATTACCGTTGGAAACCATTTCTACATTATTATGGATGAAACAACAGACTCTTGTGGTCGATATATAGCCAATTTAATGATAGGTTCATTACGCGAAGAAATGCAAATTGGTCCATATCTAATCGCTTCAAAGCAATTAGATAAAATTATCCGATGCTGCCCCGTACATGGTAAAAGCCGCACAAAATTTAAAAATGTTTTATGAAAACTTAATCCATGTTACATGTTTGGCTCATGGCCTTAACAGAGTTGCAGAAGAAATTAGGTCTAACTTTCCTTTAATAAATGATTTAATTAGTAATGTAAAAAAAAATATTTCTTAAAGCTCCTCTAAGAACTCAATTATTGTACAAAGAAAAATTTCCTGAATTACAGATGCCACCGGAACCTGTGATTACTCGGTGGGGTACCTGGCTTAAAGCTGCCTTTTTTTTACGCACATAATTATGAAAAAATTAAAGAAATCATATTTGATTTTGATGATTAATCTAAGGGAATATCTAATACAAAGAAGTTGTTTCAAAATCACATATTACCAAAGCAATTAGTGTTTTTAAAAAATTATGCATTTGTACCCAAAATTATATTAGATTTAGAACAAAAAAATTACCTTTGGTGACTTCCGTAAATTTAATTAAGACGTTTGAATCAGAGTGTAAAAATGTCCAGGGCGATATTGGAAAGACGATTTTTCATAAATTTTCAAATGTAATTTTAAAAAATGAAGGATTTATTGTTTTAAGAAACCTTGCTAATATTTATTCTGGTAACTTTGAAGATATTAATACTATTCATCCAGATATTTCAGGAAAATTTAAGTTTGCACCTATTACTTCTGTAGATGTCGAAAAGAGTTTTTCTTTGTACAAGTACATACTTACTGATATGAGACAATCATTTAATACAGATAATTTAGAAAAACATCTAATTGTTCATTCGTTTTATAATAATGTTGATTTGTAAATAAAATTAGTTAATAATTAAATAATTATTAAGTATTATATTAGGTATTGTAAAATAAAACAAATAATAAATATTAATAAACTATTTCGATCAAATAACAAATTACTCTTATTGCATATGCTCTGCATATTTTTCAATTTTTTACGCATATATTGAAGTATTTTGCGGCATATATATATGCGCATATTTAACTACTTTTTGGGTGCATATTTTCCTAGATCTACTCATAAGTGATTAAATTTAGTAAAATGTATAGTCATTATTAAGAAAAAAATAAACAGTATGTCGATTTGACATATCAAATTGCTTCTGAATCAAGGGTAGCTTGGTTTATGTAATTTCTGTAGGTCTATAACACAAGGAGTTTTTGTATTTTGAGAATAATATCCTAATTTACAAAGCATTTTCAAATATTTATAGATTTGTAAATCCTTAAAGATTAAAAAGTCAATTCAGATAAAAAATAAAGTTGGACGATATCATAATTTTTCAATTACACTGTAAATCGTTAGAGTGATTAGTAGAATTCAAATAAATGAGGTTTCGTCAAATCAATAACAAAAAATATTCGTTAATAAGGTAATATTTTTCTGAAAAACATTTATGAAATCGATAGAAGAATGTCAGCTTACCGATAATTTTAAATATCAGTAATTAAATTACAGTTTGTGAAATATTATACTACGGTTTCAAAATAATTAGACATTCCAAACAAAATGACTGCCCGTTGGAAATGACAGGCCACTGACAGGCTATAATATGGCAACACTGTGAGCCTGGTGGTTTGATAGGGTCAATGATAAAGGCAGTTATATACAGTATGGTTCAAATGAAAGGAATAAATTCATTATAATGGAAGTAGTTGGTTTTTCGAAAAAATGCTCGGACAGGTCAATTTTGTTTACTTAAAGCGCAATTTTTTAAATAAAATTCAATTTTCCCTCACTTCCCATTTTTGGGCAGTGACGTCATTGGCAATTTTTTTAAATAGCAACCCCAATTTTTTTTTCTTGATTTTGAAAGATCTTGCAATTTCCTACTCGGAAACATAATATTTGAAATATCTGACAATTTTTTTTTTGAAAAAAGTAATTTAAAGATCAGATACATAAATTTTATGTTATTTTGAAACATTAATATAAGATAATTATTTGTAATTAAATGCTTAATCTAAAAAAATAATAATAATAATAAAAAGAATTTAATGACAATTTCACAAATTCTTTTTATTATTATTATTTTTATTATTATTTTGTTAGATTAAGCATTTAATTACAAATAATTATCTTTTATTCATTTATTGTGTTCTCAAAATAAAATAAAATTTATGTGTCTGATCTTTAAATGTCTTCTATTAAAAAAAAATTGTTATGTAAGATATTTCAAATATTATGTTTCCGAGTAGGAAATTGCAAGATCTATCAAAATCAAGAAAAAAAAATTGAGGTTACCATTTAAAAAAATTGTCAATGACGTCACTGCCCAAAAATGGGAAGTGGGGGAAAATTGAATTCTATTTAAAAAATTGCGCTTTGAGTAAACAAAATTGACCTGTCCGAGCATTTTTTCGAAAAACCAGCTACTTCCATTATAATAAATTTATTCCTTTCATTTGAACCATACTGTATATTGATTATCCATAGTTTTAAAAATAAATAAGCTTATGCCTTGAGGTAAAAATGTAGGCAATTTTTTTTTTCAAATTGGTTTTAAAACACATTTTTGCTAAACCGATTCAAATTAATGAACACTTGCCAGGCAATATGGCCGCTCGCAAACGACCCGCTTTGAGCAATCTATATAACTATACATGTATCATTGACCCTGTTAATAGCTGCGTTCAATAAGACCTAGCGATCCCAACCTATACCAATCACTTTCGTTCTACGATAGATATCGCTTCGTATCGATCGGTATAATTTTGGAGCGTTTAATTTTTACACTCCAAAAATAAATAACATTAAAATAGAGTAGATTGAAACAACGTTTGAAATACATTTGCATACATGTATTTGTGATAATCCCCGGTTTTTTGTGATTCAAAAACTTTCAAGCCCACCTTCAACATCACTGCCAATATGCGTAATTATTAAACGACGTCCTTTACCCGGAGGTGATTTCAATCCCATAGAGAGCCCTTGCAAGAAAGCATCTCTATGATTTTTAATTAATAAATCTTGCCAAACGTTTGTAATTATGTACCCTTGATTAACCCAGGTTTCGTCCAAATAATAAGGTTTTCCCTTTATTGCGATATCTATGAATTACCTCTTTTTTCAATAGTGCAAGATCACATTTTCTTACAATAATGAAAATTCACGTCTTAAGTCTCGACGCAATATTTTCCCTCTGTAACTCGGCACTGATTTTATTAACAGTAGAGATTTCATTACAAAAAAAAAATAAATAATTTTTTGGCGAATCGCGTGTTTAACGTAATCATCTAAAATTTTTATTAGTTCAAATCGCCGTTTTTCTTTATTTTTTTTTTCTGCTTTTTCATTTTCTACACTGCATTTTTTTAATGATCCATAAACCGTACTGTTTGAAACTTTTGTTATATTTCTCACACAATTTTACTGCTTCATACACATATATTCTGAAAAATGTTCGCTTTCGAAAAATAATCCGTTTCGCACAAGGGTTGCTACCTCTAGGCAACTCTGGATTCATTTTCAATGACGTTTAAACGATTTAAAAAAAAAAAAAAAATAATTTACCGGGAATTATTTTATCCAATTCTTTCTGACGCTCATGAACAGAAACCAAACAATTAACGAATTGAACTCAAAAGTGATTATTGTCTCTGCAAATTAAATATTATTGACGTTGTATTTTCTGTATGGAGTGTGACTGAAACGTGGCTGTTTTATTACATGGTAAAAAGGCGAGAGAATAATTCCCAGACACATGGCAAGTTTTAAAGTGGTCTCTATATTATATTTTTACAATCAAATAAGGTACCTAAAACTTGAAGTAATGCAATTTTACTCCGAGACAAATAATTAAATAATTTTAAGTACGATACGTTATAGTGTTAAGTAACAATTATGTATTTTAAACATTGTTTTTGCAAAATTTTTATAATGCAAAAAATTCTTCTTTCGATATGTGGCAACATTTCAAAAATTTTCCCACTGTCAATTATTTTGAAACCATAGTATAGACATTCAATATAGTTTACTGATAAGTTTACTCATAAATAATAATAAGTAAGATATCGTTTCGGCTGTGTTGTTTTTGAGGGATAGTATAAGGGAGCCAAAAGTAAGGAATACATTAATTTTTGCAAAAATACCAGAAAACAGGCTGTGTTTTGTTTTTTGACATAATATTCGGATACACAGGATGATGCGTCTAAATATAGTTAAGTCATCCGCATTTTTTAAATATCAACTTTCACTTTTTATTCCATATTCTGGTACTCTCCAATACACTAAATTAGTGATGATGTAATTTTGGTTCCACTGACAATTACAGTGACAGTAGACTTGTTTATTAGTTTTAAGTTTGTTTTGTTTATCTAAATTATATAGTTTTTGAACTTTTATATATTCCTAAAGTAAGTATATAACATGCATCAAGCATATTATTATAATCGTTTGGTAACCAATTACATTCCTTTAAAGTATTTTTTTATGACATGCAAACAATATTTAGGAAAAAAACTAAAAAGAGAAAAACAAATGTCAAGAACAATGATATTTTTGTTAAAAGTTTGGTTAGAAGTGAATTGTCAGTGGAACCAAAATTACGTCATACTAATATGGTGTATTGACAATATGATAATGTAATAAGTTTGTTAACTTACATAAGGACATTTTTAAAGAAAAATTACGATGGACATATTTTAAAAATAAAATAGACCTCTGTTTGAAATTTTTCTGTTAGTAATATAATATTACTCTCCCTAATTCACCCCCTTACGAGTGAATTTCAACCCCTGAAGTCGAATGAGCTTGTGTGGGAAAGAGACGGTTATTATTATTTGACGTGGCGCTCCGGGGCGACTTAAAGATGACTGATGGTGCCATTTGACTTACAGGTGAGGAAAACCTAACCCACGGTAACGGTAACGCATAGCGATTTGTAATCTGGATGCCATATCAATAGAAATGAAATTACTGCTAATACGACACCCATCAAATCCTATAATGAACCATGCATATTAATTAAGAATGTACATGGTCTGCTGTAAGATTCGAAACGGTGTGTCTCTCAATCACAAAATTGCCTGTAAGTGAATACAGCACGCATGGGCGGATGGGACTGCTCAGTCAATTGAAACGGCGCTCACCGGTCCAGCAAAAAAAAAAGGAAAAACATACATTTTTATGTTAAAATAGATTAAATTTAATTAGGGCTTTGGGCCATGTAGCCTTCTCCACCTCGACCATTCCAAATCTATTGTGCATATTCTTTAATCGTTGTTTAGAGTACCTTGTCTAGTTTGGTCTTTTGTAGTAGACTCCATAAACTAGAAAGTAGTTCTGCGACATGCCTAGTTGCTCTTGGTTCTTCTTCTCTAAGTGTAAGGAATTTTAGTCTTGATAGACCTTTGCAGTTTCCTCCTCTTCCTCGCAGAATCGGCATTAGGTCTCTTCTGTCAGACCGATATTATACATGTTTGTTAAGCCTACAATGCCCTGTTAATAGTCCTATTAGGACTCTAGTATTTTTCTTTATGTCTTAGTAGATACTCGGTGAGTGTAGGCGATGGTCCTTTTAAGAACTCTTTGGCCTGTCTCTGTCTCAGTGAATTTTTCCACCATTCCTGAGATTTTTTAAACATCAACTGCTTTGCGCATGTTCTAATTGCTGTATTTGTGACACCATAGAAGGATTCTGGGCAGGAGCCTTTGAGGTTCCTTCTTGGGCTAATAATTCAGCCTCTTCGTTTTCCTTATGTCCCCTTTAGTCTGGTTTGAGTATCTAGCTCTCTTAGGGCTTCCAAACAGTCCCACACAAACTGAACCTGCATAGAACTGAGTGCTTTTAACGTCACTTAACTGTCTTTTGAGTATATGACAATTGTTTTTCCATTTATACCTCTTTTGCGCAGTGATGTATTACTGCTATTTCTGCCTGGAATACTGTGGCAAGTTTACCTAATCTCAGTGAGATTCTTGTTTTTGGCTTAGTACTATATAAACCTACTCCTGAACTTTCATGGGTTTTGGAGCCGTTTGAAGGCATTCCCATTATTTGGTCGTTCTTCAACTCATTATATAGCTCACTGTAGTTATGTCCATGCTTATGGGTGATGGACTTTTGTGCAGAGTCTGAATGTGACAAACCTGGCTTCACTTTGAATATGTGGTAGGGTTAGGTTTAGCATGACTTCTAGAGCTGCTGTTGGAGTCGTTCTCATGGCTCCCGTGGTACTCAGGCATGCTTTTGAATACCGTTGAGCTGTCGAGTAACTAGTCTATCGATTCTTTGGTCACATACCACTGACTCGTAGGTTATCATAGGCCTTATGACTGGTATATAGTCATAGGGACATTTTCGGTTGTAGTCTCCAATTTTTTCCTCACAATTTTCGACATAAGTTAAAGGATGTTGTGCTCTTTTGGATGACTTTTCGCTAGTGTTGATTCTATGTTAACCTGTGATAAAAGATGACTCCCAGGTATTTCACCTATTAAGCAAATTGAATCTTCACTCCTTTCAGTCCTGTCAGTACTTTTCGTTTTGTGAAGTTAACTATTGTGGTTTTCTGAGGATTTACTGTTAATTCCTCCTCTCTGCACCACTCTTTAATAATATTTAAAGCGGTTTGTCTGCGCTCCTATATTGTACCTCCGAACTTGCCTCTAACAACGATCGTCAGGTCATCGGCATACCATATAGGCAGTAAAAGTCTGCAGATATTAGCCTTTAAATGAGTTCGTCCACTGTTACAATAACTAAAATGGTTCAAAAAAAAAATGAAAGATGCGAGGCGGCACCTTTAGCAATGCGCACCCTGAAATATCCCGGTTTCCCAATGGGCCCATCCACCCCTGACAGCGCGTGAGACAACTACGATAACGAAGACGAAAGGTGTTTGTTTTGTCCTGTTATTGTCGGTAATAGTAATGCTTTTGTAAGTTCTATCCTGAAAAACGTTTAGCAGTGTAATGGATTGTCATTTAGTGGTTGGTAGATAATTGAGAGTGGAAAGTACGTGCTTTCCACCCTCTTTCGTTTCTTTCCTACTCAATTTTAGAAAAAAACAAGTTACTAAAGACTCATTTTTTACTTTTAAATGATCATTAATACCTCGATTCCTTTTATTACCTTAAATAATAATAAAATTGATAAAGAATAGGTATCATTAAAGTTTATTAGTATCAATAAAAACTTAGACTAAGACAGAGAGGGGACGAATAACTCATATTTCAATTCGCCAAAGAAGCTAAAAAGGGTATTTTGAGCTTTTACGAAGTTAATCAAAGACGGTGTTATTATTAATCGATTAAGTGGTAGTGCGTTTAGCTCATAGCTGTAAAACCCGAAGCGACAAACATGAAGAATGCATTATATTTAACAGGTGAAACATATTAGAAAAGTAGATAACACGACTGTATAAAACTAGAAATATTTTTTAAACTGATTAGTAATTCAAAAGAATCATAATAAGGTTGATCGTAATGCACCAAATAACATTAACCTAAATATACCCATTACAATATTGCACTTGCAACAAAAGTTAGTAATCTTTTTTTTTCATTTTAGTTCATTTACGATTTAGGGAAGATAATGTTATGTAGTATATTATATTACTAATAAAATTAGCTTCCAAATTAAGTCACTTTAAAATATGCAAGTTTTTTTAATCCGCCAGAGAGCGCTAAATCAAAAGTAGCGCAATGTGGAGGGGATTAAAGGGGAGGCAGATTTTGAAATAAAAATTGAACGCTCAGAGCATCTTTCACCTTTGTTGTAATTAATTCGTTATTATAAAATGGGGTTTATTTATTTTCACAGAAATTATTTTCTTTAGATTTAGATTTCCTCTAAAGTATCCAGAAGGGTTATTAAAATAGATACATTGTTTATTGAATTAATTTCTGCTTAAGCCACTGGTAAAACTGAGACAGAGAAAAATATATTTGCCTTTGTTTAACATCTGGTGCCGAAGTCTTACATTGGGGTTCGAAGTTCAGTGTCCCCTCTCTTTCTAAGTTTAAAAATAAAACACACACTAGATTTGTTTAAGAGATAAACTAGCAAAATTACTTACACTTTCTTCGGTACCAGTCTGTCGACACCAAATTTCATTGGCTGATAATAAGAACTGTACTTCTGCAAATAACTTGCCATCTTCTTTGAACTCCACGGTATTGGATGGTACAGAAACGTCCGTCAAAGTCATGGATTTCAGCCACGTACTGCCTTTCTGCAATACCTAAGATGTTAGAAGGGTGATTGTGTTAAAAAGTTAGCCCAAAGCAAATCCAAGCAAAATGTTAGGAGGTGCATGACGACGTGCCACCAGGTCACCATGCTCAAGCCAAAAATGCATGATCTTCTAGATGTACGGTGCAAATGGTAAATGTGTATGGAGATAGAGAGGTCCAAGAATCAAGATTGTGTATACTTTTCCTAAATTATATGTCAAAAAAAGTTTATACATTACGTCGTTTTTTTATTTGACATTCTTTTCATTTATAAATATGCCTTCTATTTATCAGGTATGAATCTGTGGTCAAAAGGTAAAAAGGCATAAGTCAATAATTTTTGATATTGAATTATATACATCGCAAAGGAAATTTCAAATCTTACACAATGGTAAAAAATCATCTGACGCCTAATAAGGAAGATATTTAAAAAAAGGGTATGCATAATACACTTTTTAAACTATACAGTTTGGAATAATAATATAAGTTAACATATGGTATCGGCAAACGAATACCTTCTAATATCCCTTGGCACAAGTGCGTGTGAAAACGACAGAGAGTCCGCACTAGGATAAGCAGTAAAGGAACAGTACCAGCGATAACAGCCAGTACGGCCTGCCCAACGTATCAAAGCGGTTCGTGTAAATGGTAACGTTCACACCATTCCTTTTCCGATCGCTTCAATGCCAACTCTCTGTTGTTTTCACTCGCATTTGTGCCAAGGGACATTCGTTGGCCGATATAAGACAAAAATAAATAATAAAACATTTTTTCATTGATCTATATTTAAAATGACATCGTTAAGATACACTTTCAAATTATAATGTTAATAAGTGACTTTTTGGAAAAGTAACTTATAACACTCTTGAATTTTGGACCATCTTCTAGATTGAGATACACCCATAGATAAATTAATATTAAGAGATAAACCGTTTAAATGCACGGCACTGGTAACAAGTGGTAGTTCCCAGCCATACTACTTGGAGCCACCGTCGCAAATGACAACGATGTTGTCAGTTTCCATAAACTTTCATGAGATTAGAGTTAATTCAAACGCATAAGCTGCACCTTATTTTGTTTTTGTCGTGCTCGATACCATCCATACAATGGCCATACTATTGCTGAGATATTTTAAAGAGAGGTTTGGCAACTGTGTTGATAACCTCGTTAAAAATAAAGAACGGAATGGCGGAAGACGAAATAGTCGAAAAATGCACAAAAACCGTCATAAAATAAAAGTTATTATGATGTTGTGGATATAATTATCCTTCGATAGGTAAGTTATTATTAGGTTAAGAAGATTTATAAGTGCTGATTTGATGAAATTAGTAAGTATTAACAATATAATTTAATAAGGTGTTAGATTTGTTTAAGGACTTTGTTTATCATTGTTTTCTTATAGCCTTAACGAAGTATAATTTCATTTTGGATCGATTTTCAATTCTTTTTTAATATACCTATTTGTAACAAAACATGTCTGGCCCTGGTAAAATTAAGTAATCTTTTTCAGTCCCTTAATTTAAATAAGTGGGGGGTGGGTTGGCTCAGTGGTTAGAGTCATGACTTTGAGATCGGAAGGTCTCAGGATCGAATCCCACCGTTGGCCGGGATTTTTTTATTTAATTTAATTATTTAAAATTAATTCTGATGCCTTGGTAGGATTCCCCACTCGACCATTCACTGTTGGGTTCTAATTAACAGTGCTGTTCCTAAAGTGGCGCAAGGAAACAGTAACAAGGCCTGTCTGTAGGGGTGTAGGAGTATTAGAGTACTAATACTTCTACACTATGGAGTATTAGACTACTAGTACAATCCATAACCTACATAGAACACTAGGCTAATGACCTTAGATGTTGAAGCCGTACACTAAAGAAAAAAAAAAAAAAAAAAAAAAAAAATTTAAATAAGTATTATTCTAATATTCAGCAGGCTGGTTGTTCAAATAAAACCTTTTTTCATTATCCTTCCGCTATTAAAATTCGTGAAAACTGTTTTAAGAATTTACATTTATCTTTAGATAATAAAATTCGCTATCTTTTTGAAGATCATTTTTGGCCAGATTCTTTTAATAAAATTGCTTCAAAACATAAACGACTAATTGCAAATTCTGTACCAATTTTATTAGCTAATAGTACATCCAGTTCAACTATACTCAATACTCAACCCAAACAGTCAGATTTTAGAAAATGTCGAGGCTGAAGCACATACACAGTAGCATAAGATAGATTTGCTAATCTGCAACGAAAAACAAGAAATGATTTGCAAACGTAAACTTAGTATTAGTGATAAACAATTTGAACAATCCTCTGTTAAAAATGAAAAGTAATTTTCAAACTCAAATTTGTTAGATCAACTAGAACAGATTAGTTAAAATATAATTCAAATCGACCATTGCACTATGAGAAATAAACTGAAAGTTTTTTCTATAAACTAATTTTAGACAAATTAAAAATTTTTTTTTTATAAGAAAGGGCAACATTTTGATAAGAAAAATTGTTTAATAAGATGTATGTACACTTTTTTGTTTTTATAGGAAACCCCTGACACCTGCATCAAAATTTGGTCCAGTTTTCCAAGAACGAGAGGAGAATACTATTAATTCCACTTACAGTTGTTATTTGTACATGTTCTGTATGTAATAAATGTTTAAATGCACCTTACCTTTTATTAAATGATTAAACTATACGTATATACCTATTGTTTCAAATATTTTCATTTATATTTTTTGGAATTTTATTACTTAAAAACCTAATATTTATGTTAAATACAGTATTTTAATGTAAATATTAGTTTTTTTAAAGTAATGAATGCCAAAAAAATGTAAATAAATAATAAAGGACATTTGAATGAGCCGCGTTTGGGCTTGACATTTGAATGAGCCGCGTTTGGGCTTGACATTCTTCTTTTTAATTTTCTTCTTTTATGTTGCTCTAACTGTTAAGTTAATCAGCCAAATGTGTAGCGTGCGACGGTGGCTCCAAGTAGTATGGCTGGGAACTAGAACTTGTTACCAGTGCCGTGCATTTAAACGGTTTATCTTTTAATATTAATTTATCTATGGATATACCACAACCTTAAATTATTTAAAGCGACATTTTTATTGATACAGATTTTTGATATAAATAAGTAAAACGTTTGGACGAATATAGGTACATAATATAACGCTAAATTATTTTGTTTTAATTATACCTAAGAACTATACATTTAATTATATAGTTTGCTTTAACAATCTATATGGAGTGTTTCATAATTATCGACATTTTTTTTTAAATAGAATTCCATAAAAAACAAGTATTTTTATTATATAGTAAAAAATTAGAAAAATATATAATCTCATTTAAGTACAAATCTGTTTCGTTTCAAAATTATCATACTTCTCGACAACAACCACATTGAGCGTTGTTACCAGATTCAGTCTCAGGAATTTTAATCAATCAACTGAATCTTTTCAAAAGTGGGTTTTAAAAATCATGCTTCACAAAACTATACTTCTGTCTCGTAGTGAGAAAACAATAATTGTACAACGAATTTTTATAATAATAGCAAATTATATGAAACATATTACTAGCTAGCAATATACAGGGTGAGTCGGGAGGAGCGCACCAAACTCTAGGAGTATATTATACACGTGAAAATCATGTAAAAAAACTCATATGTTCTTATCCGATTTTCAATTATTTTCAAGTTATGGCGTAATTAAAAATGTTCATCTAGCTTTTCACTTCTGAATTTTAACATTATCAAAGTGTGCCATATGTTCAAGGCTCAAAGGCATAACTGTCATTGTACAATGAACAGTAACTGAACGTTTAATTTCGAATTTATGTGATGTACTATCAGCACGATGGAGCTCCTGCACATGTCGCTCGTCAGGTCAAGCAACATTTGGACGAACGTTTTCCAGGGCGTTGGATTGGTCGTGGAGGTCCTATTAATTGGCCTGCAAGATCTCCAGACCTCACACCATTAGATTTTTGTTTATGGGGCTGGATGAAAAATGAAGTCTACAAAATAAAAGTGGACACACGGGATGCACTAATTAGACGAATTGAGAATAGTGCAGCCCATATTAAAGAAGAAAGAAATGAATCAATTAGGAGAGCAACAAACGCTCTTCGTAGACGAAGCAGAAAATGTTTAGAAGTCAATGGCGGTATTTTTGAACATTTATTGAAAGAACGCTATGATTAAGAGAATTTTTATGTGTAAATTTGTTTATTTGTTAATATGCTATAACTTTAAAACAAATGAAAATCGGATAAGAACATGAGTTTTTTTACATTATTTTCACGTGTATAATATACTCCTGGAGTTTGGTGCGCTCTTCCCGACTCACCCTGTATAATCTTTTTAAAATAGAAGTCAAGAAATACATTGTATAGACCGACAAAAACATTTTTAGTAAAATGTTAAATTAAAATTGACCATGACTGTGAACTTATGATCATGTTATTTTCTTTAAATTATTATTATTATTATTATTGTTTTTTGTCAATACTTATATGTAAAAATTCCCTAATTTGTTAAAATTAAAATTACCCACTTCTGTGGATTGCCATTGATTGAACATTTTACTGTAGTAGACCATGACATTTAAATTTTTTTATTAGTCCATTTTAAACTTTAACAAAGTACTTTAGCAAAATTTTGCTGGGTGAATATAACCAGAAAAGATCGAAAGCCTGCATTTGGTTGAGCAAGAACAGGCTACGTATTGTAACAGGGATCCTTACCGGGCATTGCTGACTAAAATGACACCTTAGTAAACTGAGAATAGTAGAAGATAGTGAGTGCAGATTCTGTAAGGAAGAGGACGAAACCTCCATTCACATTCTAACTGAATGTGTAACTTTCCAGAATCCAAGGGCACTATACCTAGGAGGATATCAAATAGAAGAGGGAGATTTACCTAACTTGAAGCCACTCCAAATCCTACACTTCTTTGAGAAGATAGAATTGGAAGGGTCGTTATAGGCATTGAGACATATCCTTGGTGCATTAGCGATAGAAGGGGACACAATAGATCTTTCAGGTCGCAGTGTATTAACACCCCATTCCCAACATAACATAACATCACCGGAGGCCGATGAAATAATTATTCAAGTTGAAAATTTTATGGTCCCTATGTCCTGTGATGTGTACTAATAATAAATTTAGAGAATTTAAATTTTGTTGCCAAATGTCTACTTGAATTTTCCTATTAATCGCATCTCTATGTGTATTGTGAATAGTGAAAAAGAAAAAAATTAACAATTGTAACGATTAGATTGAAATGAATAAAAGTAAAAATTGATGCACAACTTTTACACTACATAAACAAAAATACAAAAATCTTTAAAAATACAATTAAAAAAAATGAAAAAGATAAAACAACGAAATACCAAACCAAACTACAAAAATATGAATTGAAATGTATAACAAAGAGCTGTAAGCACTACAAGTGATAAAAGTTAAATAACTGACATAATAGTAATAGTTGCATGGAGATAGAAGGAAGCGAGACGCTGTCATGTGGTATAAGACCGGTTCACTTCCGACACATTGTGTTTACAAATATACAAACATTAGGATGCGTTATTTATCTCATTAAAAGTAAAATAATAAAATGTGATAGAAAAAGACAATACAACAATAAAATTGTATTGTTTAGTGGTCAATATAAATATAATTTTTATATTATTTGATATTTTGTCCTAATATATTTTCTAATAATACCTACCAATTTAACAACAGTTTGATTAATTTATGTTAGAACAGTTACGGTTTAACATAATGATTACGTTAAACCAAGATGTATCAAATGAAATTTGTATACTTTGTAATTATTCTGAAAATACTATATAACAATTAATAAATATAAGTTACATTTATTTAAAAAAAAAAGTAGGTTTCAGTTGCATTCTCAATAGTCTGGTTGGGAGATCGGCCATATTGAGTCTACATAAGCCACGGCCAGTAATACCGGTTTGACTGTTTGTAAAAGATGCTTATAGCATCTCCCTACCTTCTAACTCCATGAATAGTTGATACGTCACTTGACAAGCAAAAATGTGACAACAGGATGATAATAAAACATTTAAATATAAGATTTTATATTAAAGCTATAAACGCATCTAAACACTAACTTGGTATCATTGCTTACCTGCCCATGTATTTTGTTATCAAGAACTTCATTAATATATTTCTGAAAAACATTTATGAAATCGGCAGAAGAACATGTTTACTGATGATTTTAAATATCAATAATTAGATAATAAGTTCTATAATAATAATAACAGTTCTATTAGACCTTCATTATAGTTTGTAGCTAGTGTCACTTTCAAAAGTGACCAATGTTACCGAGAACATAACCAAAAGTCTAAATATTTGTCAAAGTTTATCAAGATCATAAATTTTAATGAACGTTCTTGTAACCCATTTTTAGAATATGTGTCACTTACTATTTATACATATATGGTCACAGTTTTACCCATCATATGAATATTTACCAATATTTCTCATACACACGTCTATAATGACATACCTAACGCATCCACCTCTACTTGCACCAAGCACACGACCTTTACCAAACACGGACGAGAAAATTATTACTATCAGATAGATGAGAAAAGATAATATTCCCTATGATCGGTAAAACAGTGAGTATATCTGTATAAAATAATTTAATTTTTTTATTGCCAAAATATAAATCTGGTAAAAATAAATTAAAAATGGATTTTAATATTATTTCAGTATAACAAATGGCTAGATTGAATTAAAACGAAATTAAAAAATATTAATAATTATCATGATGCGAGTAAAACTGGGTTTGTATGAACGCTCAGCCATCGTTATTTTTAATTATTTGTCATTAGTTTGCATGTAAAGCAGAAGATGAATATGCTCTAAAGAAAAAAACATTAATAAGTTAAAGGAAATATTAATCATCATAATATAACCCTATACATTATTCATGCAAGGTGATCTCAACAATAAAATATTGATAACTCACTAAAATGGGAAAGACGCATTAATGAAAATAAAAACATACCATTTGGTGATCCAAAACTGTTTTATTAATATATATTTTTTTAAATGATAATGCATCTATATAAAAGCAGGTAATTGAAACAATAAGGTAGAAATTTTTATCTAGACCATACAAAAAATAAAAAAGTATTTATAATTTAAGGTAGTTCACTCGTAAAACGGCTTTTCTTAAGAATTCAATAAAATTTAAATATAAGGTTTATGAAAGTGTCGTTTACGTAACCGTCTGTGAAACGAGATATTAACAATCAAAATGTGCATAATTAACACTCTTGAAGCCTATCATGTACACAAGCAATGCATTTATTTCAAGATATCTCGAAAACGGTTCTGACCATATTTTTTAAAAACTAATGTTAAATAAATCAAGAAGTTATCAAATTTTATAGATACTCGCTGAATTTTTTGACCGTCTTAGTAAAAAGATATAGATTTTTAAAATAAAAATATTTTTAAAGCAGTTGAGGAGTAGTTTCGTAAAATTATTACAACTTGGCAACATTGTAGCCACTTCTCGTATCAAAGTAACACTCGATCAGCTAAGAGGTTGTTATAAACTCGCGACGTGTTCTTGAAAAAATAATTCGTCCATTGTGTTTGAGAACTGGAATCAGCGGTTTTGTTTGAACCAAAACGAACCCTTAAAATTAGTATGAGGAAGTCACAAATTTCTATACCATATCGTTTAAATATTTGCAAGTTTGCCGGATGAAATTGATTAAAATTATAACTTGTCCATATGTGTTTAATATACATGTGTTTTGTACAGTCTCTTACAAAAATAAAATTGATTAGTATTGAGAATCTCGAACTTTTGCTATTCACCATTACGCGATATTTTTATGTACGACTGTCGCGAGTGAACTACCTTAACAATTTTCATTTTTTTGATAAAAAAAGTGATTTCCAAACGTACAGTTTCGCATTAAAAACAGATATGTTACTCGTGGTCTATCCTGTGTAATTAAAAACAATTTTAGATCACCAACAGTTAAAACTAATTGCCTTACCTCCTCCGGTTTACAATGCCTTAATGTATAGTTATTAACGACTTTTTGTACGTGAATACAAGGACTACTATCAATAATTTTTAACCAGTCCTCAGGTAATTGTTCATTGTATGTATCGGAATAGTCCATTTGGATTTGCCATTCCCAAAGTCCTATATTATGATAAAAAATAATAAATTAATATACATTAACAAAAACATTTGATTTTTTTAGAAAATCCTTGTAATCCAAATCAATTTTTGATTAACAAACCTCCAGTGTGTTTTTGTAACATCTTTGGTATTCTGTGTAAAATATCTTTATCACTGGCTAATAATAATGACTTCCTTCTCCCATATTTATTTGTAATATCTTTAAATGCTTCTTTGTAACAATATAATTCAGCTTCTGATTCACTTTTAAACTCTTCCGGGTAACTGGTATACTTGAGACTTCCAATCTAAAAATAATAATTAAAAAATATGATACGCCTAAATCCTTTTTTTTAATATTTTAACATATAAACACAAAGTAAAATATTTACCTTAATTTGGCATATAAACATTTTAACTCTTTTGGCGTTCATTTTAGTTGTATTTACTTCCATTTCACCGAGTTTATGATATTCTATGAGATTCTTTAAGTCAATCTTTGGATCACCAATTGGTACAAATTCAGGAATCTAATAACAAATTAAAATGTAATGTTTAAAAGAAAATGTCTGAAGAAAGTAAATAAATTTAGAAACTATTTTTGGGAGAGATTGTAGTTAATACATTGATGTAAATAAAGAGTGATTCACAAAAAATGTTTCTAAAGTAGGTTAAGACTGACAAAAACAGTGATACGAGTCATGTGCGTGATAATTATGCATGCCTCTGAATTAAATCCAAATTGTCATTTAAAACAGAAGAATTGTACAGCTCAGACATGTGTAAATATTTCGCAGGCTTAATTTAGAAAAAAAAATTGTGTATCAGTCTATATACATTGTGGGCTAACGAAAACGAAATGGTTTAAGTTTAGGGTTCTTAAAGTCATTAACAAAATCACTAGAACACGTCAATTTATTTGTTGAGGGGGAAACCCTGCTTAAGACTTATTTCGAAATCCCTATTTTTAACCCCTTAAACAGGGTGCTGTACACTCCTAAAATCTTAAATGGAAAGTGGTGTTGAGTAACAACTTGTTTAAAAGGTCTTTCAATTCTCTTTTTATTGATATCTTATTTGTGAAATGAGATGTCATTTTGAAATTTAAATTTCAAATTTATTCGTTTTTTTACAAAGACGCTTGAAATTAAAATTAGTTTAATAAATGTTCAAACAACAGCTTGGCATCCCATGCCGATAAAACGATGAATATCTAATGAAAGTTCGTGTTTTAAAGTGTCGAACACCTTGCTGTAGTCTAGTAGTATTAAGACGCCATATTTCTTTTTATCCATTTATCTAAAGAAGTAATCAGAAATATTAAGCAGTGCTGTGGCACATCTGTAGCTGGGTATAAATCCTGATTAACCACTTGGAAGTATATTATACACTTCTATATGGTTTCTTAGTTGGATTTTAATGACCTTCTCCAATATTTTTATTAGGGTTGGAAGAATAGTAATAGGGCGAAGGTCACTTCTTAAATTTAATGGAGAGTTACATTTTGGTACTGGAAGCACTTGGTGGACATTCAGTAACACCCTTTCTACCAATATATCTTCCTGAAAATGCTTGGTCTAAGTACACTCGCAACTGCTGTGCATAATGCAGAGGAGCGCCGTCCTGTTGGAACATTATTTGATTTGGTAAATAGCGCTATTTGAGTAATGTCAGGTTCGATGGAATTTTCAAACAGATATAGACACATTTCTCCATTCAGGGTGCCGCCGGGTAGAAAAAAAAGTCCAATTAGATGGATCTCCGAAAATACCAGCCCACACGTTTAACTTTTGAGGATGTTGGGTGTGAGTCTCGTGAAATAATCTTGGATTTACATCACTCTAGTAACGACAGTTATGACGGTTTGGCAAAAAACACTCATCGGAAAACCAAATGTTAAATAGTAAATGTGATTCTTGTTTTGCTCGGTCGCTAATAACTTTGTCAAATTGCAGTCACCTGCCGAAGTCATCATCGTTCAGCTCTTGTACTAATTGAAGGATGCCAGTTATTTTTTTAATATTTTTCCAACTTAATGTTCACGTGACCTATTCCCACTGCTTCATTGATTACTGTATTTACAATATAACACTGTAGCGAATACTTTCGATTGACATAGTTGTCTGGATGTCGTTGTTTAAAAATATCAGCCGATCTGTACCCAGACCCATTATTTGAATAGAATGTTGCAATAATTTCAGCGCTTTCAGCTGTATTGTAAACCATTTTTGTACAATCCAGAAAATTATAAACCACTGAATAACAAGAACCACTTTACTATCCCCTAGTGTAGTTCTGCCTAAATTTTGTTATCTATTTTTAAATTTAGAGATAAAGACCAGACATTCTACTTTTTATAAAAATTGATTAATTTGCAAACATTCCGCCAATTCAGCTTATAGCCTTAAGGTTACAATAATTTTCAATTTGATTCAATACCATTTTAAGTGTTTAAGTTTCGACATGGTAAGAATGATGCAATTCATGGTTATTAATTGGATAGTTTGAACATTTAACTAAGTCTATTAACATTATCTTTTTGATTTTGTAAAAGTCTTTGTAAATGAAAGTACCTAATAAATTTGAAATTTAAAATGTCAAAATGACATCTCATTTCACAAATAAGGCATCATTGAAAAGATAATTGAAAGGCCTTTCAAACAAGGTGTCACTCAACCCCACTTTAAATTTAACATTTTAGGGGTGTACAGCACCCTCAAGGGATTAAAGATAGGGGTATGGAAATAAGTCTAAAGGGGTCCCCCTTCGATAAATAAACTGACATGTTCAAGAGATTTTTTTTTGAATAACATTAGGAACCATAAACTTGAACCGTTTCGTTTTCGTTGGCTCGCCCTGTATTTACACTATTCACTAGCACACATAAGCTTTATTAAAAAAAACTTTGTGTTGAGCAAAATATGCTATTTAAAAATATTGGCAGTAAAAAATAATACGAAAAAATTCATAAAACTATTATTATAAAAAATTAGAGGTGAAGGTAGACATATGTGGGTTATAGAGATTGAGTAAGGTGGTGGAAGAAAGGTCCTTTATTTCTCAGATATTTTAATAAGCGACTGGTTTACATTATCAACAGTCACATTTAAATGAATAATAAGGGAGCCAATGAATTGTAAAGTAAAAAAAATTATAGAAAGAGATAAAAATTGACAAAAAATAAATATATTATAAAATTAATTTAATAATTTTCTTACCATAGCAATATCCATTAAGAATCGGCCACATTGAATAAAAATATTATATTGTTAAGTGTCAGAGAATTAGGAGACCGGCGCCACTGAGGCTGACGGTAGTATAACGCGCTCGTCGCAGTGTCCTAGAGAGAACGGAGACACTTGAATTTTGATCGGCCAAACGAAACCAAATAGGCATTTATGCCCGTTAAAGACATTATTTTGTGCTTTTAATTATACAGATTGTTCAGTTTAGTTTTTCGAGATATTTAATAAAACATAAAACCATGTTAATGCGTGTTTTGTGAAGTGAATATATAGGATGTTATATTATACAGGGTGATAAATCATAAAAAAATAATATTGAATTAAATTCGTTTAACTTCTAACAATATATATTATGTCATTATGTAATAAAAATATTAGCAAATTATTTGATTAAACAGTTGAAGAATTGTCCCCTTAAATTGAAAAGCACTTACAGTCAATTAATTTTAAAATAAAAGTTACATTAAGGGCCAATCTTTTCCCCTCAAAAACTCATCAATAAAAATAAAATAAAAATAAGTGGCACCATCCATAATATAAGCAAAGAAATAATGAATACTCTATTTAAAAAAGAATTGACAATAAAGTTGACAATCGAATATTTATCGAGATTTACTGAAAGGATAGCTGGTGATGTGCATGAATATTTAAAAATTATGACAACGTTTAATGAATTGCTTTATTATTTGTAAATAAAGTTATAATAGAATGAACTCACTTACAAATTATAATTATATTGCAAAATATACTAGAGCTAGACAATCAAAAGGAAATAATGTTACAGGAAATGCACTATGATGATTTTTAATGATTAACAGTTGGTAATGTAACGTTTATTTATACAGTTTATTAGTTTAGTTTCCTTATAATAAATACGCTAAGTTATTTTATAACTAGATTTATTTAAAACTACACTTTATATTAAACACTCATATACATCGAATATATTACTTAAAAATAGACCAAAATGGCAAAAAATCGGCTATTTATATAAAAATGCAGCACACTACACTGTTCTAGAACAATTCCAGACACTCTCGAATGTTCTAGATGAGATTTGGCAACGTTTCCAGGAAACTCCTATACCATTTGTTTCGCAGTTTTCGTAGACCAAGCGTTTGTCTTCGTCCAGCATAGGCGGATCAAAAAGGGGTTTCCGAGGTGACTTGCTATATTAAATATTGTTGATAACGGGAAAAGTTAAAGCCGTAAAGGCCCAAATAAGACAGAGATAAACTTAATTAATTACAGCATGACCGGACTGGTCGAAAATGGCTCCCACATGATGGTAATAAGAAAAACAGATTTTGTGCAAGTTAAGAAATTCTTTTTGAAAGGACTCTACAAAAATAATTAAAAAATTCATTAAACCTTGTCATAATTTTTAAATATTATTGCATATCGCCATCTACACACCATTAAAGATTAGTTTAAGATTCGATTGTCAATTTTATTGTTAATTCTTTTTTTTTAAATAGAGTACTCATTTATTAACATTAACTTAAATTATAGATGGTACCTCTAATTTTAATTTTATTTCTGTTTTTGCTGATAATACTTTTTTTACAAAATTTAATCTAATTTAACGCCATATAGTTTTCAGTATTCATTGTAAATGTTGTTTGTCTTTGTTTATATTGTTTAATGTAACATTTATTTTAAAATTAATTGACTGTTGTAACTACTGTCAGTGCTGTTCAACTTAATGGTGCAATTATCCACTCTCAAACTGTTTAATCGAATAATTGGCTGATATTTTTATTACATAGTGACTTTATCTTATAATATTTAATACTTTTTACCCAATGCAACTCATCCTTAATGGATATGTTAAGTGAAATTAATAAATAATTTTTCACCCTTAGTATATTCTATCTATAAAAACAAATCACATTACAATACATTGACTCAATAATTATCCATTTAGGTCTACCTGATGATGATATAACTAGATCGAATCATTAAAATAAAGGATTTTTCTTCCACCTACTTAACTATTATAAATGATATTCAAATAAAAAATTACCTTTGGTGGAATTATAGGTGGCATTACAAAAGTAGTAATATCGCTAACTGGACTACTGTTGCCACTATCTCTGTCTAAGTTAACTTCAGACATCATTTTAGTTATAGTTTTTCTTCGACTAGATCCAGGAGAACATTCGTCAACAGTATTTGCAGCTTGAGTGTTGTTAAAGTCTTGTATTACTCTCCTAGCAAAAGCACTAGTATCCTTTAAAATAAAATATCAAAAATTAATGATTAATAAATAATATAGAAACTTTTTTATTATTCAAAATAAAATGATAAAAAATGTAGTTATATGAGGTCACCCTTTTTAAATCGAAATATGAAAGTCAAATATAATTCATATTGCATAATAATAGCTTTGTCATGGACAAAAGTGACATCAGCTTATCCGATAAAGTGTAATGTAATCAGTTTGTTCCAACAAGGGTCTAAATCCGTACATAACCGCCGGACTCATGTGCAGTGTTACTTTGAGCGTTCCAACAAACTTCAAAACAAATACCTGATTGTAATGGGGGCCCTACACATTCCGATATGGCCTGCAGCTACTATTTGGAGCCACCATCGCAGTAAAATGAAAGCTATGTTAGTAGTTTCAATAAACTTTCATGAAATTAGAGTTATTTCAAATGCACAAACTGCACCTTATTTTATTTTTTTGTCAAGCTCGATATCATCCATACAATGGCATACTATTGCTTTGATATTTTGAATAAAAGTTTGATAACTATGTTGAAAGCCTCGTAAAAATGAAAAACAGATAGCAGAAGGCGAAATACCATAATAGACTAGTGTTTTAGAAAGTGTATAAAACACTAGTTTTTTACCTATATCTGTACCGAGATCTATATTCTGCTACTGTGAACCTCCAAAATGTTGGTAACAAGTCGCCCCTACTCTAAAGGTACTGAGAAGTTCGTATGGTCTAAGACAAACGATGTAGTATCATAGTATCATAATGAAAATTGGGTTTTCACGAATACATAAAATATGTATAAGTGTTGCGAATGACCAAAAGGGTAAAACGATGACATGGACTAAAAAAAAACACGTTTTTCGGTGGTTTCCTCGTTGCTGCCAAGTTTGCTTTTATGTAGAAACGTTGAAAAAAATATTGGCATAGGTACTGCTAATGCCGAAGTAGGATAATCATGTAGATTTTCCAGAGGGTTTTTCGATGAGTTCGTTTCTTATACCTTTCAAAGCATATGTA
Source organism: Psylliodes chrysocephalus (assembly GCA_927349885.1). Classification (NCBI taxonomy): domain Eukaryota; kingdom Metazoa; phylum Arthropoda; class Insecta; order Coleoptera; family Chrysomelidae; genus Psylliodes; species Psylliodes chrysocephalus. The sequence continues at coordinate 78,903,748 of OV651813.1, read as the reverse complement.
AATTATGCTACATTATATGGTATGACAAAAATTTTTCGCGGTCGAAACCGGCCCTAACGAAGGCATAAGAGTTAAAGTTGTAGAAAAACATAAATATTTGGACCATATTGTTTTTTTTTCCTTTTTGCAAATGACTTCAGCAAGTTATTTTAGGCACATATAACAAAAGGCATAACGATGGATAATGCCTAACGTGGGGTACTTAATAGGAGGTCGTTTTTTGTTTTTTATTTTTTGGAATATTTCTCTTATTTACGCTTTGAGAAGAAACTTCTTTAAAGTAAAAGTTGCTTGTGATGTCATTCTCTATATTTTTTGTTCCATTACAAATTTCTCTAAAATGGAATGTATTCGATAAATTTAAGGAAATGTGCTAAACATTTCTCATTTTCATTTTACATTAGCAATAAAGATAACCAAAAATGTTTCGAATAAAAGGTTTGTGCAAAATTTATATATTTAATTCATCTTGTAAATTCTTTTTGATTAGATGGACCATACCATTGTCTCAATATATTTGATAAAATTCATTATTTAAATTATTCACTGGAAAGTCATGCGTTTGAAACATATTTTTATTTTCTCGTTTCACAATAATTAAAAATGAAAATGTTATTAATAAAAGCTGATAAACATTTTTTTTAAACATCATTTTTGTCTCTCAGTTGAAGTATACAAATCACAACCGCGTAACAAATTTTTAATTATTTCCACATACTTCTCTGTTGGATTTTTATTGTAATTATGTAGATTTATTTACGATTTTTTCTGAGGTGAATGAAAAACTAAATGAATCTTCGGCTTTTATTGATGTGCTATTAGTCTGTTTCACAGCAGTTTGCTTGGCTAATGCCGACATGAAATTGTTTTGGTCTTTGCATATTTCAGTTGAAGTATTACTGCTATTTGGAGTTATCAATGTCTAAAAAAGTTACTCCTTAACAACTTCTTGACACTGTTTAAAATGTAAACAAAACAAGCATGGCATACTTATTTAAAAGGAATAATGAATTTTAGATTATTGTTATTTATTATAATAATAATAATAATAATAATAATAATAATAATAATACTCTCCCTAATTATTATATTATATATATTATTATATTACTATATCAGAAAAGTTTCAATTTTTATTATAATTTGGGAAATATGTGATAATACAATGATAAGTATTTGTGTTCAATAAAGATGGCTGTTCCTATAGACTTGTAACTGCTCGTTAAATGCTGCCAAGATTCACAACACATAATATTAAGTGGGGTATTTAAACACGTTGGGCAACTTCGATTGATACGGCTTTTGTAATAGGGGCTTAAAATATAAATCATTTTGTTCCCTAAATATTTGCGATTATTTTTTTACATCGTTATGTGCTTAAAATAATTTCCTGAAGACACTTGCAAAAAGGCATAAAAAACAACAAAGTACAAATTTTTATGTTTTTACCTACAACTTTATTACTTTTTAATACAAGGGCATATCCAACACCTGCCATTTTATATAATGCAGATATACATAATAACATTATTATTGCACTTTATCTTATCGATTACAAAATCTACACGATTTTACCGTTTTACAGTTTACCCTACTTCGGCATTAGCGCAGCTATTATGCCAATATTCTTTTTTCAACGTTTCTACATGAAAGCAATCAAACTGTCACGTCAAAGTCCACGTCATCGTTTTAACCACTCGCAACACTTATGCCTATCGCTCCCGCCTACTATTGTCCATTTTAACTAGGTGTTAATGCACATGACAGCGCCGACGAAATCGTCTACAAACACATATTTTATGTGTTCGTGAAAAACCCAATTTTCATTGATGGTCAAGCCGTACCCACCCATATACTACATCGTTTATCTTAGTCCATATGAACTTCCATTTAGAGGCATGAAAGAAAAATCGTCAAGTTCCATCTGTCATCATCTTCCGGTCTATAAAATAAAAGTTATTTTATGATGTAAGTTATATAGGTAAGTTATTTTTAGGTTAAGAAGATTGATAAGTCTGCTGATTTGATGTAATTAGGAAGTATTAACAATTTAATATTAGGTGTTAGATTTGTTTAAGGACTTTGTTAATCATTGTTATTTTTAGTCTTAACGAAATATAATAATTTCATTTTGGATCTATTTTCAATTCTGTTTTTTAATATATTTGTAACAAAACATGTCTGGCCCGGGTAAAACATATCGAATGTCAAAGGTGTTCTTGTTCTGCTCCTAATTGTTTAAATAAGTATTCTAATATTCACCGATCTGGTTATTCCAGTAAAGTCTTTTTTTATTTTCCTTCTGATGTTAAAATTGGTGAGAACTGGTTTAAGAATTTAAATTTAACTTTAGATAATAAAACTAGCTCTCTTTGTTAAGATCATTTTTTGCCAGTCTTTTAGTAAAATTGCATCAAAACGTAAACGACTAATTGCAAATTATGTACTAATTTCATAAGATAATAGTATATCCAGATTTTAGAAAATTTTGAGGCTGAAGCACATACACTAGCATAAGATAGATTTGCTAATCCACAACGAAAAACAAGAAATTAGTTGCAATACGTTGTATTAGTGATGAACGATTTGAAACACCCTCAAAATGGAGAAAACTGTTTTCTAACAATTAAAAATTAAAGTAGAGTCAAAAATTTAACTCCTAAAGAGAAAAAATCAAATTTGTTAGATCAACTAGAACAGATTTGTTAATGTAACTATTGCACAATGAGAAATAAACTAATTTTAAACAAATTAAAAATAACTTTTACTTTTATAAGAATGGGCAACATTTTGTCAAGACAAATTGTTCAATATGTACAGTTTTTTTATAGAAAACACCTGTGCATCAAAATTTGGTCCATTTTCCAAGAGACTACTATTAATTTCACTTACAATTATTGTTGTTTAATATTGAGTACATATTATGTATGTAATAAACGTTAGAATACACCTTTCTTTTATTAAATGATTAACCAACCTATACCTTTGTTTCAAATATTTTTTCCTACGACCACTTAGGAAAGTGACACATATCACACTATATAGACCTATGGAAAGTGCCCTATATCACACGCGTATGAATAAGAATTTACTTTCCACCCAAGTGAGAATATGCTACTTTCCGCAGTAGCTGTCAGAAAATGTCAAACACATAATTTCTATTTTGATCTATGTAATGTCCATATTAATACTAAAATCGATATGATTGTTAAATTATTGTAAATTAGATCCTAGATATTTATCTTTAACAATTATTTTTAAAATAATTTTAAAATAACTAAGATATATTTGCTTTTTATTCTGGTTAAACACATAAGCGATTAGATCAATCAATTACCGTAAGGCCTGTTAGCTCAGTTGGTTAGAGCATCAACTTTGCAATTTGAAACCGTCCAACGACCGCGATCGAATCCTGGCTGTGCCAGAATTTTTTTTTTATTTTGTTTTATTTGTTTAGAAATTATGAAAATTTAATAAATACGATTATTGTTGATTATTTTTTTAAATACATTTTAATTATTATAATAATCTGGTTTTACATTTTTTGATGAAATTATTTTGTGGTCGTAGGAAAAATATTGTACATCACTTGTGTGAAAAGTGATTTTCCACACTCGTGTGATAGTCGCACTCGGCTTACGCCTCGTGCGACAATATTTCCCACTCGTGTGAAAAATGTCACTTTCCACACTCGTAATGTAATATACTATAATATATTTCTTTATATTTTTTGGGTGTTTATTACATTAACAAACTAATATTTATGGTAAATACAATATTTTAATGTAAATATTGGTTTCTTTAGTGTAATGAATGCCAAAAAAATGTAATAAATAATAAAATACATTTGAATGAACCGAGGGATGCTTGACATCTTTTTATTTTCATCTTTTCTGCTGGTTTTTACTATCAACTGAAATTAGGAGAATGGATTTGATGTCAATTCTTGCTCAAAATTTATGTTCCGTTAAGGAGATTCAAAATTGAGGTTTGAGTTTGCGCAGTGAGTATCTGTCAGACATGTCAATTGTCATTAGTGAAAGTGATTTGAAAATAAATGTTTATTTTTTCATTTAAAAACAATTTTTGGGACGATTAACCGCGTATTGTACAACCCGCCGTTAATTTTTTTCTGAAAACATTGTTACATATATTTTTTCAAATTATAACCTTGTTTGGCACCTACTGCGCAAACTAAAAAAAAACTCAATTTTATTCCCCTTGTAGGAACGTTTTTGTAAACTGTCAAATCCATTCTCCTAATCTCAGTTCTGTGTTAAACATCCACAATTAAGGACAGGCACAATTTTTAATAAAGTTAGTTTTAGAACATAAACAATCTGCGCATGCTTAGATGTTAAAATAAGAGCGGCACTAATAGTGACTGATCTTAAATGAACTTTCAATAACTCTCTATTTTATCTATAGGATGAACACAAAACCACTGCTAATCGAAAACAATTTAACTGGTAGTAATTATTTGTCTTTGTTTTACAATCACATTTATTGCTACAATTTATCTTTGTCGTCGATTAACCTCAAAGAAACGACCGCCTTACACGATACAGGTTTTCGTAATGGCCTAAGGCCTGTGTTGTTAAAAATATTACAAAATAGGACGTTGTTCAGTGTTGCCAGGAGTAGCGGAATGTCGCTACGTCGTCGGATTTTTAGCCCTTTTTTGAGTAGCAAAATTTGTCATCTTATTCTATACTTATTTAAGGATTTTTATATTGTTTTTTTTTTTCGTGTTCGCTGTTTATATTTTAATTTGTATCAATAATAATTCGAATTTTTCCTAACTTGTGAGCATTAAATTTGTTTATTTTTTATGTGTGATAGTGTTTATATGAAAAATAAATTTGCGAAAAAGCCCCTTAGCGTGGTGTTAATGTCAAAATCAAAACTGAAGTTTTCATTATTTTCCAAGCGTAAGTCGTAAAATTTTGTTTCTTACGATAAATTCACATTATTATTATGACAGTTTCATTACCGTACATGTATACCAAGCAGGGCCGACGAGAGGGGGGAGCTGGCGGGACAAATTCCTGGGACCCGGCAGCGACACAAAGGAGGCCCAGCAGCTTTAGGTGAGTAGCGCTGGTTTATGTAAAATACAAGATGAGGATTTTTTTTAGAGATTTCATTAAAAAGGATTAAGTTTTTTATCCTTTTTTTTAGAAATGTGATATCGAAAGGGCTTAATTTTTTTTTATAAAATTGTCCCGGGGCCCCACCTGGCTCTCGGCGGTCCTGATACCAAGTACTTACACCAGTCCCTTCATAAAATAAGAATAAGGATAGTAAGAGTTTTAATTAAGTTTATCAATAATAAACGTTAGGAATCTAAAATTTCCTATAAACCACATAATAAAACATGTACTGCGTTTAGCAAACAAATGGTTCTAGATGTTTGTGTAGCATCCAGATAGCTGATTTCCAACAAAATAGTCATAAACACATGCTACATATTATATTTATGACGAAAGCGCGGAAACTAAACTTAACACTAAATGAAATTTAAAAACACTATTATAATATTATCTAAAAACAGTTAAGAAATCACAAATACAAAATCCCGCCCAAAACAAACAATTTAAATAAACAGGTATCCTATTTATAGGTGACAAATGATAAACGCGCGAAAATTAATTTGAATCGCGAATTCCAATAATTAGTGTTAAATTTTAACAAAAACCATTCTGTCTTGAAATTGACATAGGCGTTTTTAGTTTTAATTTTTTAATCTTAAAAGGTCTTAAAAGAGTTGTACAAAGGTATTTAACCAAATTGTTTTTAATGTTTAAATGTATCCAATCTTGAAAACTAGAATAAAGATGTGCGAATATTTAAGGGTGTAAATCTACATGAAAAATTAGTGATAGTTTGCTTTATAAACCATGGTCGAAATGTCAATTTTTTTCTTTCCTTCTTCAATAATTACATTAATTTTCTCGGACAGTTAAAATTTTTTTATTCAAAAACGGAGAAACGTAGGAAAACAAATCAAGAGATCCTTTAAGTTTAAGGTTTTTTTTTTTTGAACGGGGAATTTAAAAATAATTTTAATTCGGGAAAAAACAATTGGCGTGCCATTTTCTTCTTCAAAAATATTGAGGCTAGCGCCCATAAAGCTGAAAATTATTTTTGAAAAATATGCAAAATTAATAACTGTCACTAAATATTAAATATCACTGAAATATCTCAAGCGGTTAATTAATTTCACTTTCCCAAAACTTTAACACCCTGTATTTTCGTAACGGAACATTTTTGGACCATATTTCATAAAACAAACTATCATTAATTTTTTATGTAGATTCACACCCTTAAATATTGGCATATCATTAAGAAACACCCTGTATATACAGCATAGTTACACTAAGCTAAGGGGCTATTTGAAGTAATAAGTACATGTTTCCTCAAGATTTGTGATAAAAGGTAAATATTATACCATTTTTGATTAATAATTAAAAATAATTTATGTATTCTCAAAAATAAGCTTCTAGTAATACTTACAAATCTTGTTTTAAACAGTCATTCAGCAATTTTTAAATTGTGTAGGTGTTAATAATCCAAGTGTTACCAAGTTATACTGTATAAATACGTAAACATATATTTCTCATTGGCATTTCAGTAATACAGTATGGTACTACGAAAACGAAACAGGTAATTTTTAAGGTAACCTGACTTAGTCAAAATAATAATAACTCGGTTACCTTTGGCTTTCTCATTGTTATTACACCTTCCCGAAAATTCATGGGGCCAAGCGACTGTGGTCTAATGCTAATGGATAAGGCAAAGATTACCAAGATGAAACACTACAATTGTGCCGTAAAAATATCGTCCTTTTAATTTGGAATGTTCTCTTTGTTGGCAAATAAGTGTTTCTAATTTTGACCCGTAAAGTGACATTTTTTGTAATCGGAGCAAGTGTAAAAATGATCTATTTTACGCAACCAGTTGCATAATGTTCAACATTATGAAACAGGTTTCGAAAAATTCACCAGTTGCGAAAACAAAACAAATAAAAATAAACCTCTTTGGTTTTAAAATCAACGTTGTTATTAAAGTTTATATCAAAGAAGGACAGGTTAACTCATAAAACTAGATTTTGGCTAAACTTACAACGTAGTAATAATGTTGTTTTGGTCCTTATTTTCCTTCTTAAATCACCAAAAAATAATTAAAACACAATACACGACAAAATAACCTACTTTCTAGAAATCTAAATCACTTTAACAAGCAATACAAATACACTACAATAAGTCATTGAGAATAAATGAATATGATATTCTATTTGTCAATAAAAGAATGAAGTTAATCATATGCAATTAATAATACAAGAAAGTAGTTGCCTAGATGTCAGTAATTTTTTACCAAAACACAATTTTATAAATAATCTAGTCAAAATTATAAAAAATATTGTACACATGTAACACGTTACGAAATGCCGTTTTATGTAACTCGTTTATGTTGCGGGACTTTCCTCTGCTCGTCTCGCAAATATAAGAAATTTTCTAACGGGTTTCATAAATTGCTATTATTTCATGATGAATACTGTTTTTATTCCCCTAATTGAATAGACATACAAGAAAGTTGGAACTATATTAAATAATTTTATTAAAATATGATCTCTCAAATGACTGAAACAACATTACTCTGAAAGAATGAAAGATTTCTAGAAGTTTTACGATATCTACCTGCTGGCCCATTCGGTGTGAAATGTAGATGGATCGAAATCACTATGGACGTACGAAATTTTTATAAATGTATCACATTTCACTTAGTATATTTTTTCACTTCTATTAATAAAAATAAGTCTAGCACTAAACAAATAATATCATAAAGGCTTAATCAATTAATATTAATTATTATGTAAAGAATAACTGTATCAGAACAATATATTAAATACTCGGCAACCGCCTCTTTAAAATGGAGTGTAGCGCTATCTCTCTAGATTTTAGTTCCTTTCTTTGGATAAGGCGTCGGATTCTCAAGCAAGTCTCGACACAATGTTTTTCTTTTTCTAAAAAATCCCGCAATACGTCATAAAATGTATACGATATTTTAAAAAAATCATTAGAACACCATGTATTTCGAAAAATAAGTGTTTGCTAACCTTTATTTATATATATTTTTTGTATGTTTTTAAGTTCTATCGAGTCTTAAAGTCAAGTTACAAGAAACTGAAATATCCCGTATTTTAAAATTTACATAAAGTACGTTAACCAACGCATCAAACAAAATAAAGGTAAAATGCTTAATTATATTGGTTTAACCACGCCCTTTCGAAGACAAGGATGGGATATTTCTTTCGATTCAATAGCATTGTGTTTTTATACCGTTCTTCTAGGGTCAAGATAAACATATTGTATTCACTACGTAATATGACGTTTAACGTTGACACATATACAGGGTTGGGCAAAATTCGCGGAACACCCGATTTGTGGCTGAATTATTGATTGTACTGAAAGTTGACTCAAATAATTTAATCGTATATTTAAGCAGTATTTAATGACTGGGACTTTCGTCATTTGTCATTTTTATCAAGAATGACGTAATGGAATGAACTTTTAAATGAATAGCTCTGTATTTGTTTTTTTTTTTTCAGATAGATCTTTTCTTTCTGAATTCATGAATATGAGGTTCAGGTGTTCTCTGACTTACCTTATCATAAGAAAATAATAAAACAGAAAGGCAAACGTTGTTTTGAATAATTAATGAATAATTATCCACACAATTATTGTCTGTGATATCATAATGTACCAATTTGAATTATTTTGTCATGGTTTAATTTTTCGACATTATAAATGTCATATTGACATGTCGATATTAAGCCATAAAAATAGTATACAGGGTGTTCGATAAGTACGGTACATAACTTCAGGAGCGTATTCTGGAGCTAAAATAAAGGTATTTTTGTCATATACACTATGTCTCAAAAATGCTTTCTTACGGAAATACAGGGTGTGAAAGTTTCAAAAAAATACAATTTTTTAAATATTTCCAAAACCACTCGAGATATTTTAATTAAATTTTTGCAGCTTTTGAGAGTTGCGTATTTTACTGTAAACACAGTGGCTTTCCTTTAACTAGTGGCGTGCGGTCAAGGTAATAGCTGAAAAATATGGAAGGAAAAACGTGTTACGCCGCTGTTCTTGTTCAATATTAAGTTTTTTAAATGTTCGATTTGGAAGAAAAGGTCCCTTGACTTTTTTCATAAATAATTACAGAGCCATTTTTATTTTTTTTATTATTTAATTACAAATAACAATCATATAAATAATCACTTATAACAAAGAATCAAAGCAAATGTTGAAAATGGCCACCTTTTGATAAAACGCACGATTCCAATCGTCTCCTCATTGATTGTCTTACTCTTTCAAAAACGCCTGGAGTATTTCTTATGGTATTACAACCTTGAATTATTCGATTTTTTAAATAATTTTCATTTAATACAGGTGTCTCATACACGAGTGATTTAAGGTGACCCCATAAATAAAAGTCCAAGGGATTAAGACGGGGACTGCGAGATGGCCAAGCTTGAGGCCTTCCGCGTCCAATCCAGCGATTAGAAAAAGTGTTGTCGAGGTATTGGCGAGCAAGAAAACTAAAATGGACTGGTGCACCATCGTGCCTAAACCATAAATACCATTCAGTCTAGGGGTAAAAAGTATGGTCCAATAAGATGGCCATCAATAATCCCTATCCATACATTTAGTGAAAATGTTTGCTGAAAGCGAGCTTTTCTTATTGCATGAGGATTCTCCTCAGCTCATAAATGTTCATTATGAAAATTAATAATTGCTTCTGGCGAAAAAGTTGCCTCATCAGTAAATAAAATTAGGGTCAAAAAATTGCAGATATGAGCAAGTTTATGGAGTAACCACCTACTAAAATTTAGCCTTGGCTGAAAGTCGCAGGGCAGCAGAGCTTGTACTCGTTGTATGTGGTATGGGTAACGCAGAGAAGCTTTCAAAACTCTCCAAACAGTATTTGCACTTACTTGAAGCTGTTGTGCAATCTTCCTGGTACTAGTTGAAGGATTTTCTTCTATCTCCTGTAGTATAGCTTCTTCTAGCTAAGGCGTTGTTACTGTTCATGGTCTACCAGAAATTACCCGATTATGCTCAAAACTACCGGTTTCACTCAATCTGGCATGTATCTTTCTAAATGTTTTAGCACATGGCGTTACCCTATTCGGATAACGTTGTTGATAAATTCTTCTAGCTTCCGCTGAATTCCCATTTGCTAAGCCATAAATGAAGTGCATTTGAGCCATTTCAGCGTTAATAAAGTTATTCATTTTAATGTCTGACATACAAATAAATAAACAATTGGCGACTAGTAAAATGTCAAATAAGTACCTGGGAAAAATTGAAGATAACTTTTTTGTTGTACATTGTTCAAAGAGATTAAAAATAATAAAAAAGAATGAAAAAATTTACTGTCTGTTGCTTTTTCTTCCAAATCGAACATTAAAAACAGAACAGTGGCGTAACACGTTTTTCCTTCCATATTTTTCAGCGATTAGTTTGATTAAAATAATAATGGTTTTTGGAAATATTTAAAAAATTGTATTTTTTTATGAAACTTTCTCACCCTGTATTTCTGTAACGAAGCATTTCTGAGACATAGTGTATATGACAAAAATACCTTTATTTAGCTCCAACATACGCTCCTGAAGTTATGTACCGTACTTATCGAACACCCTGTATAGAAAGCCAATTCCATACATCAGAAGTGAAACAACAAGGAGCAAATAGTGTGTGGGAGCAAATAGTGTGTGGGAGAGCGCATGTGCATAACAATGCCGGCTTGGACAGGACCGGCTCAACTTTTATAGTGATTCAATACATAAGTGAACTACACGGTGTTTCAGGTTAGCAGTCATACATTTTTAGAGGTATTTCTATATAAAAAAACATGGTTCTGAATGTTCTTGTTAAGGGCGGCGTCTAGCAATATCTCGAAAATTGTTTATCTGAACAATTTCGCAATATCGTCAAAGGATAATACTTAATTTTTTAACTCTGTACCGTTTCGCTATGTCACGTGATATAGCACATACAAAATATAATTTTATTTCATAAAAAAATCTATTTAATTTTAAACCTAGAATTTTCCTGTGTTAGTTGTAGGGGTTGTAACGGAAAGAAAACTTGTAAATATGTTTAATAAGTCAATGATTACATGTGGTTTAGATACCAAAAATCAAAGTCATTTTTCGGGTACTTTAAAACAACTCCGTTTCTTACGACGTCTTTACAACCCCTAGGCACACTTCATGAACGGTTTTCAATATTAAAATTAATGCCAGGAAGTATATTTTAACGCCAACCTTAAGACAATTAGTTGGTAGCCTAGGACAGTTTCTCAAAGTGTGCTCCGCAAAGCTTTTGTAGTCATAATAAAAAAAGTGAAGTAGTACTATCGCCACAAAAGGGAGGACCTGGCTTGAGGACCTTTTTTTTATTTTTAGAAAAGTATTTAGGGTATTTAGGGTCAAATATTTCGCTTCTCAAAAAGGCTCCGTCGGCAAAAAAGTTTGAGAAACACTGGACTAGAATTTTGTCAGGACGTGTGAGGCTTTCACTTCGAACACGTACTTTGGAAGATTTGTTTATTTGGATTGATGTCAAGTAATTATTATTTTTTATTAAATACATGTTTACTTTCTATTTTATTATGAACTCAGAGATCTTCAAACCCTACATTGATGGATTCAGAAGAAAAAGTTCTACGAAAAAAAAAAAATATATAAATATTCATTTAAAATGTCATCCGATGATGTCATTAAATAATGCATGAAATATACAAAAAAACTTTATTCGAGTTAATTTTTAATAAAATCCATAATTGAGCTACACATCGGGTGTTCCGCCAATTTTGTCCAACCCTGTATTTTGAACATCATAGCCTATTTGAAAATAAACTGCCTGGTACGTTACCTGTTTTTCCATTTGCAGCCTACTCCCAACCGAATGTTGTTTCTGCAACCTAGGTGGTACATTTTTATTATAGGTGGAGTTTTCTGGAATAACTATTTTCGAAGCTACGACAGGTTTTCTATAGTCCACAAACTGATTATGAGCCACCGCTGCTGGACGAGAAGACGTAGCATACCTTTTTGGTCTTGCAGAGTAAGCTGAGTAATTGGGTCTCCAATTTGAATGTACTACGGGTCCAGAGTAAAATTTTACATGCTTAATGGGTCTCTTTTTAGGCCTGTTAAAAAAATAATAATTGTTTTGGAAAATAAAACACATTTTTAAATGGTACTTTGTTTCAGGTACTACCCATAAACAATTTTCGTAAGAATAGATAATGATGCAAGGCTTAAATAAAATTATCATAATTAAGGTAGGTTTGCAATGATTTAAAAATTGTTTAAATTGCAAACTTGGAAGGCTAACGAACAGTGTGATTAAAATGAAGTTACATTTACAAATTTTGTTCAAGTGCAATCTGTATACATTGTGGGTGTCCCAGAATATGTGGGCTATCTCCCAGATTCATATAGAACATATGAAAATGCTTATTTAGTTTGCCAGGGACGGACTAGCTTTAACACAATAATGCACAATATTTTTAACACAATGTAAGATAAAGACACAACAATAATATTTTTGGGCAGCTTAAACCTTGAACTAAAAAAAGATACTCCTGATTAATATCGATAAAATGACTTGTTTTTGTTTAAAATGGATTTTTTTTGCATTGGGTGCCACCGATATAAAAATCTTTTTTTTTGCTATGGTTTTTGACGGTTTTTATTGAATAATTTATATTCCTTATTGTAAACTTTTTAAATATTCCCATACAATCTAAGAGATTTAGGTCAGGTGATTTTTGAAGTACCTATTTAAGTATTCTTTGAACTACTCCTCTAAAATGTGAAGAGGCCTCATCATGCATGAACCACATATCACGTCGTATTGCCAAAGTAAAATCTTCTAAAAGTTCTTGAAAATAGTTTTGAAGAAATTCCAAATAAAGGTTTCCAGTTAACCTTCTGGGCAATACAAATGGCCCAATTAAATGTTGCCCGATGACTCCGGCTCACACGTTGACAGGTTCAAATTGATGCTGATCGATGATGTGCTACAATAAAAGCATCCGGTTTTTTTCTCTATCCACAAATGCAAATTATGGGAGCCAATTTTCTCAGCACAATTCATTTGAATTCCACAATATTGTGACTGGCTTTGCCAAACTTTCCTAAAATTATTTCCGGCGCTTTACATTCAATGTCTATTATCCGGTAAGAGCAAGAAACAAATAAAACGCCGTATTTTTTTACCTGTCTCTCTCAAATGACGATTCTCTCTTTCAACGGTTTTCCTATCAGGAATTCTTCGATTTGGATATCGTTCTTCATAAAGCCTTCTTTTCTCCAAGTCATTACAAGATGCAAGTCGATGCATCTCTGTATCTGTAACGTGTGGAGGGTGGGTTACCCCCACGGCACTTAGGCCTCATTAAGCCCATTGTGCATCCTCCTAAGATGATAGGCACCTCCTAGCTCGTGAGCCATCCTACAGATTTAATGTAGTTCACAACGTCGCAAAGAGGTGCTTCTCTTATATCGGCCAGTGTTAGCCGATACTCGCCGAACACAAATCTTCTAATAAATGAGAGCGTCGAGCAATCGTAAAGGATATGCTCGATGGTTTCATCTTCTTGTTCGCACTCTCTACAGAGTGTGGATTCTGACAGCCCCATGATATGGAGATGCTTCCGTACTTGGCAATGACCAGTCAGTATGCCTGTGACTAGGCGCAGATTCTGTCTAGTAATAGTCAAGTATTTGTTTGCTGCAGTGTTGTCAGGATAACTTAAGAGCTCCCTGGCAACTCTGCATTTTCTTGTTTCATCACATCTTTCCTTGAATTTCACAAGGGAATGTTCTTTAATTAGGTCTGTCACTACGTATTTTGTCAGGCCAATAGAAGGGCCAGGTCCAAAAAGTATTTGGTTGGCTGCTTTCTTGGCTAGTGAATCAGCAAGACGGTTACCTTTCGATATGGCGTGACCTTTGATCCATCTTAGGGTGACCACATCGTTGATGGATACTTCGGCCAAAGCTTTGTGACATTCTAGTACTAACCCTGAGTAAATACATGATCTGTATAGACGAGCATGTTCCTTCCAGTGATACTATTTCTAAAAACTTCTTTTGCTGTTATGCAAATCCGTTTAAATTACACTGGCACTATTTCGAACACTCTGAATATTGGTATTTAGCTTTCATTGCTCTCTACAACTTTAATTAGAGACATTTTTTCTTATCTCAAATAGGAAGTAGCTATTGTTCATCCACGCATAGTTGATGCACCCTGCATAAAACAGTTGGCCGAAATCAGTTGCTACTTTATTCTATTAATCACAATCATTGTATTTAACATTAAACATGTTTTAAAATAATCTGTCAGAATAACACTGGTCCATATTAAAAAAAAGAATTTGATGGTGGCCTTGATACAAAACAAAAAACTTTGAATGAATTTTGTGTCTATTTTTGAAAATAAACGTACCTACTGTGGTGGAATAAAGAAATGGACCAATTTGTTTTTCCCTTATGTTTTCTGCTTGTTATTTGTAGTTGGATGAACAACATTTACTATGTACCGGTAGTGGAAGCGGTCATGTGACTTATTAAATTCTTTTGTGCCCGCCGTTTCAAGCTTGGACGTTTCGCTCCCCTACTATTTAGCCCCGATTTGTTTACTTCCAATAATTTTAGTAAATAAAAATGAAGCAAATTACTTTAAAATAAGAATTTTTATTAAAATTCCAAATGTTGTCCATGCCTAATAAGTAAAAAACTAACTAATTTACCTAACCTTTGCGGTCCAGAGCCATCGCGTTTGCTTCGCAAAAAAATTATGTTTAAAATGAGAAAAATTAATTTTTTTTAACTAATATACCTAGCCTGTGCGACTTAAAAAGTTCAGTCATTAACAGATTAGTATGCAACAGACTCTTCAAAATAATCAGCGGTTGGCGGTGCATTTTCAGGAAAGTCCTTATTTTCTAGTAAAAAATTAGATTTATTAGGATTACTTTTACTATCTAGGCATACTTGAATATTTATAATATCATTTATAGGGGCAGAACGGTCGGGGGCTAATCGGCACTGAGGAAATGGCCAGGGTGGAAGGACGGGACAAAATGGCAGGGGTAAAACGGTGGCGACAAAATGACAGGGGTAAAACGGTGGGGACAAAACGTCACCATGTCTTCCGAGGACTTTCGGCCACGTGACCGGATATTTACGTATTACAACGAAATTCGAAATTTAGCTTAAACGTGGGTTTTCTGAACCTAACTATTTTTTGTGTTGGCGGAAGAGTTGATAATAAAAAAATTGTAGCCTTGACCGCCAGCAAGAATCGAAAAATTCATAGATAAGTAAGTTTGCATTGAATGTCACAGCTTACATGACCGCTCCCACTACCAGGACATAGTACATGTTGTTCACCCCCTCTCTCCTACACTCAACTATAAATAGAAAGCAAAAAACACGACTTGCCACTTTTCGCAGTCGGGTGAATATAATAGAAAAACATGTAAACAAAGTTTATTACCAAGATTAGGGGGCGTTCAAACATTACGTAAGCAGGCTTAGGGGGATATTATAAACCTTACAAATTATACAATATAATGAAAATATTTTCAAAATATTTTTATTTTAAATACTATTTTTACTTTGATTATACTGAAATTATTTTCATATTTCTTATCAGATAAATGAGTGTTCCAAGAATTGACGTAACGCTGCGCTACTAAGTATAAATGTACCGATCATCAATTCGGGGAACCCCACACGTACTACGGCATTAATAGGATTTAAACAACTACATTTCAATTTTGATTCTTAATAAAAGTTTCGAAAAAATTCTTACGTCTAATCATTAGGGGATGGTCTAAAATTAGTGAAAGTTTGCTTACGTAATACTTGAACGTGTGAAGCCTGGGGTAGTATTCTCGAGTCACGAATATAGATTCGCATGCGAGATTTATGATTTGTCTCACTTGGTTTTCGTTCAACAAAGTGAGACACATTGTAAAACACGTATGCGAATGTCGGTATTCGTGATTCGAGAATACTACCCCTGCTCCCCAAAATTTTTATTTTAAAAGCGGCATGCGTTTGACCACCTTTGACCATCCAGTAACTTTTTTTGACCACCCTTGAAAATATAAATATGGCCACCCCCTAAAATAATTATAAAGTTGCCAAATATCGTTAAATCTTTATTCTGCCTTTCTGTCAATTGACCATTTTTTGCCAAGTCGAAATTCGATTTGGAATTTTCTTTTTTATATTCATACCGTTTGGGCTAATTATTATTATTTTAGGGGTGGACAAACTTCGAAAATTAATTCTAAATCATTATAAATCTTTAGTGTGCCCCTCTGTCGATTGGCCTTTTTTTTTCGAATTCCAGCAGGCACTTATTTTTTTTAAATATTTGTTTCTGAAGGTGGTCAAAACAAAATAATCTGATCAAAAATGGTTAATAGGTGGTAAAACGCATGTCGCTTTTAAATCTAAAATTTTATAATTTCGGGGGCCAGCTTTGAACGCTCCCTCAAAAGAATTAAATGACAACGTGAAATAGCACACAGGATTTACATGTGGGCAAATTTAAATATATATGCTGTTCGAAGTAGGCTATAATATTTTTGGTGTGTAATATTATTATTAGCATCATCAAAAGGAAATATAATAGGTACTTACGCTTTTTCTTTCATCTTCATTTCGACGATATGCGCGGACTCTGCCTTGATAGCGGCTTTGGCAAAAGTCTCGCCATTTTGACTGTAAACATTTAAAGTTGGATCAGAGTTCAAAAAATCTTCCAATTTTTTAAAGCCAAACTTTGAATATGGAATTTTTTCTCCTATTATAGTTCTGTAATCATCTAAAATATAAAACAAAACTTTAAAAAATCGATATATTTTTTAAAATATTTGTACGATTTTGAAAACGTTCAATCCTATAGTTCAATCCCTTATAAAATCAGGAGTTAATTTAAATTTTTTTATTTAATTTTTTACTTACTGTCCAGTTGTCTTAACGACATGGGGTATTTTGAGGACACCAATAGCCCTCTCACCCATTTAATCGTACTTTCTTTATCCATTTTTGTAAACAAATTCTTAATCCATTTCCAAATCTGAAACGAACAAAAAATGACTAAAATGAAGGGAAAAATAAAATTAATAAACCAAATTTTGAGAAGATACAAAATCATTTTCGATATTGATAATCGAATATATATTTTTTTAAATAAAAATAAAAGGTAAAAAAACAAATTATATGATTAGTTATCAAATAAAACAACTTCAATATAATTTTATCGCGAGGCGTTTTCTTTTATCAGTGTTTTTCGGATATCTCTACCTTTAGTATTTGCAATAGTTTTAATAAAAACAGATGGTGCAATTGAGAATAACAATGCAATGCAGTGAGTCAGATCTTTCATCTCGACTCCATGTTATTGATAAGAATATCAAAGTTATCAGAGAAAACTTTTCTGAAAGCTTAAATGCGTAGGTGTACTATTATAATTGATACCGAAATAATAGACAGTAATTTAATTTGTGAAAAATGGTTTCATATGTCATTGCGCCAAAGTTTGAAGACATTTTTGAAGGTTACGGGACAAGAGGTTTTTTCAGTGGTGGGTAAATATTGCAATTGCAAATATGCTCAGGATAGCTATTCACTAAGTCATGGGAGCGCTCCCATATATTTTGCTCTCTTACTCTTAGGTGGGTATATCGTGCTTACTCACTTTTAGCCCAGGTACATGCGTAGTAAGGTCAGATTTTATACTATGGGAGGGAGAATTGCGGGCTTGCCAGATTAGGTCCGTATTTATCACAAAGCAAATTTGAATTACTGAGGGCTGATTCCACCGTTGAGTTAAACGGAGATTAAAATGACATTGTTAATGTAAAAATGTCATTTTAAACTTCGTTTAACACAACGGTGGATCGGTCCTTAAATAGTAGATCAAAGTTATTCTGTCGACTTGGCAACGTTGGCATGGGAGTATGGGAGTGTTCCCATGAGTTAGAGAATAGGTATCCAGATAAACAAATAAAATATAGATAAGTAACGGTCTGGATTTGTTTGAAGCCAGTATCTACCATTTTTTCTATTATTTTCTCTTTCTCCTGTGTCTTTGATGTGATTTGTCTATTTTAAATAGCCGCGTCAAAATTTAGTTTTAAATTTATGGTAAAATTCTGGGAAATATCCTATAAGCTACAGAATCTGTAAGATATAGTAATATAATGCAATTTTTTACAAATTTGGGCTTACAGATCTTATAGATTGTCTCAGAATCGACCCATTAGTCAACAAACAATTGGGAATTGTCAGTTTGGTTTGTACATTTTGTGTGATTTTATGTTCCCAGAATATATTTTAAAAGTTTTTAGCGCTTCTAGTATGTTTTTTAACGAATTTTATTAACTGTAAGCATCGAGTTAGTATGGAGAGGAGATAACATGCTATATATTCAAAATAATGTGGTACTACTCACATACTTTGATTTTCTTTTACTATACGGAGAATGGTCGCACTGCGCAGCTTTCTGAGTGCCTTTTAAAAGGAGATAGAAAACTCCGCCATTTTGAACCCTTATTACGTGTTGCCTACATCTTGGCGCAATATTTTTAATAGGTGCATTTTAATCATCCGCTTCTGCTTCGGAATTGTCGGTTTTCTTGTTTTAATCTGACAGGTTAGAACACATACTTTGATTACTATACGAGGCAAGAGAGAGGTCCGACACGCCCAACATAGGGCGCGGCCATTTTGAACCCTGTGACACAGTTTACAGCTAAAGAATCAGATCGCTCACTCTGCGTCGGCACTTTTGATCTCAATGTTTCAGTTTATACACTGTGCAACTCGGATAATACAATATATGACAACCGCCTATAATAAAACAGCAGTCTTCTGCGTATGTTATTTTGGAACTTTCAACTGGTCCGAGTGAGCTAACTGATTCTTTAGCAATAAACTGTGACTTCAAAAATAATATTCACTGACACTGACAGCAGCAAGCAAAATATCAGGTGCGTTTTAATCATCCGCTTCTGCTTCCGGAATTGTCGGTTTAGTCGTTTTAACCTGTCAGATTAAAACAAGAAAACCGACAATTCCGAAGCAGAAGCGGATGATTAAAACGCACCTATTAAAAATATTGCGCCAAGATGTAGGCAACACGTAATAAGGGTTCAAAATGGCGGAGTCTATCTCCTTTTAAAAGGCACTCAGAAAGCTGCGCAGTGCGACCATTCTCCGTATAGTAAAAGAAAATCAAAGTATGTGGGGTACTACTAGACTGACATTAGGATGGTAACAAGTAGGTCCAGACTGATAATTTTTTGGGTTGTTTAAAGTGTTCGTAGTAATTTTGGTATGTATGTTAGTGATACTTCCCTTATACCTCAACATTATTGACCACGTGTCACTGTCAATTGTCAATACTCCTGGCAAGTCAGGACGGACGAACGGAGAGCAGCGGAGGGGAGCGGCAGTCGGAGTCTTAGCTCGACCGCGTAGCCACGCAATTAAATATAGATTAGTGTAATACTAATAAATAAACAGTTTTGGTAGTTTAATGACTTTTATTGGGGTTAATTATCCCTTACCTTAACATCAGAAGTGAGATAGTACCGTGTCCAGTGCCGAACAGACAATACGAACTAATAAAAAAGACCGTGTCAAACAGTAATCTCTGAAAATGGAGGTCGAAAATTGTGCAAATAGTGTCTCGCCAACGCTGTACCAGATTCGGACGGAGGTGTTGCATCACCAAGTGTCGATCCTTATCCTGAACTTTTAAAAGGTACAGTACAGTGGCAAGAAACCTTAATTAATTTAATCGTTGCCCAGCAACAACAAATCGCTGAATTAGCAAAATAGACAAAGAGTACGATATTGCGATGATGTCATCGTCATCTTCACAGGCAACGCCCAAGCTTCTCGTAGCAGATGGATCAAATACGCAAGCGTCGACATCAAACTACACATTTAAATTAAGCAGCTACGATCCGGATAACAGCGCATACGCCATTCATGAATGTTTAGAAGATGCTACGAAATTAAAAGATGAATTAACCATCAGCGATAATCTAATGATCGCAAAGGCAGCCGAGGCCTTGAAAAAGAGAGGTAACCGATACTGTTGTGAGTGGCGGCCAAACCGCCAAAATTAAGAAAATTTGTGATTCTTTATGTGATTATGGGAATCAGAAATGTTGTGGTGTACACAGATTCCATGAAAAATTTCCATGAGGTTATGATCATACTAAGCTAATTTGATGGAAGAAGGATTGCAAAACGGCCCTTAGAAGTTGAAGGACCGTCAACAAGGAAATACCAATTGGGAGCAAGACATAAAGGACCCAAAAAGAAATTTAAGAAATCACGTTTCAGTTGTAGTCGTCAAGGACACCGACATGATACGTGCCGTAATAAACAAGAAAACCCGAAAGATATTCAAGAAATTATTCCAGGTTCCTTAAAAATTCCACCTTGTAACTACTGCAAGAAAATTGGCCACAACAAAAGTTACTGTTTCATGGTATGAAAACGGTAAACCCAAGAAAACATTATTACTAAAAAATTACGTCATTTAAGTACAACACCAATGACGACATTATTGTGAAAAAACAGTGTTTCTTCTTTTTCTTACCGTTAATAGCGGCGCTGACGAATAAGTTATAAAACATTCTGTAACAAAAACATAAAACGCGACTATCAAAACAGACGATAAGGTCCGTACTTACTCCGGATTCCAAATTGTTTACGCTGTCGGTGTTTGTGATCTTAATAACTGCTAAGCTGATGTTGACTTTAGACATTTGTTATGCAGTCGTACCAGATAATGTTATTCCAGGCAACATTGATCTTATTATTGGATGAGATGTTATTAGTAAACTTTGTTTACGAAATATTAAAAAACTATTACAGACTCGAGTTACACCATAACCTACTCAACATTTCTAACGTATTGACTTTAAAAAGTGTAAATAATAATACTATTGTGATAAATCAACTTGATTTAAAAGATAACTTGAAAATACGGCTAGAAAATCTCCTACTGTTTTATAAAAATAAAACTCCTGATCATATTACCACCGGTGAAATGACAATAAAGCTAAAAGACACTACTCCAGTAGTATATCGTGCTCGTAGGTTGGCATACCAAGAAAGATTGCAAGTAAAAAAATAATTAATGAACTTTAAATCGCGAGCATAATTCGTGAAAGTCGATCGGAATATGCAAGCTCTACCCATAGCGTTTGTATAAAAAAAAAAAAAATGGTGAGTTTCGAATGTGTGTTAATCTCCGTGATGTCAACAAGAAGATAGTTAAAGGAAGATACCCATTGCCTCATAATCAAGATCAGATCAATTCTCTCTGACATGGAAAATACTTTACTACAGACTAAATATCTTGGTGTTGTTTTAATTGCAGTATCAGAGCGACCCAGTCAGCGTAAAATAAACGCCTTGACTAAAGCGCCTATTCCGACAGAAGTTAGAAATGTAAGACAGTTTATGGACTTGCTAGCTATTTTCGACGGTTCATTAAATGAATTTAAAATTAGCTGCACCAATAAAGGCTTTGTTACGATAAAAGAAAATAAATAAATTCTACAATTCATTCAATAACGGGTCAGGCACCTAAAGTGTTGAATCATGCCACAAATCCAAGATTATTAGCTACTCGGCAATTTTTGGGAAATGCACCGCGAACCGATAACTTTGTCGATCCAGACAAGGCCGTAGCCGACGCTCAAGTACGTTTGGAAGAAAGAGCCAAGAAGCGATCTCAGCACTTTGTATTTGTTTATTATTGAGGACCTTGTGGCTATAGAAGATTCTCAGCTGGCCATTTACTGTACGTGCAGTACTACTTAATGACAGATATGCGCTACATAAGCAAAGACGGCGGACCACTGTTGCCGCTCTTGAAAACTTACGTCCATGGCCTTCCAATAAATAACAAAAAGTGAGTAACGTCTTTGTTACCTGTTCTCTTATGATTAGTTGAAGTCACTGCATATTGAAAGTGAATACATTTTATTTTAACAAACAATAATTATATAAAAAAGAAAAATTTTGATTGAATAGTAAAAACTATTTAAGTAAAATAATTAAATAAAAAAAAATATTATTTTAGAAATATCTAAAATGATTAAATAAATTAATAATGGCAGGCAACCCCATACCATTAACAATTAAAAAAAAAAAAGAGTAGTATTTTAGAAATATCTAAAATGATTAAATAAAGTAATAATGGCAGTACCATTATCAATTAAAAAAAAGGTTATGATATTTTAGATTGTCTAAAATATTAAAATAAAGTAATAATGGCAGTACCATTATCAATTAAAAAAATCGTTATGATATTTTAGAATGTCTAAAATATTAAAATAAAGTAATAATGGCAATACCATTATCAATTAAAAAAAAGGGTAATGATATTTTAGAATGTCTAAAATATTAAATAATAAAGTAATAATGGCAGTATCATTATCAATTAAAAAAAAAAAAGGTAATGATATTTTAGAATGTCTAAAATATTAAAATAAAGTAATAATGGCAATACCATTATCAATTAAAAAAAAGGGTAATGATATTTTAGAATGTCTAAAATATTAAAATAATAAAGTAATAATGGCAGTACCATTATCAATTAAAAAAAAAAAAAAAGGTAATGATATTTTAGAATGTCTAAAATATTAAAATAAAGTAATAATGGCAATACCATTATCAATTAAAAAAAAGGGTAATGATATTTTAGAATGTCTAAAATATTAAAATAATAAAGTAATAATGGCAGTACCATTATCAATTAAAAAAAAAAAAAAAGGTAATGATATTTTAGAATGTCTAAAATATTAAAATAAAGTAATAATGGCAATACCATTATCAATTAAAAAAAAGGGTAATGATATTTTAGAATGTCTAAAATATTAAAATAAAGTAATAATGGCTATACCATTATCAATTAAAAAAAAAAAAAATAAAAAAAAAAGAAAAAAAAAGAAAAAAAAATAAAAAAAAAAGAAAAAAAAATAACAGAAATAATGACAATCCTATTATCAATTTATAAAATAAACCGATAATTATATTTTTGATGTAAAAGTCCAAAATATTTTAGTGGAACACAAAAAAAACACTTTTTGCTGCTTTCTAAAATTTCAGAAATGGCGCGAGGACGCTCCAGTAGCAGGTTGGCCGTGTTAGTGATACTTCCCTTATACCTCAACATTATTGACCACGTGTCACTGTCAATTGTCAATACTCCTGGCAAGTCAGGACGGACGAACGGAGAGCAGCGGAGGGGAGCGGCAGTCGGAGTCTTAGCTCGACCGCGTAGCCACGCAATTAAATATAGATTAGTGTAATACTAATAAATAAACAGTTTTGGTAGTTTAATGACTTTTATTGGGGTTAATTATCCCTTACCTTAACATGTATAAAATTGAAAAAATACTTGCGTGATATATCTTTTCAAATACGAAATTAATAAAATAGATATGCTTTATTAAAAAAAATATTTATTATTGTAAAAGTGTTTATTTTCCTTAAGACATTTACACAAATGTATTGGACGAGTCATAAAGCGTGAATTCTAAATTTATAAAGTCTTTATTATTCTTAAGATATTTAAAAAAACGTATTGATTAAGCCATAAAGCATAAATGCTAAATATTGTCACGCTTCGTATAAATTCATATTTTTCCTAATTTTAATTAATTATTTAAATGACATCCTGCACATAAAACGTTGTTTAATTATGTCGACAATTTAAGTTGCGATCATGTGCAAGGTTACTAATTAAATAATTAATAAACATTGGTTTCATAACAATAAACTGTGCAGAAGTTATAAAAGTAATCTTGAGGTAGGGTTGCCAACCATACTTTATAATAACGTATCCTACTTTATTTTCGATAAATATACATTTATACTTTTGCATAAAAATAAAGTATGCTAAAATGCTTTATTTCCAATTTTTACTGTGATACCTAAAACGAAACCCTAATTATGGGTAAACTTAACTGTTTATGGATACATATAAGTTAAAACAAAATATACTTATGATAAAAATGATTTATAACTACTGAACGAAATATTAGATGTCAGATGTGACAGGTGACATATATCGCAGATGTTACTATTCGCGATTCAAGCTAAGTGATACGCCCTCTGGAGGAAATTTCTAGAAGGTCCGTATAAGAATGATATCGTTCACTGTTGCCAGAAGTAGCCAAACTTCGCTACGTCGTCGGATTTTAGCTCTTGAAGAAGTGGATAAGACCTTTTATTTAAGAATCAAAATTTGTGTTATATATGTTATCATACTCTATATTTATTTAAGGATTTTTTTATAAAACCGATTTATTATATTGATTTTTTTTTATATTTCAGTTCATTTATTAATTTTGTTTTAAAATCAGTTCATCATTTGGCAACATTGGCGTTCGTGTTCATTGTTTACATTTTAATTTGTATCGATTACAATTCGAGTTTTTTCTTACTTTTTAGCTTTAAATTTGTTTATTTCTTATAGCGTGTGATAGTGTTTATATTAAAAATGAAATCTGCTAAAAAGTCCCCAGAAAATTGCAATCTATATGGTGTTAATGTCAAAATCAAAACTGAAGTATTCATTATTTTCCAAGTACAAGTCGTAAAATTTTGTTTTTTACGATAAATGGATATCTACAAATTCACAATATTGAAAATTTACAAAACTTTGTTTAGAATCAAACTGTAATCCTATTTTTTTGACGGTTTTATTACCATTTACATGTATACAAAGTACATACAAAGTACTACACTTCATAATATAAGAATAAGTCTAGTAAGATTTTTAAATAAGTTCATCCATAATAAACGTGTGGTACCTGAAATGTCCTTTAAACCACATAATAAAACATTTCCTGGGTTTAGTGAATACATATTTCTAGATGTTCTTGTAGCAACCAATAGGTGAATATTTCCAACAAATTAAGTCATACACATGATAAATATTATATTTATGACGAAAGCACGAGACTTAAACTTAAATTAACACGAAATGAAACTCAAAAACACTATTATAATGAGAATATTATCTAAAAACAGTTAAAAAAATCACAAATACAAAATCCGCCCAAAACAAAAACATGTAAATAAACAAACATCCTACTTATAGATGACAAATGACAGGCGCGCGAAAATTAATTTGAATCGCCAATAGGTGTGTTCTTTTATTCAACAATTGTTCCATCAGTGATTGATGACATGACGTCACTGATTAATTTCTGGTGGAAGGTATTTGCGCTGAAAATAAGAACGAACGACATTTCTCAAATGAAAAATTTGACTTTTGACATCGCTTCAAAAATTAAACCCGTTTTAATTTAAATTAACAGTAATTTATCTCTTCTGCGGTCGTTTTATATTTACACTTTTATATTATAGGTTAACTTTTACCTAAATAATCGAGTTTACACGTTCAAAAAACTTGATTAACTATCCCTTCCATTCATTAATCACATATCCATCGGCTTTTAAAGCGGATGGATGTGTTGGCTCATTGGTGAACTCACCGCTGGAAAAAAAGAACGATTGACGCATACAATCGTCTTACGAACGGTTTGCTGCAAGCGCTGGATACAGCGCTGAATAAAAGAACACGCCTTATTAGGCATTCCAACGACCTGTCAAACTGCTGACAAATGGGAACTGACAGAGTCAATGATACATATGTAGTTATATAAATTGCTCAAAGCGAGTCGTTTGCGAGTAGCCATATTGCCTCGTAAGTGCTCATTAATCAGAAACGGTTTGGCAAAACTGTGTTTACAAACCAATTTTCAGGTTTTGAATATAGTAAAAAAAAATAATTACCAACATTTTTACTTCAAGGCATAAGTTTATGTCTATTTTGAAAAACATGAATGATCAATCTATAAACTATCTATTCAATTGACCCTGTCAAATCACCAGGCCTACAGGGTTGCCATATCATAAGCTGTCAAAACCCACTCGAGCCATTTTGTTCGGAATGCCTAATTAAGGAAATTGTGTGAATATTGTCCGTTGATTTTGTTTATAATTGAAGAATTCATTTTAAAGTAAATATAATTATTTACTCTCTGTTCCCACTTTAGCTTTCATTGAGAGTTTTTTTCGGTAATGACAAAAAAAGAGAACAGAGCGTCGATAAATTAAAATTAGTTTCGATTGTAAAACAAGCTTTGAAAAAAAAATTGTTAGTATATGCTAAAAGCACACAAACATGTTTTTTTATTCGAATGTGTCAAAAAACGTCGTTCTTCGAACAGCAAACAGTCGAAAAGTAGAACTTTTGTATATACTTCATAAAATACTTTATCGGCCATGGCCTCAAAGTTAAGTGTAAAGTGTTGGATACAGATTAGAATTCTCAAATCTAAGGTAGGTTCTTTCGTACACCATTTTCGATTTTTTGGAATCAAATTCAAAGACGCCTCTAATTTTTGGAGGCATATCCGTAATGAACTCTTCGTCACTACTCATGTTTGTAATTAAGGAAAAATTATTGGAAATAATATTTCAGATTTAATTTTCTATATTTTTTTTTTAATATCTAAGCAGATTCGAATAAAAAACAATGTATTCACGGACGAAAAGTGTTTTTTCGGACTCCTACGAGTTACCAGGCGAGATGTAGTCGAGCCTGGCAAGGTTCTCGTAGTCGCCCGAAAACTCAACTTTTTGTCCTTGTAAGATAAACTACTATTAAGGCAATAAAAATATAAATTTGAAAAACACTTTGTTCTTCCAAATTCCTTATTTTTTTCTTCCAAATACTTATTTTTTTCTTATTCAAACAATTTTATACGTTTTTTTTTTAAAGTTGGCAACCCTATCTTAAGGGGACAAACAGGGCTTTTTCCACAAGATAGGATCCTCCCCATAGGAGGCTTCCCTTGTAGGAGATTCCCAGTAGCGCCTCCAAATCACTGGGACTCCGACCGAGACATAGTCCCATCATTATTAAAGAGCACGTAAATCGTGACATTTTTATTAAAAACACGTTAATCGTGACAATATTATGAGAATAATAATAAAACTATTCCCAAATAAGCATACAGGGTGTTTCAAAAACATGTTATATCGCTCGTGGAGTGATTCATTACCCAAAAATAAAATAAATAGTTCCTATCAACAAGAGTCCGCAGATGCTTTTTGCTTCAAAGATGAAATGTATTTCAATTTTACAATCAGTAAAAAAATTAGAGCGACATTTGGAAAACAGTATCAAAAACTATAACAAATCAATAAAGATGACACTTCCATACTAGATTTTTTAATTTTATTTTGTTTGATATTTAAAGAGTTTAATAAAATTGTAGCTCCTAAACGAGTACGAAATTAAACGGTGCTACTAAATAGTGAAAAGTTAGTAATGTACATATTTTTTGTTCAAAATTTTTAAAGCGCTTGTGTTCGTAAGCGAGCCTATGTTAAACCTATTTTCATCTTTTAATTGCTCAAACATTTTCTTTTTTAGTATATTGTACAATTAAAATTTAATTCTATTCATTAAAGCCGTATCGGAAATATTTTGAGAAAACCTAAAAAAATTAAAAATTTTAACACCTTATGTTTTTGAAATAAAGCATCTGCGGACGAATGTTGATAGGAACAATTTGTCTTATTTTTGGGCAAGAAATCACACCAGGAGTGACGGCAAAAATTTTTTGGAACACAGTTAAATATTATTGCATTTTTGTATTGTTGTTTCCATGAAAGTTTTAGTATGCTTGTTTTTAAGAAAAATAAATAAGATATTTTGTCAGTGTCCTATTTTTCTATAACCTTTTACTATTAAACATCGGTCTGCATTATACTAATTTCTAATTATATAGGTCATAATTATAAATTAGTTAATATGGCGACCGTGGCATTAAAAAGCTGAGGAAGACGCTATAGTGCAGGGCATAGTGGCGCATTCGTTTGCAAAATTGTTTTAATTCGTATTTTTTTTTTAAATGTCCGGAAGGCTTTTCTGATTATAAAAGTGTAAGATGACACTCGATATTTGTTGATGTTATTGTTTAAACAACGAAAAATTAATTAAGCCAGAAAAAATGCATTTTTTGCAATGAATTTTTTTTTTTTTTTTTGGTTCTTTACGATATTTCAAATAAAAAAAGTCCTTACGCCCATCATTGTATCTTTAACCCTT
The DNA here is from genome assembly GCA_927349885.1 of Psylliodes chrysocephalus. Lineage (NCBI taxonomy): Eukaryota > Metazoa > Arthropoda > Insecta > Coleoptera > Chrysomelidae > Psylliodes > Psylliodes chrysocephalus. The sequence goes on along the minus strand of OV651813.1, from coordinate 78,875,477 downwards.
TAATTGTTATGAATTTTTTAAAATCCGAAATTGACGAAATTTCTAATTTTCTTGAATTAAATAATATACCTTAAAATTTAAAATGCTATAATTTTAAATTTTTTACCGAATATTCAAACTATAATAAACAAAATAACCTAAATAAATTTTCAAAATTTTGTTTGTTGTTGCTTCTTACGCGCGTGTACTTGTAGAGAGAAGTACTATCTCACTTTCAACTCAATGTATAAGATGGGTGAGAGAAAGCCTGATAACGCGCTGAATCAATTTTTTGCTGTTTTTTAGAGGTGATAAGTTTAAAAGTTTTGTATCATGTGATTTTTTTTTTACTTTTTTAGATACTTTTGATAACTTTTAACAGAAACATTTATTCTTTTCAACCTTTTACGATAAAAAGGCTTTTGTGATCTGTGAAAAATTTCTACCTGTTACAATGAACATAGTAGGCTTACTGGGGTTATAAAATTTTATGATTTCAAAAATATCCAAGCCTTTCTCCATTTAACAAAAATAAGGAAAAAAATTTTTTCTAATATTGAGAGTAAGTACTATAAATATGAAATTTTTTATGACTTTCAATCTTTTGCACCATGAATACAAATAGGTAAAGGGACTTATTTCGTATTTTGAAAAAATTATACGTTTAACTCTTCTTCTATTTTTTTACTGTCATAAACAATTTTTACAACCTTCCAAATAGAAAATCAACCCTACCTTAGAATTTTTGGCTCGTTTTGAAAATTATTTTTCAGTTGTTAATCAGTCTTGCTCGATTCTACATCTACTGGTTTACTTTGCAGTCGTGTAATTTTCTGAGTAATAATGTCGTTCTCTTTAATTCAAAAAAAAATTAAATTATCTGACGACAAAAAGTGTTTATTTTGTGATCATGGCGAGGCGTTAGTGAAGTGTCCGAAACCTGACTGTGCGATTTAATTTGTTGATTAATGAAAATACTAGTGAACAATCTTTTTCGTGGCATCGTGGCGCCTAGGAAGCATATTGTTATAACGTAAAAAAAACAACAAACAAAATTTTGAAAATTTATTTAGGTAATTTTGTTTATTATAGTTTGAATATTCGGTAAAAAATTTAAAATTATAGCATTTTAAATTTTAAGGTATATTATTTAATTCAAGAAAATTAGAATTTTCGTCAATTTTGAATTTTAAAAAATTAAAGGGTTGAAGATACGATGATGGGCGTAAGGACTTTTTTATTCAAAATATCCTAAAGAATATAAAAAAAATTAATTCATTCCAAAAAATGCATTTTTTTTGACTTAATTAATTTTTCGTTGTTTAAACAATAACATCAACAAATATCGAGTGTCATTTTACACTTTTATAATCAGAAAAGCCTTCCGGACATTTAAAAAAAAAATTACGAATTAAAACAATTTTGCAAACGAATGCGCCAGTATGCTCTGGTCTACATGTAAATATTTTTTTTGGTATTGAATAAACTCATTATTATATTACTAGATCTACAAAGGACGTCTTTCGAGAAGGTATATGAAGCCGTCATGAATCGGTTTCCGCAGGAACAACTTGATATCACCTTAGTTTAGAGAAATTAGGTATACGGCAAGAATGATAGAAAATTATATAACAAACAACTTTTATTTTAACAATTTGTTTTCAATAAAAATTATGAATGTAACAAAGTAACTTTGATGAACTTTACAAACATGAGCCGATTTTGAGCGCTCGCCATTCTCTTAATTGTAAAGCTATCGACTCTAACAGAACACTATTTAAAAGTATATTTATTCAGGTATAATGAGGTTTTTGAAACATTTCAAATAAATGAAAGCAGATTAAAATATGAGGGCGTGGCCTTCAACATGAAGAAATGCTTCTCTTTAGGACACTAGCCCTAGATGGTAGACTATAAATACTAGGGTAGCACTCTCGGGGGTTTTTAGTCACAAATATTTTCTAGATGAAGACTGGACAAGAATTTTTCATTTCAGACTAGTCATTTGCGTATAATTCTTAAAAATTCATTTTTTTTAATGCATCTAAAAAAATATGTAAGCCATTGCAAATAACCCAGGAGCAATTATTGAAAGTAGATCATCAGAACACAGAACTGGGCCAACATACCAATTTGAAGCTTTATTCTAATTTTTCACAGATATTAAATTTTTGTTAAACTCTTTTTTTTAGTTAGGAAGCCATCAACTGGAAAATAATGTAATATCCTCGAATAACTCGAAATAGAAGCTATTTTACCAATCGACTTAAAACTTTTCTAAAGCATGTTTTACCAACATCTCACTTTTTTAAATAGCATCTATTAGATGAGAAATTTTATTACCAATCGACAACATTATTTTCCAGTTCATGAACTTCCATAAAAAAAAATAAAAAATATTTATGAAAAATGAAAATTTGGCAACATTGCTATATGTAATGACATACAGGGCTGGTATATCTAAGGAGGGTCGCGACATAGGAGTCCATTTTGGACGCCATTTTTTTCTAAATAGTAGTTGCCCGTTGATCTGGCAACCAGTAGTCGCCAGGCTTACCAATATAAGGAAAAAAATCAATGTCTTTTTTAAATGACATTTTCATTATAAAATGCTCATATTTTTTAGGATAAAATATTTCAATATATAAATTATTAATAATCTCACATGTACATAGAATACGTAGTGAAAAGTAAAACACTCTCACTTTTGTGCTGTTTTGGTTTGGTTTATTTTAAAAGGTAATTGAAGAGATGAAGACAATTTTCTTATAGATTAGGATGCATAACAAATTATGGCTCCCTTTTTTTAGAGCTCCAGTCCCCTAAGTCTATTTATTTTAGGTCTTTTTAAATTGTTGGTAAGTATTATTCACTTCATTTGTATGTTTTTATTTAATTTAAATAATTTTGAGTAATATCTTGAGATTAGTTTTTTATACATTTTAGCATGTATTTGTTGGCTACATATTACAAAGGATGGCTTTGAAATACCTTTACAACAGAGGTACTTTCCTAAAACTGGCCGAAATTTGAAACTGAATACAGTTCTTAGAATAAACCAAAGTTTAGTAGCCAAGCAAAATATCTCCAGAATTATAAACGTATAAAAACTATAATAGGAAACATGTATGGCTTCGAATAGAAATTTACCTAAATTAGCATATCTAGTGAATATTGTATTTAAAGAATATATTTTTAATCAAAACTTTTGTGCTTCTACTCCAATACTAACCATATAGAAATGCATATGCATTTTATAGTATTAAGCAAGATTCGGATCAAATATACCCACAATTTATCAACATTAAACTAAAATAAAACATTTCAAATAACACCTGTTTTTTATTTAAATAAAATATGTTAAACATATTATGTGTTTATTAAATACATAAATTAGTCTCAACCACACATTTTTGTTTGTTTTTACTTTTAGTGTAAAAGTGACTACTAATTCACAGTCTTTCAAGTTTATTATTTAAAGAGACCAGCTACTACAAAATATCTTATTGATGATAACTAATTTCTATTAATAATGGTTTTGCATTTATTAACATTTTACAGCACTTTGTTTATATGAAACATCTATTCAGCTCTTAATTAAATCACATTTAAATCAAGTAATTACATTTTCATATGTATTCTTATTAGAACTTTTTTTTTTAATTTGAATTTTTTGACTGTGGTAACTGAGTCCATTCACCAAATCACAAACTTAGCCACTTAAAAATGTTGAAAAAGAATGTCATAAAGGTAAAATTCCTTCTATAATGTTTTCCATGCAATTTTAGGTTGTAAACGTTTTGTCCGGTTTTGTCCAACACCTTTTTACAATTTATCCCAAGCAATACTATGAAAGATTTAAATCCTGGATTTACAGCATTCATTTTTCTATGCAGCATTCAGTTTTGAGATGAGTGCAGTCAAATGCAGTTTCAAAGATAATTTTCACATGAACACTTATTTACCACAGCACAAACGCATGTACGTATTCATGTAACATTAAAATAAAGTGGAAACAAATTGCATAATTTGGTATATAAAAAAGTACAAAATGTTTTTAGTTTTAATTCGACATTCGACTAATAGTCCAGTCATTATAGTAAGTTCACCTCGGAATTCGAGATACCCAGCTGTAAGTCTGCAAATACTTGTATATTGACAAACTAAAAGTTGTCTCAAAACCTACATATGGTAGGGTGTACGCAACTATTAAATTTCAAGGTCAAAGGTCACAAAAATCGTTTTTTGCGCTTTTTTTGTAAATATCTCATTTCCTATGGGTTTTTTGCTATTTCTATTTATTATCAATATTGTAGAATACAAAATTCTCTACAAATTTTGTTTAAAAAATAGAGGGCGGAGAGAGCGCGGTCACAGCATCACTTCAGGTCAACCGGTGCCTCCGGTCGAAAACGCTAGTTGATTAGCTATCGATAAATCAATGATTATAAATATTTGTCAATTTTTATTAACTATTATATTATATTTTATAATTTTTTTCCTAACCTATCCACTTTTTATTCAGTATTAATTTATTTAACAACACTTACCTGCCCATGTAATTGCAGAATTGTTAATGAAAATATAGGAATTATATTTGAATTTTAACCTAATTAATATTAATAACTTCTTACATGATGAAAAAAAAAACAAATAAATTATGAATTAATCTTTTTATTAAAAAATATCATTCAATACTTTTATTTTTATTAAAAGTAAAAAAATGGAATAAAGGGTACAAAAACTACAATTTATAGTTTTAATCATCTTCCTCTTAATCGTCGTCTTCCGGCTGCTGGTAAATTTCAAACTGGTCTTCATTATCGTCTTCAACGACATTTGTCTTAAGTTCTTCCATGATTTCGGGGTCAAAGGTTCCATCTTCATTAATGTCGCTCTGATATGGTAGAGCATTGAGACAAGCTTGCCCATTACATTGGCCACAAGCTAAAGAGCATTGCAAGTCCGCTTTCCTGCATCCGCATCGCGAACCACAACCACTCTTGCAGTTCCAGAAAATTGTATTTAGCAAATCTTCTGGAGCAGGTGGTAAAATTGTCATGATAGGCTCCAGAAAATCGTTTCGCATTGTCCAACCCCATACCTGGTAATATTTGCAGCTTGTAATTTTTCAATTAACATATTAATGAGCATATCTTTGTTATTTCGATTTGATAAGAATTTTTCTTGAGTAACTGGTACAACCATTGTTTTATCGAAACAGACTTCATACGTTTTTGAAAGTGCAGCAGTTCTTCTCTGCTGCTCCATAGCTTTTACGTTCTTACTGTAGTCTGAATTTTTTTAAACAAAATTTATAGAGAATTTTGTATTCTACAATATTGATAATAGCAAAAAACCCATAGGAAATGAGATATTTACAAAAAAAGCGCAAAAAACCGATTTTTGTGACCTTTGACCTTGAAATTTAATAGTTGCGTACACCCTACCATATGTAGGTTTTGAGACAACTTTTAGGGTGTCAATATATAAGTATTTACAGACTTACAGCTGGGTATCTCGAATTCCGAGATTCTTACCTAATTTAAGCTTAAATGACTGGACTATAAGAGGAAAACAGTGGTTCATTCCACTTGTACCGTATTGACATTATTATGCACGATGCACGTTAAAATTAGATGTCTTGTTTTTATAATACTATTACGGCAGGACAAACGATAACCGTGGATTTCGCCAAGCGAATATCATAAAAGTGTTGCCAACTTAAGCTGACGTCTATTTCCCCCCTAGCCTCAGTCAAAAAAATTTAAATATACAGAGTGATCCATTTATAAAATCAAACTTAGTGGCATGTCCGGTAAAATCAGAAGTCGGCCATTTTGTTTACTGATCAACAGTGTCAGACTGATGTAGCGGTGAGGATTTTACTCAAATGATGGTATGGCTTGCTTCTAAAAAAAATGGAAGCTAAACTTACATTACAGTTTTTTTTTAAAGACAATATAAAAAATAAATAATATTGCGCCCCCCCAGGGGGATTATATGGGCCATATATTTTTCTCTCTCCAATAAAACTAACACCAATCTTAGAGGTCGCTGATATTGCTGGTTTTTTTGACGTCTACGTATAGATTAGAACTAGAACTGACAATGTTATGAATGTTGTTATGATTAAAATTAATTTAATTTGGGCCCCGTTTATTTCTTTTAGTCTGATTTTGTACAATTAATTTTCTTTGGGGGGAATGTTTATTTTCGCATACTATTTTTTGCATGAAGCAATTTCTGGAACCAAACTCGCGTTTTTGTACACGTTTCTTTCTAGAGGTAAGTAATTTCCTATTTATTAAGAAAACCACTGTATAATGTGTGTGTTAAATTGTTACAGCTACGTTTGTTCATTAAGTAGGTAGATGAATGTCTCGACAGCTTTAATGGCAGCACAAAGTTCCCACCTACTAGAAAAGAAGTAAAATGTATACTGAGTAAAAAATCTCTGCACATGTAGTATTGGCAAAGGACTTTTGAAATGATTAGAGACTGGCTATTTCTTAAACGCCTTAAACGCCTACCTCTAATATTAGAAGATTGTAGAGTCATTTAAACGAAGAAAAAAAATTGAATCACAAAAGGGCAGAATTTTAAATCAGGAAGCATTGGAAAATAAATTTGGGGACATCAGGTCGGTTTTGGGTTTTAGAGAGAGATCAATCTCAAGAAAAGTTAATTTATCCTGCAGAACAACCAGTAGTTTAAGTAGCATCTGCTATAACTTTATTAGATTTCCCTGATAATAAATTGTAATATACCAATTGTTTCAAATTTAAATTGAAAAAGAGTTAAATTCGAAATTAGATTTTTCATGGGTAAAATGTTATATTCATTCAAACATCGCCAGGTAATCTATAATTAAGGGAGTATGGAAAATAGGTATACTCTGGTAAGGGATGACAAAAAAATTTCAAAAATGTATTCATCTTTAAATAGTGTTTATTATTATTATTTGCTATGTTTGAAAAGTACCTCCTGCTGCAGAGCAGATCGAATAGATTAGACGACTAGTTGGAGAAGGTCCACCTAGTCACCAAATTAGTAGATTAGGAAAACTTTTACATGACTGGGGACACAACAGGAATGCACACACACAAGATACACAAACAGACGACATAACAGGGGTAAGCCTTCAGCAACGTCCTGTTTAAATGATGATATTATGTCATCCTTCATTCCCTTTTAGAAGGCATGGCATATAAATCTATTGATCTTGATGACCCTAAGAGGAGTTAGCAGGGGGTGTACGGAATGGGTCTAGCAGGTTTCGATCCAGTTTAATAGGATGGGGAACTTACTCGACTCGGGCCTTATACATTTGTGTGAGTGTATGAGTGTGTTTGTTTCGTTTCATAGTCAGTCATAACATATCGATACCTTTTTGCCAGACTAACGTAAGCGACATTTGTTAAAATGGCACTTATGATATTCTGGCAAAAAGGTATCGATATACTCTATACTTTATAAAATATTTGTTACATTGTTTTTTAAATATATTATAAATATATACAACTGTGACTTTCTTTGTAATTTGTCCCAAAATGATACGAGGTACTTTCTAAACGTAGCAATTGTAGTTTGTTTTTCTGTACCTTACAAAAATATAATTTATAGAAAAAGAGTTTGGTGTATTATTTTTCCAAGTTTAAATATTTAATAATCAATAGAATTTCAAGTTTTTTTTTTTTTAGCGAAATTTACAAGAGTAATAAAAACTATGTTCACTGCTTATATTAAACTGATTAAAACTTCCTTTATTAAAATGATTATTTATATGATAAAAACATTTGATGTTATTGGAAGCTTTTATATTTTTTTAATATACAGTGAAATAATACTTTTTGTTTCTCCTGTAAATTTGTGTAGAAAAAATATTTATTTCTGAATCCATGTTTAAATTTCCCGACCTAAAGCATTTTTAAATTTTCCCGCTAATTAAGTGGCGCCATCATAGACTGGTTGTGGTTACAATCGCCCAAACAACTTTTACCGAACAAAAAAATACATTGAGTTAAACGTCTCGCTGGGTTGTCTCGGACCGATATCAGTACTTGGAAGGTAAACTGAACTATACCTTTCCAGGGGTACATTATACCTACTAGGAGTGGCCAATGTCATAGGCGTAGTCTAAGGAGGAAGAACGGGTGTGAAATGCATACTATATTTATACACTGTGTTTCAGTATAAGGTACATTCCAGCGAGATATGAGTATAATGCGGTACATAAAAATCCAACACTTTTTCAAGATAGATTTTTACTAACTTAAAATGCAAATTTAATTTTTTTTATCAACTGCAATGTATAAGTTGTACTATTTGTTTTAAATATGGCTGATAATTTGATTTCAATATTTCACTTTCGCGTTTTTTTGGGCCAGGAAAATTTATCATGAAAAAAAAAAATGACTTACTTTTTGTTTATCTATCAATAGGTCGCTGAGTACACCTCGTACTGAAATATGTATGTACGGCTTATCTACCGACGTAAAAAACAATTATTATTTAAAAGGCCAAAAAACTCACGTCCAAGGAAATTAAATGTTTAAGGACCGACTGATTTTTTAACTAAAAAAAATATATAATTTTATTTTACAATTTTTTTACCATAGTTTTTTATTTTACCATTTTTCTACAAGATTTGGTAGGTACTTTTATTTTAATGCTGCATATTTAACTATTATTCTGTTATTTTTAAGTTTAAATACGTTTGTACAAAACAAGATGTATATTTTTTTAATCAGAAACTGATTTCAAATGAAATCGAACGTGGGAAAAATTGTAGGAATTATAAAAGTTTGTGTGGGAAAAATGGGAATTTGTTTGCGCATGTGTGGAAATATTTGTTAAACATTGTGTAACACTTAAGTCAAAATGTATTGTGCTGGGTAAGTGGAGATCACAGTGTCAGGCTGTCAGAATTCTAGGAATTTATGGCCTTGGCAAATTCCCAGAATTGCTAGAAAGTTTTGTCTTCTACAATCACTTCAAATTCCATGCTACACCGAATTCCACTTCAGACATTGCGAGCGATCGACCAAAAGAGCCTCGCGATCGACTTGTTGGCCACCCCTGTACTATACCATGCATTAGTGATGGCACAATAAAAGTTGACTAAAATAAAGTATAACACTATGTTTAATAAACGTACGAGTTAAACAACTCCATGTAAACATAATGTTTTTAACTCTCACGATAGTTGTATTATTTATAGAGGCATGTTGGAGGTATATGTCACTATGTCAGAGAAAATTTGTTATCAGAACATAGAAATAAGTTACAAAAATTAACAAAATTTAATTAGTTATAATATTAGTAAACAATACATATTGTGACAAAAATTGGGGCTAACTGCATTTCTTGTTAAAATATAATTAATATAATGTACTCGTAAATATGGAACACAAAAAGTGTCCAAACAATATTCAGATGCTCTACTGAAAAGTTAATTAGAATGATATAGTGTAGTTTACCTGCGAGGTACTGATATACCTATTAAATAATTTTCAAAACTTTGACTTAATCATTCTTTTATTGTACCTATTTTATTAGTAATATTATGTGGCATTGATATGATAAAATAAACATTTTAGTTCACATGTTTTATTTTTCAATAAAAGGTATTTTAAAAAATATATTATTTTATATTGTTACACAAAAATCTATTAAGCTTTCTGCATAATCTGATTAGTATTCAAAAATAATGTTAAAGTATGAAGAAAAGTCAGCTGACTATAACTAATAAAGTTTATAGATGGTTTTCAACGCATTAAAAACAAAACAAATATTACAATAACTAAAATATTCACTTTTTAACATAACAAAACAAAAATAATTCTTCTTCAATGTAAATCAACGTTGGCGTATTTAGTAGATTTCTACTTTTTTGGTCAATTAGATTTTTTGGCTAGTTTAAGTAGATTTTAGTAGATTTCTATAAATTAATAAAAAAAAATCCAATTACTCAAAACTTCCAATTTAAAAAATTGTGTTGCTAAAAATGATTGCTAAAAACGTTAGGTTATAACTAGGTTAGGGCGATTATTAAAATAAATCGATTATTTGAAATAATCAGCAAGTTAGTTAATAGTTGTGCAGCCGGTTGCAAGAACGATTGTTAAAATCTCTCGTTAGCTAATGAACCTATAACTTTATTCACTCCATAAATTATCTTCTAAATGGTAAATTTGGCTACGGTTCGTTTTCAAATGACAATATGAAGTAAAGTAGACGATATTCGAGATACGTTTCTATCAAGAGTCTCTGTCTTTACCCATTTAATAGAACACACAGCAGATGAAGACGAACGATATGTTCTTGCATTAAGCTCAAAATTTGCCATACGTCGCTTCGCGTTACAACACCTGCAAATGAAGTCAAAAGCGCCAAGAGCCGAGACTAGACGAACTTTTAACGTGATAATTGTTTACAAAATATACTTATATTTGAAAATACGCAAAGAAAACGAATTTTAAGAAGATCTAACAATGTGAAAATTTGGATTTTACGATGGAAAACAAAGGATTATTCACAAATAGTAAGTACTTTAACTATAAGAAATAATATTTCTTTATTTTTAAATAATGTTCTTTTAGCAAAACTTAATATGCAGTGATAAGACTTTATTAATAATGAAAAAGTACATTAAAAATCAAATAAAAATTAAAAAGTTAATGGTGTTTTACTTTTTTATTATTAATAAAAATAAGATACATTTATAAAAGCTAAAATTCCTGAGCAACATTTATTTTCATTAACTATTTAGGAATTAACTTATGAGGGTTTGCATGTGGTCATTTTCATAAACAAAAATAAATAGGTAAGTAGTAAAAGTCACCACAAAATGATTTTTACTGTTTAAATTGTTTCGGTTTCGGCCCAAGGGGTGTCATCAGAACTCAATGCAGCTATTATGTATGGATTTTTTTTTATTAAGAAGAGGACAAAGGTATCCAATAGTGATGTCTTCAAGATGAGACAAAGAGCGGATTGCTAGAAGAGGGGAAAAGTTTTTTTTATAAGTTGAGTATAATATATTACTGGTTGTTAGAGAAGATGTATTTAGGCTGGTTATATTTAACTTTATTAAGAAAGGTATGGAACAAGTACCTAAGTGTCTTCTGACTAGGAAGAAAGCGATGACGTAATAACTGAGATTGTGGTACCTGCGAAAGAGGTGATAAACAAAAATCACCCTCCGTAAACCAGCTTTTGTATCCCAAGAGACTAAATTAGTACCAGTTGGCTAAAGTAACATTAATAACTTCAGTAATAACCATAAAACAATGTCACTAAGATATTTAATAGAACTAATAGGAATTTAAGAATCTTAAGAAATCATAAAAGTTACTAAAGGTATTTTCAGTATAAAACTTGTTCTACTAGATCATGTGGGATACGGATATTGTTTAAGGCTCGTTACTATTCTAAAAAGAAAAATGCGGTTACAGATTGACCTTAAAACAGCTCCCTATATATACTTTTTTATGCTTTTGTCACAATATGTAGACCTTTTTCAAAATTCTGATGTGTCGAATTTTTTTCCTCGGCATTTATTTCTTTTCTAAGTTGGACATTTTAAGAAAAACCTAGCTAAATTTAAAAATTATAGGGTATGCAAGATTAATTAGTTATGGCCTAAAAATTATTGAATACATATTTATTTATTGGACCATTAACTAAAGGGTCGTTATGTCCGATTAAAAAACAGTTGAATAAAAATTGTGGACACTGCCATCTTTGAAAAATTTAAATTGAAAAATTATAATCCAATTTTTTTATATACATTAATATTTATACATATACAGGGTGGCCACTTTTTTAATGGGATTGTATTAGTAATTTCCAAACCATACTAGTTAGAAAGTCGGTTGAATGGAGAAAAAGTTGCCTATCTCGAAGCATAATCTAGCGGTGAAAATTAATCGAAAATAGCAGGCACGGCTCTTGAGATATTTCAATAAAAGGAAATTCGATCTTTTCGGTTTTTTGGTTATCGTTCATTTATTTTCAGAACTACTAAAAAATATTTTAAAGGTTTTTTATTTGATAGTAAATTTTCTTTGATTTGACGTTTTCATATTTTGCATCCAACGTTTCGTATTATCCAGACCACCCTCAACTTATTTTTTTTAAATATGGACCTGGATATTTTATAACATTATTTGAAATAACTTTTTGTCCTGCATCCAGCGGTGTATTACACAATGGCATTCAATGACGGTTTTTGGGTAATATGGACCGTAATCCAAATTTTATTTAATTTACGCTTGGTTTCAGCCATCTTTAGTTGAATCAACATGTCATGCTCCTCGATAAAAAAATAAAATCAATTCTTACAAAATTTATGTAATTTTTCGAAAATTAAACATTCATCAACAACAACAATAGTAATGTAGAAATTTTAAAACGCAATTAATGATAATAACAAAGAGAAATTCAGTTTTTGTTAGTCATAATCAAATTATTTGAAAATATCAATAAAATTAATTGAGTAATTGTACAAAATGCCTGCCATCTTCTTCAATACATTTAGCAATTCTGATATTCATATTTCTTATGCTATTGCTTATTTCTTCTTCTTGCATATCTTCCAATGTATCTTCAATCTTTTCGCGGAGATTCTCAATTGCTGCATTTGGTGTATTATACACTTTATTTTTGAGACGTCCCCACAAATAAAAATCTAATGGATTCAGATCTGGCAGGACACGCCACTGGACCTCTTGTTCCAATCCATGAATTGGGAGAAGTCTGATTCAAATAATCCGTGACCATTCTTGAATTGTGTGGACCACATCCATCTTGTTGGAACCAGATTTCGTTAAGACGATACTCTAAAGGAAGATCATCTAACATATCCTGCAGTATATCTAAATATTTTTCTGCAGTAAGGTTTCCGTCAATAAAGTATGGTCCCAGTAATTTATTATTTAACAAACCGCAACACATATTCAAAGAGAAACGATATTGATGTCTCACTTCTTGGATTAGGTGAGGATTTTCCGTGGCATAAAAATTTTTATTTCTTCGATTGAACATACTAGAATTTGTAAATGTTGTTTCGTCTCCCCAAATGATATTGTGTGGAAAGTTGTTATTAATTCTTACCTTTTGTTTAAACCAATTACAAAATCGCAATCTTCTTTCAGGATCATTACGATATAGTTTTTGTACAGCTTGGTATTTGTAATCATGGTATCCGTGTCTCTTGATTATCTTATTAACAGCACTTTTTGATAAGTTACATTCACCTGCAATAGTCCTCGACCCAACTCCTGGATTTATTCGAATTTGAGCTAAGACATTAATATCGTTGACTGGCTCCTTTCTTCGAACATACGGAACTCTAGCTTTATCGAATGTATTATGTTCGAGAAGAGTTGTAGACAAACGCCGAAAATTTTTTATACTTGGTTGCATTCTGTCGGGATATACATCCTCGTACCTTTGTTTTGCTCTGAACGAATTTCTGTTGTTTGATGTATAATTCGTACATATCTCGTCTTTTTTCTGCAGTGTATCTTACCATATTGAAGTTAGACTAGGTACCAAGAAACACACAAAAAACTTTTGAACAATGAGAAATTTTCGTAAAGCAATAAAGAGCAACATAATAATAATGTGACAGTTCTTGTTATATGGATTGTTTTCACGGCCTACTATATTTTATAACAACATTAAAAAAGTGGCCACCCTGTATACATTTTTATATAATATTTTAAATATTTTGAATTTAATATCAAGGTAGGTAGTAGTATAGATAAAATAATATGCATATTATTTTCGGGAAAAATCAAGCTTTATAAGGGGATGAAGCCTATTGATTCTGAAAACAATCTGATTGAAAATGAGGGTCTGATAAACTGTAAAGAATATAATATAGAATGACAAGCATTATACTTCTTCAATCTAGTATATTAATTAAAACTACCTAATTTATTCTGTAAGATCACATTACAAATAATCTAAATGATGACATATTAAAAATTACATAATTTAACGTTGGTTACAAAACGTTAGATTCTGTAAATATACAGAACTGTTTTTGCAGTGTAACTACAAGTTCTAATTTGTTTTTTATTTCTCTCCAATATTTTACATTTAATTGCAAAAAAATATGGGGACATGTGATTTTTAGTTAAAACGCCCATTTTTAAAATTAGAGTAATAATCTGCAAACTTGTGTTTTTGATGAAATTTTAACAACACAATTTTTTTTATATGCGATGATAAAGGGTGGGTAATTTATAGTGAATAAACCTGTACGTTACTAGATATAAATAATTCCAACTTTCATCACTAAAAATGACGTCTTATAGCAAATATTTGATGTACCTGAATTGAATCGTTCAAGACAGGCTAAGTATTTCTTTTCACAATTTGATACGTTCTACTTTTATACAATCTAACGCAATACTTTTTTTAAAATCACACATGCTTGCGATGGCGCGTTTCTTAATATAAGAAGGTAATAAATATCTTTTAGTAAATGCTTTAGGCGGCCTTACTGTGGTATCGAAAACTAACCTTGTAATTAACTTGCTAAAACCTCGAATTGAAGAAAAAAATTAGCTAAACTCGACTCTGAAGAATTACGAAATAGTTCATACCTATTCTGCCCTCCTAAGCCAAAAAGCGGTATCTCACTTCAAGTGAGTTTCGAGAAAATACACATTTTCTAAAAGTTGTTCTCGCGTTCCCTCGAGCCGAAAAAAATAATTTAGGTACCGCTGGATTACTTTGAATTATTTTTTGTTTATTAATATTATTTTTGAAATTCTTATATCGTATATGGATATGTAGCCATTTAGCTTAGTATTAATGGCAAACCATTAAGCCTTTTAGTACATATAAGTGAAGTTGAGATAATGTGAAATTGTTATAAGTTTTTTTTATGTTCTGATTGATATTTTGTTATTTTTATTAGTTCATCTGAGGCGGAATTTTTCAAGCTATCTGATGGGTTAAAAAATAGAAAAGTCGCTTTTTTTTAGATGCCGCTTTTTGGCTTAGGAGGGCAGTATTAAGAGCAAACTGAACCTCTCGCAAAAGCAAAAATCTTTTAAGGATTTTTTAATATAAAATTATATTAACACGCTCGCTACTGGGAATAATTCGCCATATTATGTTTCTCGAGAATATTAAATTTGTGCAACGATAAGGCAGCACTCTACGGAGACGTTTAAGAAAAAAAGGTGGGAATACCTCCCATTTGAAAACTACCTACTAGATATTTATTAAAACAAAAAGTAGCAAATTTTCATAGATTTAATATAGAATGAGGCGAAAATATATTTTTTTTAAATTCCTTTTAAAATGTTCAAAATAAATGCTTTTCGAAGGTTTACAAAAAAATTTAAGGTCTCTCCACCCTAAGTTTTATTATTATTGGTATTTCCTGAAAATTTCATAAAAATCGGACTAAAAATAAAGGTTCAGAAGGAATTATAAATTTTCAAGATGTTCGGTTTGCTATTAATCCCCTGCGCATTTAACCATAGTAACTGTTTACAACCAAATAGAATTTAATTTAATAGTTATGAGTTATGATTATGACCAAGAAAGTTTACAATACACTCATAAACATTTTGAAAAACATAACACATCTGGAAGATTTACCCATAAATAATGCCATCTGTGAAATGTTTTGTTCACAAAGGGTCAAGAGGCACAGTAACCATAAAAAATTAAGATTTAAAATACGTTGATAGGAAGTGTGTTTGTCACTGATTTTAAAAAGATAATATTTATATTTTTGTGCTTATTCAGGGTGTCTATTCTTGAAACTGGGGAGAGAGAAATATTGAGAGACAATTTTAACTTTCTAATCCCTCGTAAAAATTCGTATTTATGAAATCAAATTCACCAAAATTGGTGGAATATTTTCTCTCAAAACTTTCTCCTAATTTTTTTTTGGCAGGGAAAATGAAAATAACGAGAGAATTCAATTCACAAGCATGCGCAGTGCGTGTCAGAATTTGAATAAATAAAAAAATTAAAATACATTTATTAGATCAATCATTAAAGATAATCAATTCACATTAATTAGAAAAGTTTTCAAACTTTGTTGGAATATTTCTTGGAACTAAATAATAATAAATTTAATTTTGCAACTGTTTCTGAGGTCCGGAATATATTAATAATTGCAAAAATTTTAAATTTATTATACTTTAACATATTATTTTTGTAAATCAACAATATTGTTTACATTATGGTTACAAAAATTGCAGGTGCTGCACGTATGACATAACTCGAACACATTTTTGGAACATCTATTCCAATTTAAAACCTTCTATTTTGCACGCAAATATTTTTTTGTTAAAAAATGGCAAAACGTTTATTTTGCTCTAATTTTGTCAAAAAAATGCAAAAGTTTTGAAAATTAGTCGCAAATGTTATTTTTAACGACCTGTAAATTTGCAACCTCGAACAAGGTCCATAACCTTGAAAAATTAACAAAAATATTAAATTCGCACTTTTTGCCCTCGCAATTTTTTTTAAGTTGATAAAATTTGCAACCTTCCAAGATTAGCGCAAATAATTGTTAATTGTCTAAGGCCAATTTTGCATTGCAAAATTAATACAAAAGTTTTTCAAATCTAAGGAAACAACTAAAAATACATTCACAAGTAATATCGAATCTGTAACCTTACACCTTGCAAATATTTAAATAATTTCCTGTTTACCGCATTGCGGGGAAAACCATGGCGCTTTAATTTTTAAAAATTTATAAATAGAAACTAACAGAAACATTTTCGGAATATAAAAAATGCGTAAAGTTATAACTGAAGGTGGATCCTAAATACTTGTACAAAACTAATTCAGAGACTAAAATATTATTCATCATTATTTTAAGGATTGCATGCATTTGCCAGAAAAGAGATTTCTAACAAATGACAAAAAATACCTACATTACATTTTTCGGTTAGAGAAAAGTCCCTAAAGTTTAACAAGAAATGCCAAAGAAGGCAGCAGGGCACCTAGGGAATTTTGAGTTGAACTCTTGCCATATATTTTTTTTTTTCAAGAATCAAGGTGCTCTGCTAACTTCGAACGAATCCAGCAAAGCACCTCAGTTTGTTAGAGCTTTTTTTCTAAAAACAAATACAACACATTTTTAGTTTAGGATATTTTTAAGCTCTTTAAATATTATAAAACTTTACTAAAAAATTGCTATTTTTAAATAATACAGGGTGCTTTGTTTGAACAAAGTCAGCAGAGCACAACGGTTTATTAATTTTTTTTCTTCTACTACTTATACCACATTTTTAGACTCTTGAAATATAGGTTTTCGAGGAAAAAAAAAGTACTTTTTAAACAAAGCCAGTAGTGCACCTCGGTTTTTTAAAGCTTTTTAAAAAACAACCCAAACATTTTTAGGTTATTTTTAGGATTTTGAAATATTATAAAACTTTTCTAATAAAATTGCTATTTTTAATTAATACAGGGTGCTTTGTTTGAACAAAGTCAGCAGAGCACAATGGTTTATTAATTTTTTTTTCTTCTACTACTTATACCACATTTTTAGACTCTTGAAATATAGGTTTTCGAGGAAAAAAAAAGTACTTATTAAACAAAGCCAGTAGTGCACCTCGGTTTTTTAAAGCTTTTTAAAAAACAACCCAAACATTTTTAGGTTATTTTTAGGATTTTGAAATATTATAAAACTTTTCTAATAAAATTGCTATTTTTAATTAATACAGGGTGCTTTGTTTGAACAGAGTCAGCAGAGCACAACGGTTTATTAATTTTTTTTTCTTCTACTACTTATACCACATTTTTAGACTCTTGAAATATAGGTTTTCGAGGAAAAAAAAAGTACTTTTTAAACAAAGCCAGTAGTGCACCTCGGTTTTTTAAAGCTTTTTAAAAAACAACCCAAACATTTTTAGGTTATTTTTAGGATTTTGAACAATCCTGAACTGAATTATTACTAACAGTAACGATTTCGCAGGCGCAGTAGTTAAACAGCGTTCGCGGAACAAAAAGAACTGAACTATTGGTTCTATCCTGCGTTCGCTGTAAAATAATTATTGGGTTTGGACCGCTTGTCTATACCTGAAATACCGGGATATAATAGGAATTGCGCGCGCGGTAAAAGTTCAGAATTGATAATGATTCGAGCATGCGCTCAAAGTATGAATTAGTAATTCTGAATCAGTTCAGGATTGTTACCGCGAACGAAGCTATTATAAAACTTTTCTAATAAAATTGCTATTTTTAATTAATACGGGGTGCTTTGTTGGAACAAAAAACAACTACTTATGCCACATTTTTAGACCATTTTTGGCTCTTGATATATTATCAAGCATTTCGAAAAGAAAAAATCTACTATTTTTAATGCTAGCTTTGAACGAGGTTAACAGCCCAGCAAACATTTTCTATATTATTAGTTATAACTCGACTTGGTAAAAGTCATATTTGCTTATTGAAGTAATTATTACGTAAAATTGACTGTAAAAATATACCTCCAATTATAATTTACCAAATGGTTCTAATTTATATTTACGTAAATTATACCAAGAAATCTACCTCCTACACAAATTTGCTTAAAATTTATTTTAACCAAATCAGAAAATATAGTCGATTACTCATTTAGTTGACCTAAAGGTCACCCTGAAGAAATAAGCATTAACTTTTTTGTAGCAATTACCTGAAAAGTCTGCACCAAAGTAATTTCGACTATAAACTACCAATTTAAAAACTAGCCATACATAACCTATCTGTAAAATTTATATTATTCAGGTTATTTTAACAATTAGGTTGTTCACTTATTCTCAACGTCGTTATTCTTTTTGGCCAACGTAAACTAAATGTGATGTGTATTTATTTTAAAACAACAGTTTATTTATCAATAATTTATTTAAACACTTATTTATTTTATAACACTACTGTTCTAATTTATATATGTCTTTAAACTGATCACTATTTATCTTCACTGTCCATATAATAACTGATTGCCTCTTGGTTCTCCACCAATATTTATATACAAATTTAAAAGTTTGGCGAATGAGCTAGAAAGTTCACCAAATTCTCTAGAAACATTATCCCGTCTTTTCTCGAACATTAATCGAAAACTCTTCCGCCATAGTCGTCACATAGGTTTGGTCTTAGGGGTTTAATTATGTATGATAATCGGACAAGTTGAGCCTCAAAGGCCAAATAATACAGAGAGGGACTTGGAGTATTAGAGCATGACTCAATAATGAAATGGCTCACATTACATTAACTCTCTTGTGGTATGGATAGAGCTTTAAATGAATACAAAAAATAATAAATCATAGCGCTTATATTCATTTATAGGCAAGTTTATGAGTCTGAGACTGCTGGGTTTCGAGTCCCAGACCAGACCATGTGGATTTTTAATTAAATTGCATGGTTCGGTTTAGGATTTGATGTGTGGCGTATTAATAGAAATTCAATTTCTGTTGATATGACATGCAGATTAAAAAAATTCGCCATACATTACCGTCTCGATGATGGTGGGTGAGGTTTTCCGGGTTTTCCTCACCTGTAAGTCAAATGGCACCATCAATCATCTTTAAGTCGCCCCGGAGCGCCACGGCAAATAATAATAATAGCCATCCCTTCCCCTACACAAGTCGTTCAGTCGACTTCAGGGGTTGAAATTCACTCGTAAGGGGGTGAATTAGGGAGAGTATTATTATTATTATTATATATACTTCCAATTTTTTTCGTAAAGTGAAACGTTTAAAATCTTAAGTGCAGTATAACGTGAAAAATAAACAAATAAATCCAGTATCCAGTAAATTGACTAGCCAACACACATTAAAAAAAAAATTACACTAAGTATAGTTGAAATATACCAATAGGTAGCATTTTCAAAAATAGGACCTAAATATGTTATATTTACCTATAGGTAAATTTTTGATAAAACATACAAGTTATTAATTCTTTAAATAAGTAAAGTTAACTAACATGTCGTAAACTTTAAGGTAATTCAACTTAGTCAAAAGCTATTTGTAAAATTCGTAAATTTCCATAGTCGTATTAACTTTTAGGTCGAATTAGTATAATGTACAATATATAAATATTGAATCGTCGCAATCACATTACATATATTTTTGTTATCGACATTTATTTATTTTAAATCTTTGCTATGAATTAAGTAGGTATGTTTTACTTGTGTTGGTTCCTTCCTAGAATATTTCTATAGATTACCAAATAAGTATAAAATTTATCTTTTTATGGACTTGGTGTTATTGGTTATCTGCAAATATGTTTGTAGTTTCTACCTGAAGGTATTTAAATCAACGTCGATTAACGTTATACTGACGTCAAATTTCCATAGAGAAGTACTACTAACCAAACGTACTGGGCTACCACAATGAGTTTACTTAAATATGGTTAAATCTAATTTTGCGACCAAATTTATTATACATATTTTAGGTAGTCTCGACGTCAAATTAAACCAAAATGCTTGCTGGGAGAGCACCTCGGTTTTTAAAGGCTTTTTTTCTAAAAACAACCTTGCCACATTACAGGCTATTCTTAGGCTCTTGAAATATTATAAAATTTAAAAATATAGCTATTACGGCATGCTTTTTTAGCTTCGAACAAAGCAGTTTGTCAGAGCTTCTTTTCTAAAAACAAACACAACACATTTTTAGTTTAGGCTATTTTTAAATAATACAGGGTGTTTCGTTGGAACAAAGTCAGCAGAGCACTACGGTTTATTAATTTTTTTTCTTCTTCTGAAAACAACTACTTTAGGCCATTTTTAGATCATGAAATATTAAAAAACTTTCCAAAAAAAAATACAGGACATTATAAAGCATTTCGAAAAAAAACTACTATTTTTAATGCTACATAATAAAAGTTTAAATAAAATATGCAATTTTGTCAATATCGAGTTCTCCGCTGATTCATTTGTGGCGGTGAACACCCAGTTACATTTCATAAAAACACATTATTTTAAAATAAATAACATAAAAATATTAATTCAATTTTAATAATTTTATTGTATTCCTACGTGTTAATATCTATTTTTGGGTACGCCACTGCGCTCTGGCTAATCGCGTTTTCGTGGCGCGCTTTTATAAGTGAGCCCAAAGGAGTGAGAAGCGTTCTTGAAAATGTTTAGCTAAAAAGAGATGTCACACGATAACAGATCCCTGAAACGTAGTGAAACAATTATAAAATAACAGCTGAACGATAAGTCAAAAACGAAACAAATTCTATAAGGGGACAAAGCCTATTGTTTTTAAAACAAGTATTAGAAATTAAAAATTTAAAAAAACCGACTTCAAAAACGTGCAGATGCCATCACCACATCTTAACCAAATTTATATGGGACCACCCCTGGGGTACCCCCTTACTAACAAAAAAAGAATCATATAAATCGGACAAGGTGGTAAAGCATTATCGCTAAACATACATAAAAAATGAAGAGTTTGAGGATTTTCTCATGGACCCAATTATTAGATTTTGGCTAAATTTATATGGGACCACCCCTGAAGTACCCCCTTTCTAACAAAAAAAGAATCATTGAAATCGGACACCGTGTTAAAGAATAATCGCTGAACATACATAAAAAAAAATATCGCGACGAATTGATAACCTCCTCCTTTTTTGAAGTCGGTTAAAATATCGCGACGAATTGATAACCTCCTCCTTTTTTGAAGTCGGTTAAAAATAGGGGGTTAAGATGGGTTGAAATTAAAAAAAAAATCCTAAATTAAAAACGAAAAGCGATATCAACATAAAATGTTTAGTAAAAATGAAACTCTATAAGATTTTGAAAAAAATCTGAATAAATAGGGGAGTTAGGGAGGGTTAAAATATAAAAAAATCTAACTCAAAAAGGAAAAATGATATTAACTTGAAATTTTTAGCAAACATCAAGCTCTATAAGGGGATGAAGCCTATTGATTCTGAAAATAATCTGATTGAAAATGGGGGTTTAAGGCGGTCAGTTAAACTGTGAAAATAATAATTTAGAATACCATGCATTATATATCTTCATTCTATTTTGTATCTGTATAATATTATGTTTTGTGATGGGACTGATCTTATAAAATACACATTTTAGTTGTTCACTTGTTTTTTTGTCAATAAAGGGTATTTAAAAAATATATTATTTTATTTAACATGTGTGACAAATTGTGAAAATGATTAAATTTACAATAAAGACTGAAAAATGGTAGGTAAAGTTTCATATAATATTTTTTACACAAAAATCAATGTCAAGCTTTCTACATTTAAAAATAATCTCAAAATATGAAGAAAAGTCAGTTGACTAACTAATAATGTTTATAGATGGTTTTTAACGTATTAAAAACAAAACAAATATTACAATAACTACACTTGTACAAGGTTTTGAACCGAATTTACAAATGATAAAATTATTGGAAAAAGTGAACACCCATTTTAAATTACAACGAGCTGCCACTGTTCAAGAGCCTAAAAATACCCTAAAATTGAGGTGTAATTATTTTTAGAAAAAAAGCATGATTTGCTGGGTTCGTTCGAAGCTAGCAAAGAAACAATGTATTTTTTAAAAATAGCTAATCTTTTTTTCTTTTATATAATTTCAAGAGCCAGTTTGATGGCTTCGTTTGAAGTTAGCAAAGCACACCGTATT
This sequence comes from Psylliodes chrysocephalus, assembly GCA_927349885.1. Lineage (NCBI taxonomy): Eukaryota > Metazoa > Arthropoda > Insecta > Coleoptera > Chrysomelidae > Psylliodes > Psylliodes chrysocephalus. The sequence goes on along the minus strand of OV651813.1, from coordinate 78,852,883 downwards.
TTAAACAATAGCAATTTTTTCAAAAAGTTTTATATTTCAAGAACCTAAAAATGGGGTGTGGTTGTTAAAAAAAAAGCTTTTAAAAACAGAGGTGCTGGCATCGTTCAAAGCAACCTCTATTTTTTAAAAATATTTATTTATTTTCGAAAGTTTTATATTTCCAAAGCCTAAAAATACCCTAAAAATGTGGCACAAGTTTTTTTTTTTCATAAAAAAATCATAGGCTAAAAATGGGATGTGGTTGGTTTTAGAAAAAAGCTTTAAAAAACCGGGGTGCTCTGGCTGGCTTTGTTCGAAGCTAGCAAAGCACCCTATATTTTTTAAAAATAAAGATTTATTATATTTCAAGACTGTAAAAACAGCCTCAAAATATGGTGTTGGTTAAAAAAAAAAAATTAAAAAAACTGAGTTGCTCTGCTGACTTCGTTCGAAGGTAGCAGACCACCATGATTTTTTTGCATAGAAAAATTAACATTTACAAAATAATAATTTTCTTATAATTTTAAACATTAAACGCTAGATCGCTAGATATTGTAGTATTTTTCGTAATTTGGATGATATATATTTTTCCCTGGGTTCATACATACTACATATTATGCAAGTTCATATTTGGTTTGGCAAGTTAAAGGATCTATTTATTACACTACTTCTGAAATTATATCTATAATTAATAGCAATCAACGAATGTATCTAAATGTTGTTTTAGCATTGTCTAACAAATCTAATATGAAAAACAAATGAAATAGCCTCGGAAATAGCTTATATAGACGATATTATATTAACTATTTTACTATTTAATAAACTAATATTCTAAATAAACCTAACAATAAAAAAATAAATGAACACATTCTAAACTGTAATTTTTGGTAATAGAGCATTAATTAGATGTTCTGTGATTAATTATTAAACAACAAAATATCAAATTAAATAAGCACTTTTTGTCTGGCCTTTGCATTTGCAAATTGTTTAAATAGTTCGGTTATATCTAGCTTCTATGCTGTTATTTTCAATTGAAATTATTGCCAGTGATGATAATCTGTCCTTAAATAATTTGTAATCAATTGAAATTTTGAGAAAGATCTTTCTGCGATGGGAAAAGAGAATTATTGTATGTAATTTTATAGATCTGTTTTTAAACTTTGCCAAAATTTGATTAACTCTTTTGAAATATTGTCATTATATTTTGAGTGAAAAACCTGTCCTCACTGGCATTAACTAAAAACACTTTGTCACATCATGGATATCCATTTTTAACAGATTTGCGGTGGTCTCAATTCAAATTGGCAATTTGGCCATTTGCCCCTTTGCCTTTCCAGGGACAAATTGATTCTGCAATTCAAAAAAAAAAAAAAAAAATTGTTTTTATACATAACCAGAAAATATCCTACTCTCAAAGGTAACAGATGAGTAGAAAAATATAAAGGAACTTGGCTATCGTCGACAATTAAAAATCCGTTCATTGGAAAAATATATGTTTTAAAGTATGGATAACGTATGGTCCTAAAGTTTTTGGAAAATTTTTAAATTATTTATTTTTGTACCCAATGTCGTTTAATCAAGTTGCCATTGAAACTAAAACGTCACACGTAATCAAGTTTGATTATGACAGTTTAGTTTTGGAAATCGATTGTAGCAAAATGTCTTACAAATTAGATATTCGTAAGGGCATTTACAATCTAGCAAAATATAAGTAAGTCAACCATTTACAACACTATAAGGAATTGTGAAGAGGGTATACCATGCATTAATTTGCCCAAAAGGGGTAGACCAAGAATTTTGAGTGTAAGAAGAGAAAGAAGACTGATGGAAGTTGCTAAAGACAAAGTTGGAGTTTCTCAGAGAAAATTAGCCCGGAGATTTGGTATTTCGAAAACCACTGTATTAAGAACAATTGATCGCACAAACTTAGTGTTTGAGAAAAGAAGAAAGGCACCAAAATACACCGCAGACCAGCTAGAAAGAATTCCGCGTTGTTGCCGCGCATTAAGGCGTATCCACTTTGCCAATAAATTGATTGTAATGGATGATGAAAAATATTTTACCTTATCCCATTCAGAGATTAAAGGAAACGATGGGTTTTATACCGATAACATAGAAAATACACCAGACAATGTTAAATTTAAAGGTAAATCGAAATTTGAGGATAAAGTTTTAGTGTGGTGTGCCATTTCTGAAGCAGGATTTATCTCACAGCCGTATGTTGGTCGTGTTCGGGGAGAAGCCTTAAATGCAGAACTTTATATTCAAAGATGACTTACTAAATTACTTAATTTTTTAAATACACATCATCTCAACGATAATATAATGTTTTGGCCTGATCTAGCTTCATGCCATTATGCTAGAATTACCAGACAGTGGTTAAGTGAAAATAACATTGACTTTGTACCTAAGTTGGACAATCCTCCTAATGTACCTCAGGCTAGGCCAATAGAGGAATTTTGGTCAATACTATCGAGGAAAGTGTACGATAAAGGATGGGAAGCTACAAATGAAGATCAATTGCGGCGTCGCATCTTCCAAAAGATTAGACATAGAACCTGCTCTTGTCCAAAGGAATTTGGGACAAGTCCGAAGAAAATTACGACTCATTGAGGATAACGGGCCACTATCCATAATGTAATTAGTAATTATTTTTCGTTATTAGTGTTGTTAATTGTTGCCCATGTGTTTTTAAAATTAAAAAAATTTGGAAAAATTTATTGGCATTTAAAAATTTTCCAAAAACTTTAGGACCATACGTTATTAACGATTTTATTAACCTCATGGATTGGCAATTTTTAAAATTAAATTAACGGAATCTCGTTTACTTCCAAATTTGTGCAATGGTACATCCTTTTAAAACGGAAATAAATAGGTATCCATGTCATTCCTAAGCGGTGGAGAGATACTGGTCACTGAAGCATCAATACCAGTTTGTGGATAAAAAAAACAGATGATTTCATCAAGTCAAAAATTGAATCAAGGCAACAAATGCCCCATTTTAACGTCAAAAGAGAGTATTCATACAACATTGAATAAAAGTGAGTAATGATTAAGAGTTATAATACGAGTGGAGTGAGGTGGAGGGAGATAAACAGCTACCTCAACGTGGTGAGTTCTGGGTAATCTTTCGTTTGATACAAAACTAAAGACAGGCGAAGAGCTGTTTAAAAATTCCATAAAATCAAAATTTTTAGACCACAGGAGAACCTCTAAATATCATCATAGATATCTTAGATTTTTGTAGAATATTTTAAGCTTCCAAAGGAAACATTTATGCACTAGCTCATTAAAATATTTGGAAATTGGAAAAACTAATATTAATTGACAAAAAAATCTAAACAATCAAAATTTCAATACTCCAGGGGCAAGTTAAATATTATTGTAAAAATTTAAGATTTTTGTGCCATCATATATACCCCCAAAAGGCAAGAATTCTGTACTAGTGCGTTACAACATCTCAAAATTCATAAAAATATTCTAAATTCGCTCCACCCTAATGTATAGGTTGAAATAAATTCGATACTTCTCTGTCTAATAGTATTTAACCAAATAATTTCACAGTTCCATTCAATTTTTCTTTTTAACTGCGTGTCTTACACTACAATTGGATGTACTAATGACATCAGCACTTTCGTGTACATATTTCTCTACATTTTTGAATTTCCCATTAATTTAATACATTAAAGTCATTGGTTAGTGAATTAGAAACAAGTGTTTATATCAGAAATTCTGAATCTAAAATTTTATTTAAAGGACTGGACTAATAAATTGTTAATATTTATTAATTTAAATAATATTAAAAAAAAAAATTATATTAATAAAAACTTCCCATGTTTTTTAGTTCAGCATTTTAATAAAATTTTATATTAAAAATTTTTGATATAACATTTTTAATATATAATTCATAAACCAATGACTTTGGACTATAAGTATTACATACATTTTTGTAATCGTCTATTATTGTGGAAGTTTTATTGGTGGTGCATATGAGTGCATACCGGTGCATTATTTTGTTTGCGAAAACTTAATTGGGGGTGCCTACTTCACAGTAATAAAGAAACAGATAGGTAAATATTTAAAGATGCTTTGGTAAGTGCTCTAACCTAATGATCAAAAGATCTCCACAGCAGTCACTTTTTTTTAACAAAAATTTATTATGTATTTTGAGCTATCATTCTTTACTAGATTATCCGATTACGATGATTAACTTTTGTTAGAAAGGCGATACCTCAGGGGTGGTCACATATAAATTTGGACAAGATCTGATGATGAGATCCATGAAAAAAATGATTGAACTTTTCATGTTTGGAGTCAGTTTTTTAAAATTTCTTATACTTGGATAACTAAAAGTTTGTTAGATTTTACTAGATACTCATTACATATATTTACTAGACGCTCCCTATAATACGTTTTTGCTGATGAAAGATAATAGGCTAATAAGTCGATGAGTGGACAAAACGAGTTTAAATTAAGAAAGGGAAATATAGATTCTTGCATTCATTTATTTTTGGCTGTTTAACTGTTAAATAATTAATAAAGTGACTTTCTTTTACACGGTTGGTAATAATTTTGACTTGAGCTAAGTCGTAAGAAGAACGCGGATTTAAGCCTGGGTTTAAGTTGTTAAGTTGGTTTGTTTTTCGATTGTCTTAGCATCGGTAAGGACTGAAGAAATAATCTGACTTCAAAACAAAAAAAAAAAGAACATACAACTAAGGTCAGCTTAGAGGTAAAATAGAAAGCGATCTGAAAAGGTGAAAACCAAAACCTTTTCAGGACGCTTCAAATTTAATGTCCAGCCAAGCCCATTAACCCAAGATGGGTCGGTACAATAAGAGCTTTACTCTTTGATAAATGTCAACAAGTGTCGGTTACCTTATTTACTTAATTTTCGCTAAAATTTGATACCTGCTATACACCTTTTTCTCTGCACCTAATAATAATCCGGTAAAACCGTCTCTTGAGGGTCATACTATTTCGGCAGCTAAATCTCGACCTCAATTAAATATTTATTTCAGTTGAAATATAATAAATAATTATCAAAATACACTCACTCAATTATAAACGCACTAATATATTTTAATTAAAATTCGACATTTTCTTGTAAATCACTTTTTATTTGGTCATCTTCAAAGAAGATAAACACTGAAATGCCGACAAGCTCAAACGAATTAACAAATAGTATTCAATGGATTAATATTCAAATTGATAGCAGTTTTAGTTAATGTGTTCTGACAAAAAAATGTCGATTTTATTAAATAACAAAGCCTAGTAGGCCAGTCACTCTATTTTGAAAATTTCACATTAATTACAAAATTTTTCAAACTTTGAAATAATAGTTTAAATAACATTAAATTTAAATTTGCAACCATTTCCAAGGTCCGGAACTAGTAAAAAAATGGAGCTTCTGTTTATAATTTTGAGAAAAAAATTGCAAAAGTACTATAAACTGTACATGGCTTATATCAAGAGAATATTTTGTTTTGGGTCCATTATTTGGAACCCTCAATATAACGTGTATATTCACAAAATTCAACTTGTACAGGATAAATTTGTAAAATATTTAGGTCACAAATTTTGCTCACCACATTGTAATAATTTAGTATACATAAAACGAAAGTTAAAGCTTATATCATTAGAAGATAAAAGGCAAATTTCTTTATAAAATTTTCAATAATTTAATTGACTACTGAAATTGTAAAATTTATTCACTTTAGTATCCCCACTTACAACACCAGGTATAAATAGTTACTTTGAAAGCAATCAAAAATCTAGTTGACATCGATATATTTTTTTCTTCCCTAACAACCTTTTCTAAAACACTCAATAATCTTTACTTAAACCATTTATAATAATAATTTTGTCTTTAACTGTTTAAAATATTGCACATTGTTAATTAAGGCCAAGTTCAATGACAAGTGACGGCGACTTTTTTATCACAAGAAATACAGCTCTGAACGATAATATTTTCAAAAACTGTTTTCATAAATGGGTTCAAAAAACTGTAAAGAATGATGGAAAGTCTATGGTTTGTTTTACTTTTAATGCATAATATTTTAATAAGTGATATTTAACAAATATTTAAAAGTTATGGACTTTCCATCATTTTTTATAGTATTTAAGTTAAAACGCAAAATACATTCTTTTATTTTTGCCTAATTATTTCAGGATTCTTGTGATAAGATTTAAAAATGCAGGGCCCATAAGATGCTGCCATCTGAACAGACGGAATAGACACTAAAATTGCAACATCGCTCCCTATGCAGACGAATGTAAAATGGCTTAGCCCAATTTGACCATGTTTCTGGGTGAGGGGTGAGGGGCGAGGTGGTGTGCGGGGAAAGGTTGCAAGTAAATAAATTATTCTATAAATGGTATTTTCTGTTTGGAACACAACACAAGCATGTTTGTTTTGAAAGTTTGACGTTTATGGTTTGACGTGTCATTTCAATTTAATGGACTTTAATAATTTAAAAGATGCAATGTACTTATATTATTTTTTTATTATATTATTGTAGATCCAGGTATGTTTTTGGTTTTTATTTTATTTTTATTTTCTTTATTTGGCTAGTTTGCTAATATCACAATATTCAAATTTAGTAAAAAATAATGTAATAATATAACAATTATTTTAATAACATTCTAAATAGGAAATGTAATTTAACTGCAATTGTTTTGATAACAGTATTTGCACATGGTCTGTGAATTTCATCTATTTCCGAATAATTACCCTTAAATATTTGAATTTTTCTACTAACTGTATAGATTTTCTTTCAATTTCCTACATTGTTTGTCCACAAACTGCATATAGTTATTACTTATCAGCTTATATTTTGTTTTAGGTATTTGTGTTGATTTTTAACAAATGATTTCAACATCATTTATAAACATTTTGCAGAGTTTCATTGACAATTAACTCTTACTAAGTTATCTGAATCCTTACAACTTACAAGAAACATAGATAAGGACATCATAGGCAAACAGGTAAATATCATATTGATTATTGCGACATCAACAATCATTAATATAAATTAAAAATAACAGGGGACCTAATTTTCTTCCTTTGATGTGGTTAATTTCTTCTGATCAGGACAGCGATTCTTTTATGCGAACTCGACACATTACATACAGAATAGAGAGAGTCATTACATTAAAATCGCTGTCTGTCGAACAAAGATAGGAGTCTCGATAGGAGACGTACTGCATATGTTATTTAATTTTAATCTCTCTGATCTGATACTTAGATAATCTAGATAGATATAAAAACCACCTTTATACCAATACTTTTTAATTTTTTTATCGAATAGTTTTGATCAACAGAATCAAGTTCATTTTAAAGAAATGCAGTTAATTTTTAATTGTACATATGGCGGGTTGTACAATAGGCAGTTAAAATGTAGACTTAGTTTAAACTGTGAACCTTGTTGTATACTCATCGGTTATTGTTAAACATAGTTTTAAAAATGACATTTGTTTTTGAATATAACTAGTTAAAAATAAAACTCTTGTTAGTTAAAATATGTTTAGAATATTTTTTGTACAACCTGCTCATAATGTATTTTGTAAAAATCATATATTCTTGTAAGGAAGTTGGAAAGCTTAGGGTTTGATCAGTCGCTGTTGAGATTATTTTCATCTTACCTAAATCATCGTTTTAATTATGTCTTTTACAACGGATTTTCATCTTCACCCCTCACAGCAACATCTGGAGTTCCACAGAGCTCCAATCTGGGGCCACTATTATTTGGTATATTTATAAATGACTTGGCAATAAATTTAACCTGCTGTTCGCTGCTGACTTAAAAATATTTACCTCAATCTCATCAATTCAAGACTGTTACTTTTTACAGACCCAACTTGGGAATCGTTGAAAATTGGTGTAATGAAAACAAGCTGTTTATGAATGTGTCTAAATGTAAAGTATGTTCCTACACTATAAGTAATAACAAGGTGGAGTTTAATTATTTATTTAACAGCCTACCTTTATCGGACTTGTGCACAAATTGAAGATTAAGGTATATTATTCAACCAAAAAGTTACTTTTTCGGATTATATTGAAAATACCGTTGCTTCTGCGTTGAAAAGCTTAGGGTTCTTAATTCGTAATACTCGTTCTTTTACAAACTCTTAAAGCTTGGAGATCTTTACTTTTCTTCAGTTCGTTCCAGGCCAGAATATGCAACTCTTGTCTGGAACCTTATTTACAATATTCATAAAAGATAATTGGAAAATGTTCAGCGGCGATCTCTCAAGTACCTTTCTTTTAAAATAGATGAGCTGTATCCCATTCGAGGTATTGAAGAATATCTGCTTCTTTCGAAAATAGAAGGATAGTTTCCAGTGTTACATTTTTTTATAAAATATTACATAACACTATTGATGTACTATTTTTGATAAATTAAATAAATTTTGATGTTCCCAAACAGCCATTAGATATCATAAAACATTTTATACAGAAAGTATTTGAACGAACTTGGGAAGAAATTCACCTATAACGCTAATGTGTTCAAATTTTAATTAATTTTGTTCTGATTGGGATATTTATTTCGACCATTAGTTGTACTAATTTGTAGCTAATGTATTTAGGATTCTTTCTTTTCTTTTTTTTTTCTTGCTGTTGCTAACATTATTTTCTGTCGAAATATTGTTTAACATTTATTTCATGTATTTTGTTCTGTAAATGGATTAATTTGTTGGGCAATAAAATTATTTTTATTTTAATAAGCAAAAAAATGTTTATTTTGATGCACCTTTAAAAGTTTGTCAGTATATTAACGAGAAATCCTATATAATTCCCAAAGAAAAATATTTTTGGAATAAATTCCGAATTCTATTTATTGATATTTCTTATTTTTTAGGTTCAATGACTCGAAACATGATGATCAGCTACACCAAGAATATCCTTGATACTTAAAAAAAATGGTACGAGATTAAGCAGATTTGATGCTATGTCACATTGTGGTGCGAAGACGTGGCTTGTATAAATTTTGGGTATCAGTTGATAGAAAACAGTACGCAAAAATAAATTTAAATCTGCAGATGCATCATACCACAATATGTCATGCGTGAACTCGATGAGATTTCATTGGCTAAGTATCATTCCTCTGTAATGTTTTGTATCATTAGGAACACGCAACATTGTAAACAATTATGACCAGGGTTTTCTGACCTTTTCCCTAGGTCAGAGAGAATAAATGAATACTAAATAATGTATAGTAATAAAGATTGAAAATATATATACTTTTAAGAGTTTTATTATGTCAGCCATAGTTTTATACCAAAAATGAAAATAAACTGAAATTATACATTGAAAATACATTCATAAATAACTATATTTATAACACTCATCGACTCTCTCCTGGCTAAAATATTACTTATCTATCTATTAGGCTCTGTTCCGTCTATTTTTTGCATTTAGCCTCCTTCTGACACTTCCATTCGTTCTTATTCAGTGTAGTATTCACATAGTTTTCAGAATATCCAGTGTTATACCTATCTGATGTTTGGTCCTGCAAAGTTCATCTTCAGTACACCTGCTTATGTGACATCTATCTTGATGTCAAGTTTGATTGAACACCCGTTTCTTGCCTATTACTCTTATACTTAACCAGAACTAGCTTAGACTTGAACGCATATGTCTAATTCGGCCAAAACACAGCCTTGGTACACAAATATCTATTTTACCGCTGGTTTCATTACAAAAAACTGGAGTAAAGGGTAAAATTATCTCTTGTCCAGTACACTCCTATAATACACTTGAGTATTAGCCTATATTATTTTTGATTGAAGACGTATACATTTAAAAATGTCGTTTACTTAAAAATAAACATTTAATTTTGATATTTTATTTAACTCGATCAAAACATTAAATTATTATTTTCCATGGCTTATACAGGACCTGTATGTACTCTAGTAGCCATGGAGTAGCTGACAGTGTTGCCGTCAGTTGCCGCCACATATTCATTAGTGACATACGTTTTATAAATTCATCGTGTTACAAATTTGTTGACATAAAGAGATAGAAATTTAAAGTGACGTCTTTTATTACTTCGAATGAAAAAAATCGATAATGCCATTTTCTAACCTAAAAAAAAATCGTGATTATATGTCAAACAAAATTGAACTTGGCCTTAATATATTTTGCTTGTACCTCTATTTTATTAGCAAACGTTTAACATTATAATATAATACTATCTATAAATGAATACTGTTTTTTGGGTTCGTCCCGTTTTGTATTCCAACTAAATAATAAACTTATAAAGAAATATCAATTTTGATGTTTTCAATATTAGATCAGATTTGCAACTTTTTTTAAAAGTCCGCTAAATGATTATTTTTTGTAAATAACGTTTTTGTTTATAGTATAGATGAAAAAATTGCAAAAGTGCTGCAAACTGATGACATAACTCATACAAGTTTTTGGAATACCTATTCCAATTTACAACCTTCTATTTTGCACGCAAATATTTTTTGTTAAAAAATAGCAAAACAATTGTTTATTTACCTCTAATTTAAAAAAAAATGCAATAGTTTTAAAAAGTGGTTGAAAATGTTAATATTAGTTTTTTAACAACCAGATAAATTTGCAACCTCTAACAAGGTCCGCAACCTTGAAAAATTAACAACCATTGACATTCGCGCATTTTTGCGCCATTTACATGCCATCCTATAAGTAAATGCGAATTTGCAATGCTCCAAGTTTAACGCAAATGATTGTAAATTGTTTATGGCCAATTTTGCAATGCGAAATTAACGCAAAAGTGTTGCAAGTATAGGATAACAAATAATAGCTTTGTTCGGCTTACCAATTTTATAACGTTTCAGAACGATTCAGAACTGCGTGAAATTAGTTACGCACTAAATTACACACGAAACAGTCAATCCTAGAGTGTCCTAGGACTAGATTTTCAGAAACCCGAACACGTAAATTTAAATGCGCATGATTATAACGATTTTAAACCGTCCTCAAAAGTAAGCCGAACAAAGCTATATAGCAGGGAGGCACAAAAGTCGGAAAGGCTTTTAATAGGTGGAGAGGTGGTAAACGTCAAACTCCGTCGGCGACTTCGAGAATTTCGCGGTAATGTTTGTTCGACAATGCGGTATCGTAGAATAAAAATAATACAGAACATTTTAAATTATACCAGCAGAATCGGGCAATCGTATCTATTTATGAGCTAGAAATAATTATTTAAATTATACTACAAAATTTCAACAGCTACTCACAATTTATTAAACTATTTACGCAAAATTATTATTAGCATCTATAAAATCATTTTCTACGCCAATGTTTCGCGTTCACTTCGGTTAGCTCCGCTGCAAAACTGTCTAATCCTGTTTATAAAGTGGGAGAACTGCGAAAAACCTTTCTAACTTCTGTATCTGCTATAAACATATTAATAAATTATATGGAATTTAGAACCTTATACCTATCATGCAAAATACTGAAATAATTTCCTGTTTTCGTTTTTTATTAAATAATTGGCAGACACTGTAAATTATGGTCCATTTAGTGTTTTTTTAATCATCTTATTTTGACATTGAAATCATTTTTTCGCTCTAAATCTTGACAAAACGTTAATATAATATATCCGCGGACTTTTCATAAAAAATTACTGAACTAATAAGTTTTTGGTTGTGGTAAAATTGTAGGTCCATTTTGCAATTTGTTTAAAATAGTTATAATTGGTACAAAACTTGTGGGTATTTCACATGTTAATACGAAATTGAAGAGACTGAGTTAATTAAAGCCAAGTTAGAAAAAAATTAAATAGTTTTTTGATTGTACTAGAAACAATAAATTCTTATTGAAACAGACACTACCTAGGTATATCTTAGATGCTACAAAGCAAACATGAATATTCAAAAACGCTAATAAAAATTTTTATTGCTCTAATCGAAAATTTAATAGACTTTCGAGATAGATTTGAGAAAATTAAAAATGAAGCTATCAATTTATCTTGCAGAAACTACAAATAAATTTCAAGAAAAACGTATTTCTCGATTAAAACATAAAAACATTTTGATGAAATATCTAATCACTATGCTATTGAGACTTCTGAAGATCGATTTAGAATAAATACTTTCTACAAAACGTTAGATATTGCCATAAATTAAATCTAAAGCAGATTTACTAATCTTAACCGGTCCGATACCAGCCCGCCGGAAAAAGGAAAAACCAAAATGGCTAAGGACCAACTGGTACCACATCAAATGTGGGGCCGGATGTGACTGAGCCGGTAGCATCGTCTTCTTAAGCCTCGAAGGTACGCAATATTGGGGTAGCCATTGTACCAATAGAATATCCCAATAATACACTAACAACGGAGCAGGGAGACCTAATAAGGACTCGAAGAACTAGACGAAGGAGAACTTTCACCCAGATTCCCTGAAGCTAGGATAAGAAACGGGAGTTTAAACCTTTCTTGCGTTGATCAAGCAACGAGAGATTGGGTTGAGCAGACCGTCAAAAGCATGGTACCTTGGGATGGTGCTAAACTCAAAGTCATAGACTCTGGGGAAGTAATCAAACCCAAGTTTACCATGACATGGATACCGGGACCCGCAGTGGAACCGGAAAGAATAATGAAGAGACTGAGAATCCGAAATTCGGGGATCCAAACGGGGAACTGGAGGGTTACTGGAAGGAAGTTGGACCCTAGGGGACAGCAAGTTTTCATAACCATGGATTCCGTCTCTTGGGAGAAGATAAAGGAGAAGCAGGGAATACTGTTCCTGAATTTCTCCAATATCTCTATAAAAGAAATTGGAGGAAACACGGAACGGGCGCTACTACTCCTGCTGCTCCTGAAATTTCTCAGGCAAAAGAAACACCTACTGAGGTGGAGAAAACATACCAGAGGAGAACCACAAGAAAGTGGGGCTACAGAACAAGAGACTGACGCTCCAATGGAAATAGGGGACTTGGAATCCACAGCACGCGAGCTAGGTTAAGACGAGGAGAGGACTCTTTTAGGGGACTCACCGCTGTCTGACCCGGCTGACGTGCCGGAGGAGGAAGAGGACCCTACATCAAAAAGTAGGGGGTACCTTTAACAAAAAACAAAAATGAAGGTAATCCAAGCAAATATACATCACTGTTGGGCGGCAACAGCTGTCCTACAACGATGTATAATAAAATAAGACATTGATCTTGCTCTAATCCAAGAACCTCTTATATACAAGGGGCGAATTATTCAGGGGTGATTTATTCAGCGTCTGGACACCCAAGAACCTGCATTATTGCAAAGCGTGAAGGTGTTTCCACTATGGGAATTTTGTACAAATGACCTAGTGACAATATCCCTAAAGCTAGACGGAGGAACTAATCTGATTGTTGGATCCGTATATCTACCATATGACCAACCTGGGCTCCCCCCACCAAGGAGGTGAGAGAACTGGTTAGTCATTGTGAAAAAAACAATCGAACTTCTTCTAGGGTGTGATACCAATGCTCACCATATAGTATGGGGAGCACTGACATTAATAACCGAGGAGAAGCTCTTCTGAAATTTATTGCTTCCAATAAACTAGACGTTGCAAACGTTGGAAATGAACCAACCTTCGTAACATCTGTGCGAAGGGAGGTAATTGATATAACCCTAGGTACACAACGGGCATGTTCATTGGTGGGGAAGTGGCACGTCTCACAAGAAGCGTCACTTTCCGACCATAGACATATCCTCTTTGAGCTGGGTACTAAAACGTCGGGTGAGAAGACATATCGTAATCCTAGGACCTGTAACTGGGGAGCTTTCAAGGAAGAACTCAAACAGGGACTGGAGGACTGTCCTCCGATACCGAAGAATTCAGTGGAAGTTGAGTTTATGTCAGAGTTTCAGATACGAACCCTAACCAACACGTTTGAAAAAAACTGTCCTTTAAAAATTAGGAAAGAGGATCGAGACGCTGTATGGTGGAATCGAGACCTTTCCAAAAAAGAGCAGAAGTTCGTAAACTCTTCAACCTGTCTAAAAGGTCGGGGAACTGGGAAGCATATAAGGCGTACCAGAGAGAATATGGCTATGCCATTAGGAAAGCCAAAGAAAATTCCTGGAAGAAATTCTGTGACGGCATTGAAAGCCTTCCAGAATGTGCCAGACTCAGGAAAACTCTACATAAAGATAAGCAAGGATGCATGGGATCTCTGAAAAATCAACAAGGAGAACTCACAAAAACAGAGGAGGAGACCTTAGATTTACTACTAAAGTCACACTTGGGATTATTCTTGACCAAGAGAACAGGAGTACTGAGGCACTAATTTCTAGGGCCTCAAAAACAAACTGGTCTCTTGCAAACTCAATAGTAAACAGAACAAAATTTGTGTGGGCGATAAATTCCTTTCAACCATACAAAACAGCTGGACCTGATGGTATAATCCCGGCACTTCTACAAAAGGGCCAGGAAGTACTGGAGGGACCACTGTGTAAACTATTCCGAGCTAGCATAGCCCTCGGATATGCTTCACAAAGCTGGAGGTGTGCAAGAGTGGTCTTCATTCCCAAACCCGGGAAAGCGTCGTACGAGGAGACCAAATCTTTCAGACCAATCAGCCTAACATCATTTCTCCTAAAAACATTGGAGAAATTGATCGATAGATATATACGGGAAGATGTCCTACGGGATAAACCGATACATCGATACCAGTTTGCCTACTAATCTGGAAAGTCTTGCGATTCAGCCATACATAGGCTAACTCAACAGGCTGAACAAGCATTGGAAAGCAAAGAAATAGCACTAGGAGTTTTCCTAGATATAGAAGGAGCCTTTGACTCGACTTCATACAATTGAATACTGGGATCTATGCAAAGGCGTGGAGTAGCCCACTTCACTACGAGGTGGGTAGAGTTCATGCTTAATCATAGAACCATTACCAGTAATCTCCTTAACACAACAAGAAAGGTCTCAGTTAACAAGGGATGCCCGCAGGGAGGAGTGTTATCTCATCTTATGTGGACCTTGGTGGTTGATGACCTCTTATGGGAAATCTTATACACGCAAGCATTTGCAGACGACATAAGCATCGTAATAAACGTTAAATTTGGGTCTGTTGTATCCGAAAGGATGCAGCGGGCACTAAATATCGTCGAAAGATGGTGCCTAAAAGAGGGATTGTCCACGAACCCGACAAAAACCTCTGTTGTTGCATTCACAAGAAAAAGGAACCTTCAAGGAATGAAGGAGCTTTATATGTGGGGACAACATCTAAAAATGGCAAGAGGTTAAATATCTTGGAATCACTCTTGTAGCTTCTGCAGCCATATAGAAAAAACAACAGAAAAAGCTGTAAGAATACTATGGGCCTGTAGACGGATGGTAGGGAACGCATGGGGGCTTAAACCAACTAGGATGCACTGGCTTTACACTATGGTTGTAGTACCTGTTATAACTTACTCATCAGTCATATGGTGGCACAAGCCTAAAAGCATAACAGCTAACAGAAAATTAGACAAGGTACAAAGACTAGCCTGTCTAATAATAACAGGGGCATTTAGAACTACGCCCACAGCAGCAATGGATCTACTGCTAGGTCTTCCTCCACTACACCTTGTGGTGGAGAAGGAGGCTATGGCGGCGGCATACAGGCTGTTTACTAATGGATTTGGATGGGAACTTTCGAGAAAAGGACACCACACAATGATATTAGAGAAATTAAACAAAATCCGGTACTAAGAATGCCATCGGATAGAACGCCCATTATTCACGACTTCAGGAAACGTTTTGATATTCAAATACCAGAAAGGGCCAAAAGCCGGGAAAATAGGGAAAAACAAAACGAATCAATCTGGTATACAGACGGTTCGAAAATGAAAAACAGCACATGAGCTGGGAACTACCATGTGAACTCAGGGAGGACAATTAGTTTGAGCCTGGGGTCACTGACAACAGTCTTCCAGGCTGAACTAACAGCAATAAATGCCTGCGCCAAAGTCATGCTAAATGACTCTCTTAGAGATAAGAAGATCGTTATCATGACAGACAGTCAGGCAGCCCTTAAAGCACTGAAAAGGGTAGAAGTACAATCTAAATCAATATTTGATTGCCAACAGTCCCTCCCGGCCCTGGCAGAACATAACAAGGTCACCCCTGAATGGGTGCCAGGAGATGAGGGAGTGTTTGGAAACGAGAAAGCAGACCTCCTAGCAAGGAAGGGAGCGGAAAAAACTCTTATTGGACCAGAACCCACGTGTGGTATCTCATACCAACATGTTAAATGGGTGTTAAAGGAACAAATAAAAAGAGAACACCATAGGCTCTGGATGGAACTTCCTGGACTTAAGACAGTCCAAAAGATTCATAGAGGGGCCATCCACGAGCAGACAACATCAACTGCTCAACCTTAGCAGAAGCGAACTCAAGGCCGTAATAGGACTCCTTACGGGACACTGCGGCCTTAGAAGACACCTAAATCTCTTAGGGATATCTGATGACTCCCTATGTAGAATACGTGAAGAGGAGGACGAAACTCCTATTCACATACTATGCCACTGCCGGGACCTTAAATGGGAACGGGAATGGTACTTCGGGGTACAATATCCGGAACCAGAAGAAATCACGAAAGCGCCCATCAGAAATATTCTTGAATTTATCAAGAAAATCATTCTGATGGGATAGAAACTGTGAGGGGTACAATAAGCCTAGACCTTCAGTACAAGTGGGCTTCGAACCACGCCCTAATTGAGATAGATAGATAGATAGACTAATCTTAGAGAAATATGTGGCTGTTTTGATGATTAGATCCGAAATTGTTTTCAGTTAATGCCAGTGATGATGATCTGTTCCAAATGGGACAGGTTCTTCACTCAAAATATAATTCAGAAGAATTTTCAAAGGACTTAGGTACTCAAATTTTGGCAAAGTTTAAAACCAGATCTAAAAATTTATAATAAACTTACAGTTTCCGTCGCCGTTGATATCCATAAATTACTTATAAAGTTTATGTTTGGTATTGTTGTGTGCTGGTATAAAAATCTAATCCATTAAGTCTAAATAAATCAAAGTAAGATGAAAATAAGAAGAAGCTGACGTTCACCAAGATTGTCACGTGATTTTCGTTTTGAGTTTTCAATAAGTGCCTTTTTTGATTAAGTTGATTGTTCTTGGAATACTTTTGTGTTTGATTGCTTTACAAAAAATTAAGCAAAGACTTATACGGCGTTTTAAAGTACATCCCATTAACAGAACAATGAAATCATTAAAAAAATTCCAATATTATCCTGGCTTTTGATAGGTTAATATGCGAACGGTATGAATGGTGAACTGCAGAACTTTGTTATGTTTCAACGTCAGGGAACGGTAACAGCAACAGATATTGGGTCCTATGATTGAACGTTTATGTTATCCGTAACGTATATGTTAGGCCGAATTTTAAAAGTAACGAGGCAAGTTCGTATGATGGAAACCTATTAAATTAGAACATAACAGGCGGAAAATAACAGTAATGTGTTGGAAAAAGTTTTCAATCACACGAACTTGTCTTATTACTGTTAAAACTCGGCCTAACATGTACGTTACGGATAACGTAAACGTTCAATCATAGGACCCAATGGGTCCTATGATTGAACGTTTACGTTATCCGTAACGTACATGTTAGGCTCAGTTTTAACAGTAATTAGGCAAGTTCGTATGATGAAAAACGGTTTCCAACACATTACTGTTATTTTCCGCCTGTTATGTTCTAATTTAACAGTTTTCCATCATACAAACTTGCTTCGTTACTGTTAAAATTCGACCTAACATGTACGTTATGGATAACATAAACGTTCAATCATAGGACCCAACATGAGTTAACAAATGTAAAAGTAGCTTTTTAACTTCCAAGGGGAACTGCAGCTGTGAGCAGTAACTGCAAGTTTATAAATCGGCCTTTACTGTTGCCACCGCTAAAAGATCTTTCTCAAAATTTCAACTGATTACAAATTATTTCAGGAACTCGACGCTCCAAGACAGATTATCATCTCTGGCAATCATTTCAAATGAGAACTTCTATACAATGTAACCAAACTAATAAAATAAAATTGACACTAATGACATAAGAAATCAGGTCACATAAAGAAGCTGTTTTTTCATTTACTTTCTAGTTTTTCTTGCCATTCTTGCGTTTACATACCATGTTAAAAAAGATTTTTTAGTTGAACAACTTTGTCAATAATGTTAAAGGTATGACAGACGTAACCATGTCCATAGATGGACATATCGTAACTAGTCTTGTAGGTGCTAATATATTATATAAAACTTGTACTTTTAGAAACAGAATTGATAAAAATCAAAAGAAATTTTTAAACAAAGAGGAAGAAAAATAAGGCACGAATAGACTAATAAAAATAAAATAAAACGCAATGCGTACGATAAGACATTGTTGACAGGTCTCATTGACAATTTTTTTTCAACCTTTAAACGTAAAAAACCCTAAATAAAAAGGCCATTTTTACGTTACGGGTACAACTTGGTATGTAAACATAAAAGTATAAAAAAAAACAAAAATTAAACGATTTGATCCGATTTATTATGTCATTGGTATCAATTTTGTTACAATTGCTTGCCTTGTCCTTGTATAGAAGTCCTCTATTGAAAATGACATAGTACAGCAGCTAGATATATAATAATAATAATAATAATAATAATAAAATAATACTCTCCCTAATTCACCCCCTTACGAGTGAATTTCAACCCCTGAAGTCGACTGAACGACTTGTGTAGGGGAAGGGACGGCTATTATTATTATTTGCCGTGGCGCTCCGGGGCGACTTAAGGATGATTGATGGTGCCATTTGATTTACAGGTGAGGAAACCCCGGAAAACCTCACCCACCATCATATATCGGAACTAATTGAACAATTTGCAAATGCAAAGGACAGAAAGAAAGTGATTATTTAATTGGATATTTTATTGCTATATTACAAAAATTAGATATAAAAAATAATGGATTAAGCGATTATTTTCGATTAAAATTTAAATACAAATTTTATTAGAGTAATTTTTTTATTAATCGAAATCTACTAAAATCTACAAAAAAAATGTTTCTAATAAAACTAGCCAAAAAATCTGAATTTACCAAAAAAAGCAAAAATCTACTAAATGTGGCAACGTTGGATTATTGCTCCTATCAGATTGATCTTGACCAAGCACAACTATCAATCGTTGAACCAAGCAAAGTTAATTGTCGTGACATTATCTAAGTATGTTACACAAAATGATGCTAAAAATAGTGTGGTTTCAAACAGGAACACTGCTTGTTTCTTGAATCTGTTGACCTCTCTTTTAACTACAGGCAGTCGTGAAAAATCTGTCTCGTTCAATCAACATATTGCACCGACAGACGTCATCAACCAGAGCACAGTGGGGTACCAAAAAAATAGAGATTAACACGTACGAGAATAATAAATATATTAAAATTGAATTTATATTTTTAAGTTATTTATGTGTTTTTATGATATTTAACTGGGTGTTCACTGCACAAATGAATCAATAGAGAAGCCGCTCCTTGTTTCTGATGATAGTGATGATGAATAAATCGTACATCAGACCAGTTCTCGAACATGCCATAGTAACCTGGTCCCCATATTTCATCAAGGATATTGATCTTATGGAGATAATTTAGTGACATGCTACTGCCTTACACTCTCCAAAGCAAATCATATGAGGATAGATTCCATGCTCTGAACATAACAACCCTTAAAGAGTGATGTCTTAGAGAAGACCTCATAGAAACCCACAAAATCTTGCATAGTTATTACTCAGTAGAGCTTGGCAGTGATTTCAAAAGAAACAAGAACAACTCTTTACGTGGACACAACCTAAAACTGCCAATTGAGAAAAGCCAGAAACTTTGCCATACAATTTTCCTGACAAATAGAGTGTATGTATGTGGAACGAGCTCCCAGGGGAAGTCGTAACCTCAGACACCAAAAACAAATTTAAAAACTCTCTGGATAGGTTGAGCCTGTGATATTCTTTTCAGTGTGATATATTATAATAAACAAATATGTGATATTTATATTTTTATTTAATTTTACTGTTACTTTAAAAGCAGGCAATCGAAATTGTACCTGCTGTACTAACTTTAATAATAACAACATATCCGATTCTTTTACCACTTGCACCTAATAATGTAAAATTACGTGGGGCATTTACTTACCCCTTAATACTGTCTATATAAAAATACCCTTTTCCCTTGAGCTTCCCCATACAAAATATTTGGACCCTTTAACCCTTAAGCTTAAAAATATATGACCCCTTTACTCCTTAAGATCGCCTGTTGGGAGAATACTCAAAGAAAATCAAAACTCTATGTCAATCATGTTGGTGCACATGATATGCACTCACAAATCCTTTTTTGTGTTTTTGCATTAACACGTTAAGCGCCATGACGGTCCCTACGGACCGTCAATGACTTTTGAAATTGGACCTTATTGGTCCATGGGGACCGTCATAACACACCTCATTCTAAATGACTATGTGGACCGTTGAACCATAGTTACAATATGGTTAACGGTATGAGCGGACCGTCAAGGTCCAGGGGAATTATAATTTGTGAATGGGCCGCGAAATTTATGTTCACATAAATATGTGGTCCCTGGGTGAAAAAAAAAAAAAAAATGTATGGTCGAATAATAAGTGTTTATTTTTTATATTTTGTAAATACAAATCGGTACAAATAAAACTAAAACAGTATATTTAATGTAACAAATTAAAACAGTCTAAGAATATTGATGGTTCTCCTACACACCCGGAACAGAACGTTGTTACTTTTTTTGTTTTATTCTGAGCTGCCTTTCTTCCATCTCTTTGGGATATTATCTTATAACAGTTAGAACAAAAACGCCTTATTATATGACTTGATCCGGTTTTTTTTTTGTAAATGATGTTTTAAATTTGGTGTAGTCAATGGAACATCTTCGAGATTACAAGTCAATTGCTCTACAAGATATTTTTTAAAATCAGTTATGGACAGATCTTCGTTATGGATTTCTTTGTAAATAATATGTGCATTTACTACTGCAGTGGTAAGTAGTAATTCAAAAGCTAGTTTTCTGTACCACTTTAATGATTTACGTAAAGGATTGTTGTAGGCACCTATTTGATCGGAAATATCAACAGCTCCTTTACCTTTATTATAATCTAAAATCAATTTTGGTTTTAGCTTAGTTGTTCCTCTATATCTTACTTCTTGTTGCTCTATTGAATGTCTCGTGGACAACATTAACACGTTTCTTTGGTCTTTCCAGTTTAAAACTGTTATTCCACGTTCATTTTCTTTCGCTATTATATCTCCTTTCTTCATCTTTATGTTTTTTGCTACCACGTCCTTAGGCAGTCCCCTTCTTTTACGATTTATTGTTTCTATTAGATGTGTATTAACATCTAATAGTCTATTGGCTAGGTCTAGGCTGGTATAAATAAGACCTCAACAACAATTCTCGAATTATATTATTAATTATTGATTAGATGGAGTAGAAAAAAACTAAAAATAGGGTTTATTGAATATTTAGGTTTTGTTTTTACAATAAAATGTATAGGTTACCTTGGAATTTATTGAGAAATTAATATTAAAAAAAAATTTGAAGTAACCTAGTTGAAATTTTTTTGTGATTTTTTAATATTAATTTCTCAATAAATTCCACGGTAACCTATATATTTTATTGTAAAAAACAAAACCTAAATATTTAAAAAACCTTATTTTTAGTTTTTTCTACTCCATCTAATCAATAAATAATAGTAAAATTAATTATAATTCGAAAATTGTTGTTGAAGTCTTATTTTCTCGTAAGACACTGTACAAACACACACATTTTTTAAAAAAAATTCTCAAAAATTTGCACGGTAAGGTATAGTTAAAAGTTCACTATTAGATAAATAAGGACTTCTACTATTAGAAAAAAATTAATTTTAGTCATAATCTAATATTTTTTATTTAACATTGGTGGTGAAAGGACCTCCTTAATATCATCAGAAACATGGAGAGAAAAGTGTTAAAAAGGTGGGTCTTACAAAATGTGTTGGTTGGCATGGAATGCATACTCCATAGGTAGGGCGCCCTCAGTCAGGGCCGGCCCCAGGGTAGGGCGATCCGGGCGGCCGCCCGGAGCGCAATGATCTAGCGGCGCCAAAATCATGGAAAATGAAAATAAGCTGATAAAAAAAATTAACTTGCAGGCTTTTATAAAATGCACTAAAAAGTAATGAATATTTTTTTATCATTCTGATATCATATCAATAAATTATTTTTCATAATATTGCATTGTCATCGGACCCTTGTAAGTATACCAAATTTCATGAAATCAGTTCACGGGAATTTTCTCAAAAACGCGTTGCAAGATTTGACTGATAGTTGACAAGATTAAGAGGCAGCAGGCGGAATTTATCATTTTTATTTCTAAGCACATAATTCAAATAATATAATATATTTAAACATTAAGGCAAAATCTAGTTGAATTCAATTCAACATGACAAAACCACTCAACAACCGCCTTTCAAGAATTGACAAGTTTTTCGGCCCGTGGCAACACAACTGCAGAGAAAACAACAATTTTTGAAACCAAGCGAAACAAGATCTAACAGCCCTTTTTAACTGCATATAAAAAAGAAGTAGACTTTAAACAATGCATTATTTGCCACTAGACTTCAGCTGGTGCGAAATAAAATAGTTTGTTTAAATTGTTAGTGCAACAAAGCTTTAAAAAAGTGCTTGTGCAAATTGTCCAGTGCGTTTGGTTTCTGTGAACGTAAGTGTTTTAATTTTCGTTTTCATTTTTAAAAACTAAAAAAATCCATCAGACATAAGCCCAAAAAAGGGTGGGGGTAGATTTCAAAAATTACAGTTTACATCAAAAAATGGCTTGTGTGGTATCAAATGAAAGTTGATTGAACCTGCAGTTGAATAAAATTTATTTTATTTTTTTAAGCCAGTGGCGCACAAGGGGTGATTTCAAAAATTAAGAGTTTACATCAAAAAATGGCTTGTGTGGTAGCAAATGAAAGTTGATTGAACCTGCAGTTGAATAAAATTTATTTATTTTTTTAAGCCAGTGGCGCACAAGGGGGGGGATTTCAAAAATTAGAGTTTACATCAAAAAATGGCTTGTGTGGTATCAAATGAAAGGTAATTGAATCTGGAGTTGAATAAAATGCATTTTATTTTTTTTAAGCCAGTGGCGCACGAGGGGGGATTTCAAAACTTAAGATTTTTCCCGGAGCGCCAAAATGTCTAGGGCCGGCCCTGCCTCAGTATTTTTTTATAGCTTTTATAACTATCTTGTACTTGACTGTTTTACTCTTTCATCAGCTTTGTAGTCTCTAATTTTCTACTAGTATGAGAAATTTTATAAGCTGGAATTTAATAACAGCTGAAAATAGTTGCTTTAGCTCTTGTAAATCAATCAACTCTGAATTCAATAGAATTGGGTAGGTACATTTTGAGCAACTTTTGTGACTTTTTTGGATTCCATTCTTCTTATGTTTTTATTATCTGGTTGTATTTAATCATGTTTTGATCAAAAATTTTAAATTATTTGTTATTTAAATTCGTGTATATTTTAAATAATTTTTGAAAATCCAAAGCTGATATTTTCATATATGAAACATAGTAAAATGGTATCAGTGTATTTGGATATACAAAAGAACTAAAAAAAAATACAGTTAAAAATCTAGTTCTCTAGGGAACATCATTTATAACAAAAACTTTTTTTTATAGTATCTGTAATAATGGTAGACTTTAACCCTTTAACTACGGCTGTCGTCAATCCAATGGAAAATTTCCTGAGGAGCGGGTATCGTCAATAAGCGATTTTAAGAATTATATGCTGGAAGGGGTGTCGCTCATTGACAATTCTATTTATTTTTTCAAGATTTATTATCGTCATCATTAGACAAGGGAATGGGACTTTCGTTGTTTATTTATTTGAGAATATGTTGATGAAAAAAAGCATGTGTTGAGTTTATGAAATTCAATAAATACCCGTTTGTTTACCTCATTTATTTTTATTACTTTCCTTTCAGATTTTTAGGGTCTATATTGCGTATGTAAACTTAAAATTTTAATTTAGTAGAATCATTCAGTAAATGTAGTTGTACTTTCATTGTATTATTATAAAAATTATTTTTTGCTAGTCGCATTACAAAAATAGATTTACCATCAACATCTTGTGGTACTCGCAGTTCAAAACGATCAAGAACAGAATTGAGTGACATTGATATATACAGTGATAAAGAAGAAATTCTTTAACTTAGTGACTTTGATAGTGTGAGTGATAGTAGCGAACGAGAAAGTGACTCAAATAGTGATGGGGATGAAGAAACTGTTGTTGGAGATTTACGATGCCAAAATTGCGTTATTTTCAATCCTTCCACTTATAATTTTGACGCTGAAAATTCTGGCATATCTGGCGCATTTGAAGTATATGATGAAGATAACGAGTATGCGTACTTTGCAAATTATTTTGATGAGGATTTGATGTCAACAATTGTAAATGAAACTAATAGATACTATGAAAACAATGCTGAAAATGATCCTGCTCCAAAAATAAAACCATGGGTGCCAACTGATATCAATGAAATGTACAGTTTTCTAGCAATAATTTTGGCGATGCCACATATAAAAAAACACAAAATTTCGGATTATTGGTCAACAAATCCAATTATTGCTAGTAGTTTCATCAGCAAGTACATGACAAGAGACAGGTTCACGCAGCTATTGCGCTACATACATTTCGCTGATAACAACAACCCCCCACCCCCGGGCAACAATGATAAATTATGGAAAATAAGAACCATATGCGAAGAGTGGAATAGAAAATGTGCAACATTTTTCCATCCGTTTCAAAAACTTGTCATTGATGAATCCTTGATATTGTTCAAACAATATATACCGTCAAAGAGACATCGATTCGGAATAAAAACGTTTGTGTTGTGTGATTGTGAAACCGGAATTGTTTTGAATATGTTAGTATACACTAGATCTGAAATTGACATTCCTCGAAATGATCCCCTAGGTGTTTCAGGTGCGGTAATAAAAAAACTTATGGCAAACTATGAACAAAAGGGACATTTGTTGTATACTGATAATTGGTATACTAGCCCCAAACTAGCCATTTATCTAAACGAGCGAAACACAGGTTTCCAAGGAACCTTGGAAAATAGCGGAAAAATAGATCATCGAACTGGTGAAAATATTTTCAAACCAGACTGTGTAATAGATTATACGCAAAACATGCGTATGATTGATAAGTGTGACATGCAGTTAGCTACCGTCGAGTGTGTCCGGAAATCAATCAAGTGGTACAAAAAACTATTTTTCCATCTGGTTGATGTTGCTATGCTAAATGCATATAACATGTATTTAGTAAAAACAGGAAGAGTTTCACTACGACTGAATATATTTATAAGGAAAGTTGTCCAACAAATTTTAGAAAGGCATGGAACTCTGATTGCTGCTAGACCAGAGACAAAGCATGGAAGTAATTGATCGCTTAGCTGCAGTAAATTTCATGGAAAGGCATATGTTCCACCCACTGGAACTAGACAAAAGGGACAAAGAATTTGCCATGTATGTTCCAATACCGACCGTGGTGTAAGAAAACGGAAGTATGTTACAACTTGGTGTGCTGAATGTAAAGTAGGACTTTGTATATAAAACTTTACAATTTCTGATTTTTTCGCAGCCTATTTTATTGAATAAAAATCATTTTTCTTAATGTTTCGGCCGACATAAAGCAGTATTCATCAGAGCAAAAATCCAGTACACTTTCAATATTGTATCATTTTGTTATTTCACAGTGTATTTTTATAATCGCTATATATGTATAGATATGTTCTCTGAATTATAGTTTTACTTTCAACCCTACGAAATAAACTACTGTTCATAAGAAAATTTGTATTTATTATAAGGACATTTTTATGATCCAATGTGTGACGAACAAAAAATTTATGGCATTATTTTTCTAAAAAATTATTTTTTTTCTCGAATATATGGGGATAGCTATAAAAGAGGAGGGTAGTTATTAACTCCGTGTACCCCCTCTAACTTTTTCATTCTTATGTACAAAACTCATCACATATAGATAAGGAATAAATCTGTTCACATTTACAAAAAAAATTAAAATTTTTTGTTTTGCGTTTAGACAGAGTCTTTTGTCAATATATAAGCGTAGCTAAAGGGTTAAAAACAAAAATAAACTTTTTCAAATTTTGTCAAATACCTCAAAAATTAGTCAAGAAATCTAAAACTTTTAAGGGTCATTGTAAATATCAATCATAATATGAAACTTTTTCCTATTAGGTATTCCAAACTGAATGGCTACCAGTGGGTTCTGATGGGTTAAAATATGGCAAAATTATGGCAACCCTGTAGGCCTGGTGATTTGACAAGGTCAATGAAATAGATAGTTACATAGATTGATCATCCATATTTTTCAAAATAAAAATAAGCTTATGCCTTGAAGTAAAAATGTAAGCAATTATTTTTTTTTTAATATCTAAAGGCTAAAAATTGGTTTTAAAACACATTTTTGCTAACCCGATTCAAATTAATAAATATTTGCCAGGCAATATGGCCGCTCGTAAACGACCAGCTTTCAACAATCTATATAACTATATATGTATCATTGACCCTGTTAGTGACAACATGACAACAGGGTTGCCATATCTAAACTGTCATTACCCACTGGTAGCCATTTGGACAGGTCGTTGGAATGCCTAATTTAACTGACTCAGGGTTGGAAACCCCATAGGAAAAACCTAAAGTATAATTTATAACCACCGTAACGTAACTTAACTTAACGCTGTAGAAACTTAACCTAACATATAAAAATAAAGTATATTTATAAACGTCCGTAACGTAAGAGTTGAGCATGCGTGTTGATTTCAGAGATTATTAAATTACTGACAACCTTATGAAATAAACAAGTGTAAACTATGTACCTAACCTCTAAATAAAACTTATAAATTATAATTGTGCTATATAGAAAGAATATTTTAACTACTTTAAAAGCAATAATATAAAAATATAATAAAACAATAGTTTACCGAAGATGTTGATTGTTTTTGAGCAATAATGAGAATTTAATCTTTCCTAGCAAACTAGTTTTGTGTCTTATTTCAGTTCTAGACTTGATATTTATAGGTATATGCATCAACACTCATATCTCATAAATAGTTTATTCCCAATAACATAAACACAAATCATTCATGATAATGTATGTCCATCAAAAAGGAGAATGATAGTTTACAAATGGTATTTGTCTAATCATTTATAAAAAAAAATAAAAAGAATAATTGACAGTTAGCACATGCTGAACTCAGAATTATCTCATTGGCTAACCGTAAGGTCTTAAGTTAAGTTGTTAAGTTAAAAGTTGGCGAACTTTCTACGGTACGTTAAGTTCTTAAGTTACGTTACGAACAGTATAAATAAGTATACGTAAATTCAATATTTCAACTTCTTACGTTAAGTTCTTAAGTTACGTTACGGCGGTTATAAATTAAGCTTAAGAATTCAAAAAATATAAGTAGGTTTTTAGGTTATTTAGGGTTTTTAAGGTTTTATAGATTTTTCTTCTTCTTCTTTTCTTTTTAGTTCATATATGTCAAAAGTCATTATTGATAAAACACAAGCAAAACTTGAAAAATAGAATTATATTATAACAAAAAAAAAACTATCATTAATATCAATATCACGAAATGGTAGGTATAATATTTGATGAAATGTTTGAATTTGTTTCTATATACCTAAGTACTACACTCATTTTTGCACCTTTTCTCCTCAGAGTTGATTAGTAAAATTGTAAATTCTTAATATTTAACTTTAAAA
This sequence comes from Psylliodes chrysocephalus, assembly GCA_927349885.1. Classification (NCBI taxonomy): domain Eukaryota; kingdom Metazoa; phylum Arthropoda; class Insecta; order Coleoptera; family Chrysomelidae; genus Psylliodes; species Psylliodes chrysocephalus. The sequence continues at coordinate 78,825,096 of OV651813.1, read as the reverse complement.
ACCTAAAATTGCAGAATATTCACTTTTAGGTTTTCTAAAAAACCTAGGTGCAAAAAACCTGTATCTGCAAACCTTGAACCAACTAAGTAGTATCAGATACAAATTAGGTAAATCCAATACATCATAATTATTTTTTTACTGTATGCAAATATTTAAAAAAATGAGAGCAGAAATAAACTTCTTTTAGGCTACAACCTTATTATGGAGCTCAGTGAATTCAAATTAGGTATATATAAAAAAATTTGCAAAAACTTATAAGCAAATTAAAAAAACATCCCTTTCAAATGATAAAATTAATTCTTTTAGCTTACAGAAATTATACCATTGTCTTGACCATTGTATTTTAGCTCCTTCATAAGGAATCAATCATATGATTTCAGATGTTAATAATATTGCATACTGATACATGAACTACATTTTGTATTTCAAAGACCTACTTCTCCAATTAAAAACAGTTAAAATAATTACATATTCAAAAAAGGCCACTTACCAATAGTTTTATATTACATTTTAGGAATTAAAAATATAATTTATGTACTTTCAATTTGCCATTGTCATTGATAGGTTTCAAGTCTAGAGAAAGACTGAGATGCATTGAACCGAGAAAAGAAAGTAAAAATTGTACATGTTCCAATTTTACAATTTATTTATTTTTGTTCATATGTTTGAGTCTGCATCTATTTTCTGTAGCTTTAAAAACAATCCATCCGTTGGTTACTAATTACCCTAATCAGTAATCAGCACATACATAAAAATAATACCTAAAGATTAATTTTGTGCATGATTCACAAAAATTAACAGCGGTATGAAGATGAGAAATACGAACGAGAATAGCAATAATTGAAAATATCGTGCATTAATAAAACTACTTTATTGAGTTTAATGCAGAATGGGATATATACCGGCAAAAAATTCTTTGTTGTTTGTTCTAAAAAACTACTTGAAACAAACAAGAGTCTTTAACCTACAAAATTTGTAACTATTTTATAGAATACATTTTGATAATTTTTAAATCACTTACATTTTTATCACAAACTCGTTTTTAACACTATTAATACTATTGTCTATTGTCCGATATTGTCGCAATTCTCAATTGACAATAAATCTCAATAAATTCGCGAGAAAACCAACAAAATCTGTAAAAATCGACAGATATTTTTACCACCTTTTACTACTGTCAGATTTAACATTTTTTTTCATCATAGGACAATTAGGACCAAGGACATGCGACATGCTTTTGTCACTTGTCACAATACCAGAAACATCTAAAAATCAAAAATACCGTTCCTCAGTAAACTATAACAGTTATAATGTAACGCTAGGCCTATTCAAAAGTTGGCCACAGAATTCGAGCATTACACCTTGAACAGGTCCGGTTTTGCAAATATGTACTTTTAAAACAAAATAATTAATATTGACATCGGAATAACTCTATTTGCAACAGAATATAATTAATGTTTGAATAGGCACTACCGATATTAGTTTACTTATATGTTCTATTAATTAAACAAAAAAATTTCAGCTGGCTACTTATTATTTAGATTCAAGAGAAATCTATTTTTTTCATAATATAAACACACTTTTATCAACTCCTGAGACGGTTTCAGCAAATCATCTCTACTTTTTTATTTTTAGTAACATCAAATCTCGCAATCAATTAAAAATCTTGGTTCACTAAATCGAAAACAATGGATAAAAAATGATATACCCAGACAACACACCAAATCCCAGAGATATCCGCAGAATATCTTTTGTTGATATCCAATATATCCACAGGATATCAGAAATATTCCGTGGATCTAATATGGATATCCAAATGTCCGTCTATATCCAGGATATAGAAGATATCCTAATGGATATTCAGCAAAATATCTAATGGGTATCTTCCAGAAAATACAAGAAATCACAGAGATATCCACAGAATATATTTTGTGGATATTCAATATATCCAATATGGATATCCAACCAAATGTCCGTCTATATCCCAGGATATAGAAGATATTCGGATATTCAGCAAAATATTTTATGGGTATCTTTAGTAGAGGTTCATAAGTAACCAATGATTATTGAATAACGTCGAAAGAAAATAGCAGAGATAAAAAATATTTTCAACACTCAAAATATTTTCAACACTCTGCCTTTGATTTTGCCCACTAAGGAGAAAGTCATCCTTATTAGGACTCTTCAGCAATAAATGAAAATTCTCGACTCCAGTCTCTAATGGAGTGATTAGGACACACATTTCGATCGAACTCAATTACGGCGGGTTGAGCATGAGTAGATGCGATAGTGGTATCGCCATCTATACTTAGTAAGCAGAATCAAATAACATCTAGTGTATATCCACGATGGTTTGCGTTCGCGCCTAGACTTTGATATATTTAGTGGATGTTCATGGGATATTGAATACACCTTAAAAAAATTAATTTTAAATATCTGAACGGTACTATTAGCCACAATGGCGAGCACAATGGCGTAATTTTTTAATAATTTGCTATATAATTACTATTATTTATGGACATTTGCATGTCTATAAATTACATTTCATGGATATAAAATAGATATCTACCATGGACTGGACATTCAGTGGATATTGGGATGTTCAGTAGATATCCAAAGGATTTGGTGTGCTGTCTGGGTTAGTACTTGCAAAAACACTTTAATTAACATGAACGTTATTCACGAGTATAATTAATAAAATATATTAGGTATTTAATATTTTGAGGATCCACATGACATTTTTAATCATATTATAGCGAAGTAGAATTTAATATTAAAAAAATATTGTTTAATACCAGATAATAATTTTCTTCTGTTGGACCACTTTCTCCATGAAAATGTAATTAACAAATATAAGTATATTCAGTAACATCATCAATCCATCGAAAACCGTTGTCACTTCGGTCTTCGACCACATTTTTTCGCACCTAATGCACATTTGCTTGATAAATTGATAATTTTTTACGATATTGCAGCCAAGGCTTTGGAATATTTATAAAATAATATGTATTGTATGTATTGCCTTTGAATGATTTATACCGTGTGTCAATTTTACATACTCCATAACAACACCGTTTCGTGGTTCCTTTCCGTACAGATAACATAATTATTATAATTGATTGCAAAAATATATTTTTCAATTAAGACACTAAAATTATTATTACTTTGCTTTTTCTTATTTTTTTTTTTGTAAATGAATATACTTAAATTAATATTTATCGATTATAATTTTTTTCACGTGGGCATTTTAATATGCTTGTTTACAAAAACAGTACGAAAAAGATGGCTGATACTGTCGCATGCGCACGAAAAAAAATTATGATGAAAAGGTCTATATCACAGCAACATTGTAACATGACCCTGACGACAGCGCATATTCCATAGAAGAATGGCAACCAAAATAAAAGAAGAACTCAGCGTTCGCGATAACTTCATAATCGCTAAATGAGCGGCGCACCTAAAGAATCGCGGTTGTTATTGTTGTGACTGGCGACGAGACAATACTTTTGTGATGACCTAATTGTTGCATTCGCTGATAAGAAAATACCAGCTGCTCGTGAATACAAGGCGGCTACACTTCAAAGTCGTGATTCTAACTCACTGTGTGATTATAAAAATCAAAAATGTTGTAGCATCATTAGATTTTATGATGCGTTGCCGGTTGCCGTGGAATCCAGTTCTGAGTTCAGACAATTCAAAAGCTTGTTTTGCCATTCACATACAAAATCCTAATTCCGAACGTGAACTCATAAAATTACTCAGCGAATTTAATGCAATCAGTGTTGAGACCTTGAGACCTGCAGAAAAATGAAGAGATCCTTAGAAAACCAAGAAGTCAGTTTAAAGATAAACGAGAAGCCGATCGTTTCAAGCCAAACAAAATCTTAAAATGTACCTTCCTTTAAATAAGGCCACCAGAGACACCAACAAAATCCATGTCAGAGAATATAACAGGCGAGTACATTTAACGCGGTTATTACTAATAAAAAATCCGACAGTATTATAGTGCTTTAATTAAAAAAAATGGGTCACGTCTAATCCAATTGTTAGTATAAACAAAGAAAGCCTAAGAAAACATTTGTGTTAAAAAAAAGTGACGCTATCTGAATTCGACACCTATAGCCATGTTATTATACTATGAACAAACTCAATTAAAATACCTTATTGAGAGTGATGCTGACAGTTCAATAATTAAACATTCCGTAGTAAAAACATTAAAAGGAACGATTAGGCCAACTGATGCATATGCTTTTGTTATGAATTGGATCTCAAGATGTTTAGAATATCGATCTTTGTGATTTTGCCACTGTTACGTTAGAGGTCGTTCCAAATAATGTGATTCCTAAAGATGTTGACTTGACATTATTATTGGAAGCAATTTCATATGCCGACCTTGTTTAGGTGTTGAGAAAAACGTCAACACGATTGAGTTACATCAAGACTTGCTCAACATTCCGAAAATGTTTTCAATAAAAATTGAAGGATTTGAAAATTAATCAATAAGAATTAAAAGACACTTTAAAAATACAAGTTAAGAAACTCCGGACCGCCAAACCAAGGTCAACGATTCAATGAAACTAGGCGTCGGGCCAGATTATAAGCCAGGTGATATTGTGGCTATTGAAGATTCACAGTTCGCAGGTGGAAGAAAACTGGGGTTCAAATGAAAAGGGCCTTTACACTGTTCGAGAGGTATTATACCACAAAAAGCGACAGCGAATAACTGTAGCCCCTCAAGATCAGTTGCTATAGTCATCGAAATAATTATAAAAAAGGCGAGTGGAAATCCCACAATATTAAAAAAATTGTTTTTGTTAACTTGAGGTGGCAATTCCACCAGATGTTCCTGAATAAATCATGATAATAAAGTAGCACCAGTGTTTGGTGTTGGAGCACTAGTGTTTAATGTTAGGGTGGCAATCCCACCAAATTTAATTAAAGAAATCATGATATTAAAGTAGCAGCAGTGTTTGGTGTTGTAGCACCAGTGTTTGGTGTTGTAGCACTAGTGTTTAGTGTTAGGGTGGCAATCCCACCAAATTTTCCTGAATAAATTATGAAAATAAAGTAACACTAGAGTTTAGTGTTGTAGCACTAGTGTTTAGTGTTAGGGTGGCAATCCCACCAACATTAATTTAAAGAGTAATTAATCGTTTAGCGTTTAAAAAGAACATTATAGTGATAATGTTCATAAGTCGTAACAGTAGTTCTGTTTTCGTATTTTGTAATTCCAGATATATGTGGCGCGAGGACGCACCAATTGCAGGATGGCCGTGTTAGCGGTGTTCCGCTGTTTCCCACCACACATTCTTAAAGTCCATACACATGCGTGTCAGGATGGACGAGCGGGAGAAGGCAGACCAGCGCAGTGGGTAGTACGCGAATAGACAGTGGCAATATCACAGCAACATTGTAATTAAGAATACTTGATCGTTAATTAAACCATTGAAAAATTATTATGGATTATTATTATTATTATTAGGGATGATACCTCCCTTATGTTTATATATATTTTTTTTCAAATTTTTAAAAATAAGTGCTTACATCTAATTCATATTTTTTGACATCCCCGTATATGGTAAAAAATTTGAAATTTATAACTTCAAGTGGCAATGAACCGCCTTTACCAATATAACGGAAGAGTAAATTTGATTTTTTTTATTGTTTGTTTGTCAAAAATATTTAAATCCTCACTCACCTCTATATTATAATCGCGGTAACGATAGATACAAATACCCTAATACCAACAAAAGAGATTGAAAATTCCCTGAGGAAGTATTATTGTTGGATTGGTTACACTGATTAGTGATTACTGACTTTTAAAATAAAAATATATTATTAGTGATGGCAGCGATGATAAATACGGTTTTAAAAAAATCGGTAGAATTATTACCATCAAAAGTATTTTTGAAAAATGGGGCTGCCTTGTTACACACAAGGTATGCAAGTAAAAACAGAATAAATTGAATTTCAAAGTTTTTTTTTTACTTTTGTTGTTATGTAATTTAATATAGGTTACATGAGATAAAACATATTTTTTAAATATATTTTCAATCTTTTAGCCAAGTATCAAATCACAAATGGTTTCCGGATGCGGAATGGGTCAGCCAGTTTAAAGGTCCAGTTATGTATCCAGATGAAAGTATGAAAAATTGGGCTATGCAACCATGGAGTGCTAAGAAAGCCCCTGTAGAGAGAGCTGTTAAAAATATTACCTTAAATTTTGGACCTCAGCATCCTGCTGCCCACGGTGTATTAAGACTGGTCCTTGAACTTGATGGAGAGGTAACATATTAAAAAGTAACCTGATTTTTAATACATATTTATTTTACTCTCTGCTATTTTACATTCTTTCTTGAACAAGTATTATATGTGACTAGTTTGACGAATATTTTTACATTCGTAGAATGGATAATTAGTAACGAGTAAAATAAATGTTATTAATACTATTTATAATACCCATGAAAAAGCACCCTTAGTGGCATTACACAAAAAAAATCAACATGCCAATTATATTCTTTGCAGCAATACTTACTTTACACTTTGAAATTATGTTTTTTACAGTCTATTTAGTTTGTCCTGATAGTATTACCTAGTTCTTTACTGTTTCAGTCAGGGCTGTTGCATCCTACTTGAACGCCATCCTGCAAATTTGATCACAGTACCTTTTGCAAAATTAGCGCATATACAGGGTGTATGAATGGTTTCAGAGATACGGAGTGTTTTGTATCATTTTTTGATTATCTTTTTTCATTCTCAAAAACTTGCTTTTCTTATCGGAGTCTACCGATGTTTTTTCATAGATACTATTTGCAGTTATTATTTTGTTGTGGGTGAATAATTTTATAAATTTTCGTTATGCCTGTTTACACTAATATTGAATTAGCTGACATGCATTTTATGTACGGTCGTGCAAATAGCAATGCATTGAAATGGAGGGAGGGCACTTTGAACATCTCATTTAACTCTATGTTGTTATTGATTGTTTATAAATATCATTGTTTTTTTATAATAATAAAATATTGTTATAAACACAAAATGGTCCGTATCTCCGAAACCGTTAATTTGCGGTCATATATTTATAAAGACTTTTCTGCTTATTTTGGGTCATACTATTCACCATTTCATTTTGTGACACTTTTTTTTTAACACCCTGTATATATTTTATAAGTATGATGTACGTTCAACATTTTAATCACTAATTAAATAATATAACTGAAGCACACAAATATACATTTTATTATCAAAAAAATAAAACAATTTTTTGAACAAGAAATAAAGTTAAATCTTAAATAAAAACAGCTTTACGTGCTTTCTTTTTGGAAAATTCAGAAATAAGATTAGTCATATTTATATTATCCAACAAATTACTTTCTATCAATATGATTCCTACACTTCCGGGAGAAGATAGGATTGGAAGGGTCGTTATAGGCATTGAGACATTTCCTTACTGCATTAGTGACATAAGGGGGCACAATAGATCTTTTAGGTCACAGTGTATTAACACCCCATTCCCAACATAACATAGATATGATTGCCAAATTATCAAGCCACTGTTGGCCCATTGATGTATTCTGGTCTAAAAATATGAAAAAAATCATTTTTTTTTCTTTCATATTTTTAAATCTTTGATCTTTAAGAATATGAGCCTAATGGGATTTTTTGAAATAGGATTATTTTAAGAGTTACAGATGTTTTTGTGACGTGCCAACGAAACTGGTACTATTATGAGTTATGCTGCCTGAAACTTTAAATGCAATTTTCTCGAAACTACTTTTTTCGACTTGGTGACTTGATATATCAAGTTCTAAATGTTCTTTGTATATCCCTCAATATCTGGGACTTTGGAATTACAAAAATTACTATTTTTTAAAAAATTTTGAAGGTCAAAAAAAGAGACTGAAAAAACTTTTTTTTAAATCGCCATTTTGAGAAAATATTTTAAATTTTTTTTCCAAAGTTCAGGCTATAGCGACATTTTTATTAAGGTTTATATGGACCCCCGGAAAAAGTATCTACACGTTCAAAATTTCTAAAAAAATTTGTGAATGTATATACAACCTTAAGTATTGTTTTACCAAAATTTGATCCAGTTTGTATCATTTGTTCTCAAGAAAAATCGGAAAATTTACTTTTTTACAAGTATAAAACAAAGAAACTAGAATATCAAGAGAGATCATTATTTCATAAAATAAATTAGTTTTGGTTTTTTTTTTCCTGGGCTCGTCTGACTATGTGTCTCCGAATAACACTGAAGCCTATTGGCTTATTGTGTTTTACCCCATGTTAGTTCATAGCACCCACTCTATCACCTTTGTACCTTGTACAAGTTAGTTTTGGTTTTGGTTTAGAAACTTACATACATTTTTTGAAAATTTTTGAACTTGCAGAAATTACGTAATTGAAGAATATATATGTTTTATTCACAAAAATTAGATTTTAACTATAAAAATGAATGTAATATTATAGAATATACCTTCAATAATTATATTTGAAGACATTGACCTCGAAACATTAATAAGTTTTTTTATAAATTTAGTGAAAAATTTAATTAAACAACACTATTTTGAATTTCCTATTTCAAAGCCTTATCTCCGAGAGGTGCTGCCATCTCAATCAGTACTTTCTAAAATTGTTCACAAAGAGCACTAAATTTCCTACTCAAACAGAAATTTCGGATGTCCTCATACACCAACAGTACCTTGTTGCCAGGTGCAGTTGTATTACTAAGTTCGCTGGATTAAATAAATATTTGTCTATTAATAATTCGGTCGATGCATACCTATTCATTTTACAGAATATTTGAATTATTTAATTATTAAATGAAAGGTGCATTCTGAATGATGCATGTGTTTTATCAATTAAAAAATTTGAACAGATGTTCACCATATATCAGTATCATATTAATTGCATGTTGATTAGTTTTTTGTAGAAATTGGATCATAGGAAGGGATTTAAGAGGGTTGAAAAATATAAATTCGTAACAATCTGATTGGCTTAAAATCCATAATAGTACCTAAGTAGGTATTTGATATTTTTTTTACCCAAAAAAAAAATAAACTATTTCTATTATAAATAAATTTATTAAATATACCTTTTAAAAATTCTTATTCATCCTACAAAAAAAATAAATCATTACTAAACATTTAGTAAAAATGGTTATGGTTTTCCTAAGGGACAGTTTTTTGCCATTAGAACTCAAAGTAGAACAAAAGTATTTAACATGTTTTGGTGCATTTAATAGTGCAAATTCTCAAGCAGAGTAAAAACACTTTACTTAAAAAATTTTAGTATCATCTACCAATACATCCGGTGAAGTTCCTAAGAAACGATAACCTTTTTCCAAACAGATGAATAAACTACATTCAACAACTGTATTCTTTGTAAGAGAAGCATATGTTTCAATTGCAACAGTTTCGTTAAGTTTAACATCTATATCTGTAAAGTGTGGAGGGTGGGTTAACCCACGGCACTTAGGCCTTACTAAACCCATTTTGCATCCTACTAAATAGATCGGCATCTCCTAGCTCGTGAGCCAGCCTACAGATTTAATGTAGTTGAGAGAACATTGCCAAGAGATGCCTTTCTTATATGGACTATATGCTCGATGATATCATCATTTTGTTTGCACCCCTTGCAGAGTGCGGATTCTGCCAGCCCCATGACATGGATATGCTTCCCTACTTGGCAGTGACCCGTCAGAATGCCTGTGATCAGGCATCTATTCATAGTTAAGTATTTGTTTGCTGTAGTGTTGTCAGAATAACATGAAAGCTCCCTGCAGCTTTTTGTTTCATCCAATATTTCCTTGAACTTCACAAGGGAATGTTCATTAATTAGGCTTGTCTCTACCGATGTAGCTTGGCTAGTGAATCAGCAAGACGGTTACCTTTCAATGTGAAGTGACCTTTGATCCATCTTAAGTTGACCACATTATTGATGGATACTTCGGCCAAAGTTTTTTGACATTCTAGTACCAACCCTAAGTAAATTCGTGGTCTGTCCAGGGGGAGTACAGTATGTCTGCTATCTGTATAGATAGGCATGTTCCTTCTAGTGATATTATTTCTGGTGATTTCTTTTGCTGCTATGAGAATCTCCGTGAGCTCGGTTTGAACTACACAGGCATTACTTCTTACAGCCCATTTTATGTTTAGGTTTAAAGATGTGAAGTATATTCCACATCCTAAGCCTTGTTTTGTTTTAGAACCGTTGTTGTAGGTATGAATCGTACCTGCCTCTTCCGGATTTTCGAATTATTTTATTATAACTTTAATAACATTGTCACGCTTCGTATAAATTCACATTTTTCCAAATTTTAATTAATTATTTAAATAACACGCTGTACGAAAAAGTTTGTTTATGTCGCGAATTGGTTTTAAGTTGCAATCTTGTACAAAATTGATTATTTAATAATTATTAAATATTAGTTAAATAACAATAAATTATGTAGAAGTTATAAAGGTATTCTCGAGGAGATACACAGGGTGGTTTCCACAATCCTCTTCATCGGGTCCATAAAAGAGCCTCCTTGTAGGATATTCCCAGTAGCGGTTCCTGATTACTGAGACTTCAACTGAAGGCTCTGGAACTATCGTAGAAAATTAAAAGTTCTTTTGTATTTTAAATCGCCGTTTTAATAAATTGTTGTTACATGTGTCCCAGATATTGCAGTTGGTAAGCTAAATTGTTTTAAAGATATTTATTATAGTGTTGGTCCATATTTGTGTATGTCCAGCTGTGAAGTATTTTGTAGAATTGTTTTGTTGCACAGAAATTGTTAGCCCTTAAGGTAATAGAAGAGGCATGATTTACAAATAATATTCCCGGGTAAAGCAGTCTAGTCAAAACAGTCAATCACTGTGGTTGTAGTTTGTGTGACCGTTGCCTAGAACAACGTGTAATTCGGCTTATATCTTAAAATTAATAAATTGCCGAATATTAAATATCATAATTTCTAATAGAAATACGTTTTAAGAAAACATTGTTTTCTTCAGCACTTTTACAGAGACGTGTTAGGTCCTAATGTCAAGAGTAGGATCCTGATACAGTTAAGGACTACAAAGCCAAGTTCAAGGCAATATAGTCTTTTCAGTTAAGGCTCTAGTGATATAATTATTGAATGGTCACCCCTAAATTCATTAATTGTGACATATTTTATTAAGAAACATGCAAAACGTCAGAATATCGAAAGAAAAAATACCCAATTTTACAAATTTTCTTGCAAAGAGTAATGTTCTTTGCCAATTGATTTAGTAACCAGAAGATTTATCTTTGAAGTTTATTTATTTGTGGTTATTGATTTCGCAAATCAACAATTGGAACATTTAAAGAATCATTTTGAATTTATTCCTATACTAAATTCTCTGACAAATGCTAAATAACCAGTTTTTTGTTATGCAACATTTATAACTTTCCAGTGATCTTATATCACCAATGAAATGAAGATTCGTCTATTAGAGATGAAAAATGGGTACAACGTCATTGTATTAACACTTTGCCCTATACAGGAATTTTTAATGAAAATTATCCACTCTAAATAATTTTAATGGTGAGGCTTTTATGAAGAAATACAAGAATAAGTCGAAAATCATATAAAGGGACAATTCTGCTCGTGTATACTCGTAATTTTCAGGGTCTCCTCCCCATGACCACCCTTCTTTTTTTTTTAATGAAACACCCTATATATTAGTAAGACAATAACTCAAAATCAATCCCATATAAATTAATTTTATTAAGTTAAATGACAACACTACTAGGACGTCCCCATAAAAAGGTTAAAAAAATACATGTGCATGATTAAAACCGAGCCCCAACAAGGGTAAGGTAGTTGTAAAAAATATATGTGGGACATGTTGATAAATGTGGGAATATGGCGATGAATAGTGTTAGCCTATAAGTTTCTTTACGCAAACCTTTTCAACTTGTACAATTTCTATCATATTTACCACAAATGGTATTTCTTACAACTGCCTTTTTAATCATATGCATGTATTTTTTTAAATATTTTATGGAGGCGTCATATTATATTGTAAGCGCTTATTACTTAATTTTTAGATCTGATGATGGCCTAATCCCGAAACCGGTTGTCATTTAACTTCATAAAATTAATTTATGTGGGATTGATTTTGAGTCATTTTCTTACCTTTAAGGTACATATTAGTTATCTTGTATACTATCACATTTTTCTACTCTTTTATACTATTTGATTTCAAAAATGTATACCTGAGGTGTACATTGAATCGTTTGGAAGTTGCATTTCTTGAGCTTTTCTTTTCTTCCCTTTCTGTCTATTTTTTTTATTTCTCTTCTCACCTTTAAAATTATGGATAGTTTTCATTAAAATTATTTAATATTCATTTTATTATTTAATAGTACCTACCCATAGCGCGCGAACGTATCCTACAGTAAGTTTTTTTATTTCAATTTTTTGACTGCGGGAACTGAGTTCATTCGCCAAACCACATAGATTAATATTATGTCCTAATTTTATGCCATATTTTAAGGCTAATACGCTCACCCTAAATAATTTTATTTCAGTAAAGTTCATAGTTGAGAATGATTTAGAGCGGACCAGTGGAAGACTTAACAAAAGCTCGCAAATAAAACATAATTATATTGAAATTTGGCAACGTTCTTCGTATCGAATCATGAAGATCTCCCGCGTAATCTATTATTGTGCTAGCAGTCTCTTTTGGTGGCGATATAAACGGACGAAATATTATTCTATCGCAGATAGAACCCTGTAACTTTAATAAATTGTGTACTAAATTTGATTCGACAGTTAGGTCATCTCTAGAGTCAGAAACGAGTGAGGAGGTGGGTTCATATAAACCTTAATCAAGATTTTTTTTTTTTTTTTATTCAGAACACTACAAGGGTTGGAATCATGTCAAACATGACACACGTCTTTTTTTTTGGCCCCCACTTCACAACCTCATAACTCATTGAATTTTCGATTTTTTTTTTCAAAATAATTTTGTATTCTTAAAATATTACTAAAAATTATGTAAAAAAAATGGAGAGTAAAAATGTTTTTAGTTTTTATTTATTCTACGCGGAAAGAACGTCTGAAATTTAGGCTTCTAGACCAGAATACCCCCTTAAATAGTTTTTGATCAACTTTAACTTTGAGAAAGTTCTCTCCCCTAAAGCAACCGACACAAGCATTGTTGACAAAATTTGCAAAGATACGCTTGCATTTGGAAAAGACGAGGTAAATAATTTTTATTAATATGGTATAATATTTGTGTTGACATTTGCAGTGTAAAATTTTTTAAAAAATCCAACTCGTCTAACAATTCGGTTTCATTTTTGACACGCTCATTGCGATTTTTGTCCAGTAAAACTTCTTCAAGTTGTAAACAACCATTTAGTTGTTCCTTTTTTGGTAAATCTGAAAATTTACAAATAATATTCCATAACAATTGAAAATGACTGAAATGGTAGGACAATAAGTCTTACCTTTCACTAATTGTTGTTATAACGATATCAAGTGTATTGAAAAAATTGTTTATTTTAAAATCTCGTCATTCTCGCAATTACATTGTTTTTTAACATGCCTTGGTCTGATAATTTTTCCAGTTTTGAAGGGTGGCTGTATATCTAGAAATTTTGCAAGTTCAGACGCATTAACTAACAGATCTTCAAATCCTTTACCACTGCAGTAACTATTGAAAAACTTTAGCAAATCGCCCATATGGGTACTTGCATATCTCGTAATATTTTTTGCTAACAATATTGACTCTAAACAGAACATTATATACCACCACAATATTAATGTAAACATATGTAAACACGTATAAACTGGTAACTTTTTAATTTATTTGCTAAAGATTCAGCCATATGCTTTGTATTGTTATTGAAAGAAACTCTAGTAAATATACTATACAAAGCATCATAAATTTTCCAAAGCTGATACCTCAAAGGACTAATGGCATCAATTCTGCTCGACCATCTAGTTTCAGAAAGTGGTTTTAAAGTTAAATTGAAAATATGTTCTTTTAAAACAGTCCAATGATTAGTTGAGGCCAAAAAGGTAAAATTCTTGAACTGTAGAAAAGAATTTCCAGTTAGAATGTTTACTTTTTACTGCATAATTTAAAACCAAGTTAAAAATGTTGTTACAACAAGGTAAAAAAAATGATGTTGGATTTAAATTAGAGATGCAACGGATAGTTTTTTGGTCGGATATCGGATACCGGATATCCGGCGAGCTTCAAGGCCGGATAGCCGAATATCCGGCGGTCGAATATCCGGCCCAACGTCTAGCGCCTGATGTGAGGATTCAAACATTTAGAACGTCGCGCAGGCGCAGCGAACGCGATTAGCAGGCCGAGGAAGATCGTGCGGCCATTGTAAGGAAAATCAGTTGTTTGCTCGCTGCTTGCTACGTGATCTGCGTCGTAGAGTTAAGGAGTTAAGTTTACCAGAGCATCAATTAGCGCAGGATATCAACACGAGGTGGAATTCTACCTTCTATATGGCAGAACGCTTGTTAGAACAAAAACGGGCAATCTCTTTTTATGTAGCTGATCTACTCACTAATTTAACCACTCATCAGTTGTTCTTGATGGAGCAGTGTGTAAAACTCTTAAAGCCATTCGAAGAAATAACTAAAATCACAAGTTCTGGCCTTTCCTGCATATCAGAAGTTATACCACATGTAGCTGCATTACAAAAATACTTGGACAACAATGAGACTGCGCAACGAACAGATGACTTAACTCAAATGAGAGCTTCCTTAAAAGCTGAATTGGAATCTCGCTTTAGCTTCTTATATGAAGATCCGACTTACCTTATTGCAACTTTTTTAGACCCCAGATTTAAAATAAACTATTTGGGATCAGTTGAAGCCGAAAGAGCGCGACAGAAGATCTTATTGGAATACCTAAAAATGACTTGCGACGAGTCTTCTAACATCGGTAGTTCATCGGGTCTCCAATACCTATTAAAAGAGTCAGAGAAACTAATTCAAATGTAACTTGCGAATCTCACGACACATTTTGGAATTGTTTTGATGAAGTAGCAAATGAAAACAATAGTCAATGTCGCGATCAGGAAAAAAAACTCAATTGGAAACGAGATCGACTACTATTTGAAGACAGTTCGAATTGATCGCAGCCGCGACCCTTACACTTGGTGGTCAGTTAACTCGAAACACTATCCATATTTAACCAAGTTTGCCAAAATGTACCTTTCAGCTCCTTGCAGCAGTATTTATAGCGAGAGACTGTTTTTCGAAGATGGCTTGGTGTACGAAAACAAGCGAAATCGACTGTTGCCTGCAAACTCTGAAAATTTGATCTTTATTCACCATAATTTACCACTTAATAATTTTTACTATTAAAAGATAGTTTTAGGTTTTCAGAAGAAGGTTATTTTTTTTTGTTCTTTGTGACTTTTTGTGTTTTTGTAACTTTTTCAGCTTTAAATAAAAGCAAGTCATAAGTTGATTTCAGGGAATTGTCACGAATTGTGTCGTAATTATTGAATATCCGGTAGGTATCCGGCCGGATATTAAGCTACTATCCGACATCCGGCCGGATATTAAATTTAGGCCGGATAGGCCGATTACCGGATAGTTTCCGGATATCCGTTTCATCTCTAATTTAAATCGAGAATCTTTTTTTGTAAACCGACATGCTTGCCTCCCATGTTGGCACCATTTTCATATCCCTGGCCTCTCATATCTTATAAAGTTAAATTATATTTTTTTAAAGCATTTAGTAGATTGTTTTTAAATCCTCAGCTATTGTGTCTTCTATTGAAGCACAATGTAAAAAACTTTCCTTAACAACAATTTCTCCTGTTGTTGATTCTAAATTTACAAACCTGATACAGACAGAAATTTGTTCTTGATGGCTATGTCCAGAGTGCAATCAAGAATAATAGAAAACTATTTTGAATTTTGACCCATATTTAAAATATTTTCACTAGTAATACCACTAGAGGTCAAAAAATTTCCTGATATTAATTTGACCTCGCGTGGTATTCGGTAAGAAAATTCCACGCCGAATTATGGTTGAAAATTAAATATTTTTAAAATTTATTTTTCGTTTCTCAACAATGCAAATTATTTTCTCCAAGTCACCAGTGAAACATAAAAGGTGTTGTCGCCTTGATTGTTGAGTTGTCATGGTAACTAAGTGAGACCCTAACCTCGAATATAATTTCAGTTTTGAAGTTGTCAAGCGGCCCGACGTAAAAAAATGTTTCGCTGCAATTATTTAGGCCTTCAAATTGCTTATTTCTACTCATTGTAGTTGCATGGGAATACCATTTGAAAATAGAAAATAGTATATTCTTTAATTTTACGTAAGTTTTGAATAACTACAAGTGGTAGAAAATTGTTTTTCTGCGTTTTTATTAACATGCGTTATGAGCGCTTTAAAATGGTATGAAATTCATAACCAGCGTCAGCAAGCATCAATCGTAGGAGGCTGTGATCATTGTATTTTGACAGTTCAAAACATTAAATAACTCGCGTTTTGTTGCGATAAAGAATATTGCACAGCAAGTAAAACCAACAAAATTACCTATTTGTTTAAAAATGAATCGATTTGAAATTCATACGCTATGCAAAATATGCGTGAAATTGTCTCATGTAATGATCAATCATTGCACCATGACTTACTTACTCGGATTAATAGAGGATTGTGGCTCCAACTTGAAAAACGAAAATTTGTTCCGAATTGTCCACGAATATTTGCTTCTAAACTACGCAAAATTCAAAGTGCTGAATGAGAAAAAGTTGAATAAATTAGTGTTTAAATATTATATATATTTTATTAGACATAGACACATAATTCAAAGCATCCAAAGTCCTGCATTTTCGCCATTAAGAAGAAAAGAAGTGGCCGAAGAATATAGAAAACACCTTAGCATTGTAACTAAACTGTATCAAAACTAAACCTATTATGTGAACAAATAAAAACCAGTCTGTCAAAAATGGTCTGTTATTGTAAACGTCAAAAAATGTCCAGTATAATTCGCTGTTGGGTACCCCACGAGAAAAAAATTTCCACTAAAATACCTCCGTTGCCATGGTGATCTGTCAAAAACACGTATTTTGATTGGTTCAAAATTACAGGTGTGGAATTTTCTCTTAAATTATTGCCTATTATTTCAATAATTTCATTTTGAATTTGGTTGCCAAGATAATGATTAATTTTTTTGGCCTGCATTTGTACCTTTTTAGTATGTTCATCCATAATAGGACAGAATTTGGCAATTATTTCCACACATTTCAAGAAATTACTGTTATTATTTTGAAACAACTTCAAATTTTTACCGTGGAAGGCCAGATTTTGTTTAGCTAAAAACTGAATAACAGAATACTCACTCACTTAGGGAGAGTATTATTATTATTATTATTATTATTATTATTAATAACTGCATGCCAATATTTAATTTCAGCAATAAACGAATATTTCTGAGTTAAATCAATCGTATTGTTTATTTTAAATCTAGTTAAACAGTCAGACCATGTTTTAAAATTTTAATCTGAATATATAAATGTTCACTCAAATGTTGCCAATCATGTAGCCATTTTCATCAGTCAATTGGGCCTTGTCAGTGTTAGTGTTAAATATTCTGCAACAAAAACAAAACACTGAAGACAATCATGCTTGATTTTTTCATTTGGCAAAATTCGAGTGAAGTATGATTCAAAAAATGTTTACCCCATCTTCTCTTTTGAAAAAACGCAATTTGAATTATTGTTATAATAAGTTTGACAGAAGTTGTACAGTTTTACTATCAAAAAGTTCATCAGCTTCGATAAGAGTTACAGTTTTCTCAACATAACATGTTGATGTCGATGGTTCCTTATTATCATCAATATCATTTTTTACCAAAGCCTTTAAAGTAGAACCACAGGGTTCTTTTGAAAAACTAATTTTATTATTGGTATTTTCCAAAACCTCCTCCCGTTTTTGTTGTTTAATTAGATTTTGGTAACCAGAAAGTTTCTTTTTAGCTTCTTTAGACATCTAAAAAATCATACAATATGACATTTTCATCTAATTAATTTATAATTACGATCTACATAATATTACCTCAGATCTACATAATATTACCTCAACTTTAATTTTATACTTATACTTTATATTATATTATCTTATATCTCAGGCTACTTAATGGAACTAACACTTTCAGCTTCCAAAAAAGAACAAAATTTCAAATAGTTATATCTTTTTAAACTGAATCGATTTGCTCTATTACTCAAGATGGTTAAATTCTACAATTTCACCAGTAAAAACATCAACAAATTAATATTTTACATCTACTAAATAAATAAACAATTCTCAAATAGTTCGACTGCTTTTTACCCTAATATAATGTGAAGTCATAAAACTATAAATAGCATTTTTCTCAGAATACCGAACGTCGAACACCTGTGTGCACAGCTGTGCAGGTGAACAAAATGAGTGGCCGGCGCATAGTTAACGAAACACAAATGACGTATTTCATTATGTCATGATGTTTTCATTGGTTGAAACCGAATAGGTGCGTCAACTATGCCCCGGACACTCATTTCATCCCAACAGTATATATTAGGGTGAGCTCGACGCGGAGCTCAGTTGTCTTATTGCCACCAACGATTCAGTTGTCTTTTTGCCATCATCGCTCACAGTTGTCTTTGCCAGGTGCTTTCTGCCAACGGCACGTTACTTTCTACATTTTTACAAGCGTTTAATGCATTTTATTTTCTGGTGAAAGTTATATCTTCTACAATTATTATGGCATAAGAAATTCTACAAAAAAATGTTGTCAAGTTGGTAACTAAAAAATCAACTATATTAGTTAATCAAATTGTGATGAACTAAAATTGTAAATATTTAAAACTGTTAAGTGAAGATAAGAAAATTATTATATCTAAATGGAATCACCCACTATGTATTTACTTCAGTGAAAATAGTAAATTAAAAACACTTCTTTTTCTACTACCTATGACTCGTTAGTTATTTCTACAAAAGAACCCAATTCTTCTAACACCAGCGACATATGATACAGAACATTTTTACCAAAAAAATATTCGGAAGTCACACCGATATTTTTTCACAAGACAAAAGCTAATGCACTAATGAAAATGAATTCTTATTAAAAAAACTGCAGTACTATTGCTAGAGGCCAGGAGGGCTAGACGACTCGTTTGGCCAGATGACAGGAATACACTTAGGAAATATAGTGAGGGGGCACGGCGATTAGTAATAGCATTGTATTTAGATCAACTAGTAAAACAATACCAATTCAAATTATCTTGGAGGACAATGGACAGTATCAATAGATGGCAGCAAGCTCCGTGGTGTCCAAGTCATGTCTTTGATAATTTTGTCGTCTACGAAACGAACGTAATTTCTCTATTTACTAATAGATGGGCCCATAATCGATTCAGAATATTTGTTTTAAAAATGGAATATACGAGTTTAATTATGCTTGTTGAACATTTATTTACGGTTTATTATCATTTTAGAGAATATAAACAATAGTAATTTAAATTTAGCACTCTACCCATATGAATTTAAAAATTAAGAAAATTTTATGTATATAGAATTCTGTACTCAATGATCGAGGCAGTGCTAGCGTTCGGGCTATTTTGATGAATTTCTAACAGATGTCGCGACAGAATTGCCTCCAATGAAACGTCCATAAGGTTGTTCTACTATCTTCTCTAAATACAATGGGTAATAGAATAAAATACTCAATAGGCTGGGGCCAATAAATTTAAAGAAGTAATGTTTGACTTTATAGATGATAAATATTAGATATTATTATCTACTTGTGATTAATGATAATTTTAGCATACAGGGCTCAAATAGGCATATTTTTTCTAACTAGTTTTTCAGACATTGGTAAAAATACAAAAATACGTTCGTCGCCTTTTGCGCGAAGGCGCGCACATATGGCTGGAACGGCCCTGATTTCAGTAGTAAAAAGATTAGAAAAGTTAGGTTGTTTTAGTTGAAACAAAAATAAGAAAGAAAAGGCTTAAACCCAACATTTACTTTTTAGTTAGTAAAAAGGTCAGATCCACATATTGGTTTGTTGCATAGGGGAACAGAAAAACTAATCGAATACAAGACCTATACACAAGCTCTACCTTACTTTGACAGATTGGATTATGTATCAATGATGTGCAACGAGCAGTGCTATAGTTTAGCAATAGAAAAATTGCTGAACATTGATGTACCATTGAGAGCTAAATATATAAGAGGTAAACTTTTTAGTTTCATATTTAAATTATTTTTTTTGCAAGTTATAAATGTTTATTGTTTTTTCTAAAGAAACAATTTTAAATTATGTAATGGAGTAATTATTTACCTTCCAGAACTAAAAGATTAATAGGTAGGACACACATAATTTAGAATAATTAGTTAATTTATATTTTGATGCAAAAGAACTATTGTAAATAAATAACTATTATTTTTAAATTCCAAAAATAAAGGGCTCAAAGTTGTTAATAATAACCTAACGCAAACAACATGTCATTTATTATAAAATATTATGTGAAAGAGATTTTCATTCTCACCGACAAACTAAATATTAATTGTTATTATTCCTTCATATCAATTAATTCTAGTTTATTTTTTAGTTCTATTTGCTGAATTAACTAGGATTTTAAATCACATTATGGGAATTGGTACACATGCCCTTGATGTTGGAGCTTTGACACCATTCTTCTGGCTCTTTGAAGAGCGTGAAAAGATGATGGAATTCTATGAAAGGGTTTCTGGAGCTCGTATGCATGCTGCCTATATCAGACCAGGAGGAGTAGCTTTAGTAAGTATAATATCAAAATAATCTCAAGAGTAGGCTTTAATATACAATATAATCATTGACCAAAACAGATTCATTTTAATGTTTGACTTGCGTTTTGCAATATTATTTGTTATAGTGTCAAATTAAAGAAATTATTTGCAACATGAGGTACATAAAGTTAACACACCAATTTTAGCACACCCTATGTATTACTTTATAATTTTGTGCAGTTTTCATGCATTATTTTTGTGCATTGATATATATTATAAATTATAAGCTGTTTTAGCTTAAACCAGAGATAGCACATTTTATAAATATTAGAAATTATTTAAAATTTATGGAAAACACCAAATTTTAGTAAACAATATAGAAACCACTAAGAAATACTTTTGATTTTATTTGATAGATATATTAAAATTAGCAAAGTTTCGATTATTTTGAAAATGTTCAAATTTTTTATATTCAGAAAAAATAAAATTAAATTTGTGAAAAATGTTTCCAGCAAAACACAGATTTAACTTTTAACCCTTACAGGTATTTTTTCTTTTACAATTCATTGACAAATGTGAATATTATATACATTGTGAACATAAGACAAATGTGAATGTAAAACTAAGTCAAAATAGAATAAAAGATAAATTATAATAAAATTAAACAGTATATATAATAAAAAAATTAAACAAAAAAGGAAAGAAATCCTAGGAAAACTTTACACAAAGATATTTTTAGATAACAATAATAAAAATATATTTTTGTTTTAGGATCTTCCATTAGGTCTTTTAGACGATATTTATGAATTTGCTGAGAAATATAATGAGAGATTAGACGAAGTTGAAGATGTTCTATCTACTAATAGAATTTGGGTACAAAGAACCAAAGATATTGGTGTCATTTCTGCTGAAGATGCTTTGAACTACGGTTTTAGGTAAAACTGTTTAAAACTCCTACCATTTATTAGTTATGTGTATCTTTATTTTAAATTAATTGGTAATTTATTTGAAAATTACTGTTCCTTTTTCCTAATACTAAATATATTGTTATTTATTTTTTAGTGGTGTCATGTTGAGAGGTTCTGGTATCAAATGGGACTTGCGCAAATCACAACCCTATGATGCTTATCATTTGGTTGATTTTGATGTACCAATTGGTGTAAATGGAGACTGTTATGACAGGTACTTGTGTCGTATTGAAGAAATGAGACAATCTTTAAGAATCATAGATCAGTGTCTCAATCAAATGCCAGCTGGTGAGGTTAAAACTGACGATGCTAAGTTAACTCCTCCAAGCCGAGCGGAAATGAAAACTTCGATGGAGGCTCTCATCCACCACTTCAAACTCTTTACCCAAGGTTACCAGGTACCTCCTGGTGAGACCTATACAGCTATCGAAGCTCCTAAAGGTGAATTTGGTGTCTACCTTGTTTCCGATGGAAGTTCTAAGCCATACAGGTGCAAAATTAAAGCACCAGGATTTGCACATTTAGCTGCTTTGGATAAAATAGGAAAGAACCACATGTTGGCTGATATCGTGGCCATTATTGGTACACTGGACGTTGTATTTGGGGAAATTGATAGATAGGATGGTCGAGTTAGGAGTAAAATAATTAAATTTTAAATGATACATATTTATAATTAAACAAATAAGTGTAAATAAAATAATAATCGTTTTAATAAATTTAATATAGGTAATAGAAAAACCGTTTTACCATTTAATAAGCCAATGGTATACCCCTCAACACCTTTCCAACATACACTGAACAAAACGAAGAGGAACCATTTTTCGAAATGTAGGGTTTTACTGAAACTCATAATTCTTATTTCTTTTCTCTCAAAAATTAGTACAATCTGTTTACAGCAGGCATGCCATTTTTTATATGGGCCCCGGGCAACAATAAAAATCTAAAATCTGATTTAGAAGTACGATTCAAGAAATTATTTAGTTTTTAGTTTATAAAAGAAAGCTAAAATAGGCATTCTGACAAATAAACAATTTGAACCTTAAACACTGTTGGTGTTGGATTACAAACAAAACAAATAAGATGAAGATAACTAAAAATTTTAATTTGAAACCTGCGATTGCTTTTGCTTTGCTGATTGATGTCGTTGCTACACTTAATGAGTTTTCCAAATTAACATCACTACTTAGTCTGTAGCATTTATATTTTCACAAGAATATTTTATTTAAATCTACAAAGAATGTATTTACATGTACTAACCTTTTCATTACTATTAATATAAAACAATTAGCTTGAGTCGTAACTACTAAAGTATTTCACTTCTGTGGAATGTTTCTCAAAGACAATTTCATGTATTTGATTTGATAACTATTATATACTAAAAATTGTTCAATAGTATTTAGATTAAGCTCTGAAACATAAATCACAATAAAATAACTTTGTTTAATCACTTTACAATACATTACCATCTATAATTGTTTTGTTGTGCATATAATTCAATTCTGGTAGCATTCTTTTTATAATATCTAATTATTGTTTATATTGTTTGATTCGAATAGTTAGGTTATGTCACTTCTTCAGTTCTTCTTTTTGTTAGTTTGATAAATTGCACTACTTCGTGAATGCATGTCATTTGTTACTGAGTGGCCCTAGTTAGAACTGTTATTGCGTACATTCGTTCGTTTGTATACAAATTTTTATTTTAACCAATCAAAAGCTATTATTTCAAATTTTGTTTAAATTCATTTCAAAATTCAAAATAACGCAGATAATTTTTTGTGCCTTTCTGGAACTTTGAATAGCCATTTTGCAAGTTCGTTCCTTTCTGTTTGAAAAGCCGCAAGAGTCACATCTTTTCGTGTGAAGGCTAGTGTTAGTTTTGTCATCCCTTAATAGGTGAGTTTTTATTCAATAATTTTCTCAGGTTCTTTCACGAATCTCCTTCTTACGTTTCTGGATAGATATTATTTCCGTATTTCTTTTATCAGGGACCTACACTGGGACATAGTCCGGTAGAAAGCACGCCTTCCATGTTTTTTGTACTACATCGCTTGATGGTTTCTGAAGTACTCATTTATATGGAGATATCCATAATCAATTATTGCATCAATTTATATTGGAATAGCTGTAATAGCCGCATTTGGTTTCGTCTTCACGATGTATGAGTTACCACATTTCAAAGTCCAGCTGAGTATTTTTCGAGACGTAGTTTGCTGCTTACAACTACATTCAGCTGTACCTTTCATCCAAGACCAGATTCAACTGTACCTTTCCTTTGGACAATCCGCCACAAATGGAGTCAACCTATTTGTTACCAGTAACCGGCCCGAGATCTGTTACCGAAAGATCTAAGTCCAGTGAGCGAACCACGAGTTCACCAAACCAGGTTTTATTTAGTAATACATTTTTTTATTTAACTATTTAATTTAAATATAACACAACTGATGATTATAATTTGGTATATAATTTGGAACATAAAGTTATTTAATTTATATTAAAGGTTGTAAACCGAACATAGCTATGAAAGGTATTGTGGTATTAATATTTATTTAATATTATATATTTTTTTCTAATTAACTATAATAATTAAAAATCACTATTTTTAATTATTTTGTCGTATTAATATTTGTTCAATATTATACATATTTTCTAATTAACTATAATAATTTAAAAATCACAATTTTAAACATTAACTTCATTTATTGAGAATGTTAAGTTGATAAACATAGGTAATATGTTTGAAAGGTCATCATTTACATATAGATAAACCAGTAACTCTATTTTAAATATAATTTGTAAATAAATTGAGAGTGACATAATAAGTTGTTTCGTTTCCTTTTTTTTTTTGGTACATAAATTTTCCCTTTTCAGAAAAGTTCATAATCATTGTTTATTTAAAAGTTTATTTGAATATTGGTTAATATCAAACAATATCAATATCATTGTAAGTAACTTTAAATTTTGCAACTTGGGAAAGTTTTAGTCGTATAGTTTGATATTGACATTTATTGTATTAAAGTTGCATGGCGCTCGACATTATTACTTTACTCAAACACATTGATTTAATTCCGAATTCACCCTAGCTCTCCAGACTGAAAAGCTGCCGTTCGCAGTGTGTTGCACTTAAAATTTATAATATTCAAATTTCTATTTTTTTTAAAAAATCAGACATCTCAGAAAAAGTGCGGCACACATTTGGCGCTCAACGTGTTAAAGGACAAACATGTTAAGCCCAACGTCACATTTTTAGACCAGCGTTTTGTAAAAGACACAATTTTTTTGAGTACAAGTAATAAATTTTAGGAATTTCAAATAAACTGTATAATTGTAAAATTTATGGACCATAAGAAACAAACAATTCAGTCACTTATAGAAATACAGATTACAAAGGTTGAGGTACATTTTTGGAAAATAAAGAAACTTAGGTTTATGGTAAAATTAGGATTTAGGTAAATTATTGATGGTAATAAACATTTTTAGTTATTCCGTAGAAATAATTTTGTGATATATGTTACAGAGTGTCTTGAAATAATTTTTTGGATATAATTTGGTGACTATTTCAGTATATTTAGCCATATTTGAATAAAGGTGAATAATAATAGAATTTTTAAAACAAAAATTATTTGGTTTTAAAATTGAATAGTACATGTACTTCAAAAATTAGTAAATTTTAGTTAATTTGATATCTTATCTGTTCGTCCCAAAAATGGATTCAAATTTTAAAGTAGTTTATTTGTTAAGTAAGGAGTTGGACTATGAGTTAAAAATTAGAGGAGTAGTTTCCGCTCGCCCAGTAGCAGATAAACGCAAAATTTTAGGTCGTCTCTTAAAAACAGAGAGACAAAATAACATAGATGTTCTTTCTTTGGCAAATCCCGATTTTGACTTTAATACAGAGAGAATAGAAATTGACGAAATGATAGAATCAATTCAAATTTTAATAAATGAATTTGATGGACCAGAGTCTGACTCTGCTTTTAAAAGAATTAGTACTAGAATTGAGCACATTTAAAATTAGATAAAGAAGATCCTGATTACGAGGCTAAAATAGTTATAAAGAATGAATTTCACGCAACTTGTTTACATTTAGAGGCAGAATTACACGAGAAAATTCAAACAATAAATCCAGAGATTAATCTAACCCCATCTAGCTTTAATACATCTCAAAATGCTCAAATGAGTTCAACATTTTTCCCTACTACTATTCAGAATAAAACAGTACCAGTTTATAAGTTAGGAATTAATTTTGATGGCAACCCTAAGTCACTTTTATCATTTTTAGAAAATGTAGAAGAGTTAGCTCACTCTAGAAATATTAGTAAGGTACAACTTTTTGAATCAGCTAGTGAACTTTTTTCACAAAAAGCTAAATTTTGGTATCGTCACATAAAAATTTTTGTAACCGATTGGGAATCTCTTGTAGTTAAGTTAAAACAAGATTTTTTAAGTTCAGATATTGATGATGATTTGTGGGAACAAATCAAAAAACGTTTTCAAGGTAAAACAGAACCTGTTATATTATATATTGCTTGTATGGAAACTTTATTCACTAGACTATCACGTCCTCCTATAGAACAAACAAAAATTAAACATATTCGTAATGGCCTACAACCAGAATATAGGAAGAGACTAGCATTACATGATATTAACTCTGTTAATGAATTAGGTACATTGTGTAAAAAGCTTGAAGAAGCTGATATTTTAAGTTTATGTTCGACTAGTCGTTCCAGTAATTTTTATTTAGAATCTGAATTAGCATATGTCTCTGAAAGTTCAAGTCAATCTAAACCTTTTGAAGAAACTAAAAGAATTTCAAATAATAAAAATACTTATGTTAATAAATCTTATAGAAATTTTAAAAAAGATAGTAATTCTAGTAATGTCAATCCTAATGAAATTAAAAAATCTGTAGTTTGTTGGAAGTGTAACTTAGCAAATCATACTCATAGAAATTGTAGATCTCCTATTTCTAGAAAATATTGTTTTAAGTGTGGTGAAAATAATGTCACTATAAAAGAATGTCCTAAATGTTCAAAAAACGTACAATAGGTGATTATGTCGTTGGCCAGAGTTCACCTAGTAACCAACTTTCGCAAGCCAACAGCAAAAGTCCTCTTTCAGTAAACTATTTTGATAATAATGAATGGACACTATGGAAATGTAAAGTTAAAGATTTTTATAAAAATAGAGGCAATAAAGAAATTTCACCCCTTTGCATTCATAAAGAAAACGACAACAGGCCATACATAGAAGTAAAGTTAATCGATTTACCCTTAGTTGTTTTATTAGACAGTGGAGCTAATACTTCTGTCATTGGTAAAGAAGGTATAACAATATTAGATAAACTAAATATTAAAATTAGTCAGAAAGATCATATTAAAAATATTAACACTGCAGATGGTAAATCACAGTCAGTGATAGGTAAAGTAGACTTACCTATTTTTATTAAAGATACTTGTAAAATAATTACTGCCTTAGTAGTACCTTCGTTGCCACACACAATGATTTTTGGTATGAATTTTTGTGAAATTTTTCGAGTAAAAATTAGTTTTAAAGATTTCACTTGGGATATTCAGAGTAATTTAACTGATTCAGCTATTTGTACTGTTTCAAGTGATAAAAATAAAATCATTGATGGTGTTTTAAATTATAGTATTTTAACTCCTCAACAAAAAGAATTGGCTCAAGAAGTTATAGATTCTTTTAGTGCTGTTAGTAATGAAGATAAATTAGGACGTACAGATAAAATACAATTAAAGATAGAAACTAAAGATGCCAAACCTTTCAGAGTTCCTCAGTATTTAATGTCACCATATATGTTGGAAATTTTAAATAAAGAGCTAGATGACATGTTAAAATTAAAAGTAGTAGAACCTAGTCATAGTTCTTGGAATTCTCCAGTATTACTAGTTAAGAAACGTAGTGGAGAATATCGCTTTTGTTTTGATGGACGAAAATTAAATGAGATAACTAAAAGAGATTCTTATCCTTTGCCTAAAATTGACTACATTTTAAGAATGTTAGGAAATACTAAATATATTTCTAGTATAGATTTAAGAAAAGCATTTTGGCAAATTCCACTAGACAATGAGTCTAAAGAAAAAACAGCATTTAGTATACCTGGTAGAGGTCTTTTTCATTTTAACGTTGTTCCTTTTGGATTAGTAAATTCTGCTCAAACACAGCAAAGACTGTGTGATGCTTTATTTGGACCCAAGTTTGCTCCAAACCTATTTTGTTATTTAGATGATCTTATTATCACATCCGCAACTTTTGAAGAACATATTAAATTATTAAATCAAGTTAGGGATATATTACAACAAGCAAATTTAACAGTAAACTTAAGTAAATGTGAATTTTTCAAAACATCATTAAAATATTTAGGATTTGTTATTGATATTGAAGGTCTTCGAACCGATCCAGATAAGGTAGCCACAATGGTCAATTATCCTCGTCCTACCACATACACAGAAGTTAAACGCTTCTTAGGTTTATGTTCTTGGTATAGACGTTTTATTAGCAATTTTTCTGCTTTAGTTTCACCTCTCAACGATCTCCTAAAAGGTAAAAAGAAAAAGAATAAAATAGAGTGGAATAATAATGCTGAAAAATCTTTTTGTCAAATTAAGGAAGCTTTAGTTAGTGCTCCAATCCTAGTTCCCCCAGACTTTTCAAAAGAATTTACTATACATTGTGATGCTAGTAACACAGCAATTGGAGGTGCAATAACCCAAGTAATTAATAATCATGAACATATTATAGCTTATGCATCGAGAACTTTATCGAGAGCAGAACGTAACTATACAGTAACAGAAAGAGAATTATTAGCAATATTGTTTTTAACAGAAAAGTTCAGACCCTATGTCGAAGGTGTTAGATTTCGTTGTGTAACTGACCATGCAGCTCTTTTGTTCATTAATAATTTAAAAGAACCACAAGGTAGATTAGCTCGGTGGGCTATTAAGTTACGTCAATTTGATTTTGAATTAGTACATAAAAAAGGCAAATCTAATGTTTTGCCAGATGCCCTCAGCAGAATTCCTTATGAACAAGAAAACCAAACTACTTTTGAAGAAATATTTCTTATAGATATTAAACCTAAAGAGTCTGATAATTGGTATTTTTCACTTAAACAAAAAATTTTAGAGAAACCCGAGTCTTATTCTCAATGGAAAATAATAGATAAAGTAATTTACAAATATACACCTAACACTTTACCTGTATCTACAAATTGTCAAGAATAGAAATTATTAATACCTAAATCTCAAATTAAAGAAATAATTTCTAGTTGTCATAATCCATCTACTTCCGGTCATTTTGGTTTTTATAAAACGATAGCTAAAGTTCAAGAATTATATTATTGGCCTAAAACGAGAGCTGACATTTTAAAGTTTGTAAAATCATGTGAAGTCTGTCAGGCTCAGAAAATGCCAAATAGTTCACGCATGGGTTTAATGGGTTCACAGAAATCAGTAAATTTTCCTTTTGAAATATTAGCAGTAGACCTGCAGGGACCTTTTCCAAGAAGCTCTAAAGGCAATACATATTTGTTAGTCGTTGGTGACTGGTTTTCAAAGTACACCCTCTTGTTTCCTATACGTAGTGCTACAGCACCTATAATAACTAAAATCATGGAAAAAGAAGTATTTCTGGTGTATGGTGTCCCTAGAGTAATTATTTGTGATAATGGCAGTCAATTTGCAGGCAAAGTATTTAAGAATCTAACTGATAAGTATGAAATTCAGAAAATTTGGTTCACAGCTCGGTATAGTCCTAGTTGTAATTTTGTTGAAAGAAACAATAAAACTGTTGGCACAGTAGTTAGAAGTTATATTACGGAACATAAAAAATGGGATACTGACTTAAATCAGATCCAATTAGCAATTAATTCTGCGAAGCATGAAGTACATGGTTATTCCCCTAATTTTTTAGTTTTTGGTAGAAATATACCTATTTCAGGTAAATATTACGGTTCACTTTTAAGTACTCAAAATTTCGAATTATCTCCTGGTAATAGAGATAGTTATGTCAAGGACTTATCAGGTTTACAGAAAATATTTTATGATGTAAAGCAAAAGTTAGATAATGCTCATAAGCGTTATGAGAAAAATTATAATTTACGTAAACGTGATCACACATTTCAAGTAGGAGACAAAGTATGGCGTAGAAATAAAATTCTGTCAGACGCTGCAGCTAAGTTTTCTGCTAAACTTGCCCCTAAGTATGTCTTATGTACAGTTAGAAAAAAAGTTTCTCCTTTGGTATATGCACTAAATAACCTCAACGGTTCTGATGCAGGTAATTGGCATATTTCCAATCTGAAACCTTATTTTGGATCTAACTCAGACGTATCAGTAGGATAGCAGTAACATAAATTTTTCTTTGAAAAAACAAATTTGTAAAAAGATTTCACATTAAACAGAATTATGTATATAAATTCACTGTTTATCTCTCTGTAGGTAATTTTTCTGTTTTCAGAGTGAACACCCAGTTTTTCTATAAAACATTTTTGAATTTTTTAGTGAAAATTCACTTACCCCAATTAATCCCCCAATCGTTTACCCCAATCAACCATTTCTCTGTTTGGTTTCTCAATTTTTCCCTTTTAATAGTGAGATTACATTTGTTAGATTAGTACATAAAATGTAAGATTTAGTAGATAGGAATTTCTAGTTTGAGAGAGAATTCTCTCTTTTTATAAAAGTACTTTAAAACAAATTAGTTTAAAACTAGTACTCTTTAAATATTTAAGTTAGTTTAAAAATAGTTATAAGTAATAAGCTAGATAGCTATAGCTTTAAAAAAAAGACATTGACAAACGAGACAACAATGACAAACTTGACAAAATTAGGATAATGATAGATTTTAGATTTAAAAAGTTTTATATAGTAAAAAAAAAAAAAAACTTTCAGTAATTACCTTGTATATATGTCCTGTACTATGAAAGTGATAACTTTCAATCAAAATATTCAAGTTTTTTTATTAGTTGAAACTAATAATTAACTTCTTCATCATTTCGGTAGTTTCCACCAGACAATAGTAATCTTTCCATCTATTATGCTTCACAAAAGAATACTGGATTCCTTCCGAATAAGTATAGATATTCACCTCGCTATTCATTTCATTTTTTTAAGGATGAATGTGCTTTATTCCAGTAGATTTTGTTTACATTAAAGTAAACTCAAAATATTTTCTTGTACCTTGTTTACTAGAAAGAAAACCATTAAAATTTTTTTTTATAACAATCTGTTGTGTTTAAGTTTAATACTTAATCACCAGGCTATTAAAATATGGGTTCATATTTAAACTGGATTTAAATTTTATTTTAGGGTGTTGGTAAAAATATATTAACGAGTTAACATATTTTTTTTTATGGAGAGGGGTGGTGTAGCATTTATATTTTCACAAGAATATTTTATTTAAATCTACAAAGAATGTATTTACATGTACTAACCTTTTCATTACTATTAATATAAAACAATTAGCTTGAGTCGTAACTACTAAAGTATTTCACTTCTGTGGAATGTTTCTCAAAGACAATTTCATGTATTTGATTTGATAACTATTATATACTAAAAATTGTTCAATAGTATTTAGATTAAGCTCTGAAACATAAATCACAATAAAATAACTTTGTTTAATCACTTTACAATACATTACCATCTATAATTGTTTTGTTGTGCATATAATTCAATTCTGGTAGCATTCTTTTTATAATATCTAATTATTGTTTATATTGTTTGATTCGAATAGTTAGGTTATGTCACTTCTTCAGTTCTTCTTTTTGTTAGTTTGATAAATTGCACTACTTCGTGAATGCATGTCATTTGTTACTGAGTGGCCCTAGTTAGAACTGTTATTGCGTACATTCGTTCGTTTGTATACAAATTTTTATTTTAACCAATCAAAAGCTATTATTTCAAATTTTGTTTAAATTCATTTCAAAATTCAAAATAACGCAGATAATTTTTTGTGCCTTTCTGGAACTTTGAATAGCCATTTTGCAAGTTCGTTCCTTTCTGTTTGAAAAGCCGCAAGAGTCACATCTTTTCGTGTGAAGGCTAGTGTTAGTTTTGTCATCCCTTAATAGGTGAGTTTTTATTCAATAATTTTCTCAGGTTCTTTCACGAATCTCCTTCTTACGTTTCTGGATAGATATTATTTCCGTATTTCTTTTATCAGGGACCTACACTGGGACATAGTCCGGTAGAAAGCACGCCTTCCATGTTTTTTGTACTACATCGCTTGATGGTTTCTGAAGTACTCATTTATATGGAGATATCCATAATCAATTATTGCATCAATTTATATTGGAATAGCTGTAATAGCCGCATTTGGTTTCGTCTTCACGATGTATGAGTTACCACATTTCAAAGTCCAGCTGAGTATTTTTCGAGACGTAGTTTGCTGCTTACAACTACATTCAGCTGTACCTTTCATCCAAGACCAGATTCAACTGTACCTTTCCTTTGGACAATCCGCCACAAATGGAGTCAACCTATTTGTTACCAGTAACCGGCCCGAGATCTGTTACCGAAAGATCTAAGTCCAGTGAGCGAACCACGAGTTCACCAAACCAGGTTTTATTTAGTAATACATTTTTTTATTTAACTATTTAATTTAAATATAACACAACTGATGATTATAATTTGGTATATAATTTGGAACATAAAGTTATTTAATTTATATTAAAGGTTGTAAACCGAACATAGCTATGAAAGGTATTGTGGTATTAATATTTATTTAATATTATATATTTTTTTCTAATTAACTATAATAATTAAAAATCACTATTTTTAATTATTTTGTCGTATTAATATTTGTTCAATATTATACATATTTTCTAATTAACTATAATAATTTAAAAATCACAATTTTAAACATTAACTTCATTTATTGAGAATGTTAAGTTGATAAACATAGGTAATATGTTTGAAAGGTCATCATTTACATATAGATAAACCAGTAACTCTATTTTAAATATAATTTGTAAATAAATTGAGAGTGACATAATAAGTTGTTTCGTTTCCTTTTTTTTTTGGTACATAAATTTTCCCTTTTCAGAAAAGTTCATAATCATTGTTTATTTAAAAGTTTATTTGAATATTGGTTAATATCAAACAATATCAATATCATTGTAAGTAACTTTAAATTTTGCAACTTGGGAAAGTTTTAGTCGTATAGTTTGATATTGACATTTATTGTATTAAAGTTGCATGGCGCTCGACATTATTACTTTACTCAAACACATTGATTTAATTCCGAATTCACCCTAGCTCTCCAGACTGAAAAGCTGCCGTTCGCAGTGTGTTGCACTTAAAATTTATAATATTCAAATTTCTATTTTTTTTAAAAAATCAGACATCTCAGAAAAAGTGCGGCACAAGTCTTGACCTGTTTTATGTTTTTGTGAAAGCCATTTTGGGAAAAAATTGTTTTCAACAGTAAGTACTACCGAACAAATACGGTGTTGCATACAAAATGTACCAAACCTGGATAAGTATTATTTATAAAAGTCTTGCAGTGGCACATCATGAAATACACTTTTCAAAACATCAACTGCTTGGAAAAAACGGAAAATCTGAAACCTTGATGTAAATTCTGTGTTTAAAGAACTCAATGCATCGGCTAACGTATCCTTATCAAAAATTTTTTGTGCCGCTAATGTGAGGAAATGATAGGTATTTCCTGAACGCGGCTGACGCTCTCATAGCCGAAGTTTGGCTTGAAATTATTTTATATGAGTGAATAATTAATGAACTTGTTTCTGTATATTCCTATTTAGCGTTAACTGTCATGGGTACCATTTCTGGAAACAGCTCATTTTAACTGTGCGCCATATGTACCTTACGAGTAAATTATACATTATATTTCTCGGCCGTGTATACGTGTACATGCGACGGCCATACTTAGCGTTGATTTAAATGCATGTATCGTTTGGTCTGGCGTGAGAGTGTACTATATAGTAATGATCCCCGATTATTTTTATTTTTTTTTGTTATACAATAAAAATAAAGGTTATAGAAAAAAATATGTTTATTTTTGCTTGTTTATAAGTACATAGGTCAACTTAAACAATGATAAAATCTAATAAACCACTTGCGTGGCCCACAGGACCCGGTACAAATTTTTTCCATAAGTGGCCTGGCAGTTAACGTGTTAAGTAGCCAATTACGTCAACCAAAAATGTTAAATCAGATAGTTATTCATAATTTTTTAGATGTAGGACCAGTTCGGGTTTTTCTTTCTTCTCCATAAAAGCTTGCACTTCTCTTAACTCGTAAAACCGCATCAACATCTTGCCTTTGCTGGAGCACTTCACAATAAAAAATTAAATCCCCATATTCGGCTTCCAAATCATGCAGAAATTGCTGGAACTGACGATGGTTCAAATCTCTTGTTCAAAAATGACAAGCATTTTTTCACATATATTCGGGCCCGACGAGACGGAGGGACAGCGTGGCAAAATCCCCGGAACCCAGGGGGCCCGGCATCTTTAAAATAAAGGTTATATTATGTGGGGCGGGCCCTTGCCATTGTTTTGCCCCGGGGCTCCACCATGGCTCTCGGCGGCTCTGCATATACTTCAATTATTCTTTTTGATCCACTCTGTATAAATAATTATCTTTGATCCGCCCCGTATAAATAATATATAGTAAACATAAAAACAATATATTTTATAATTAAATTTGTATTACATCATAAATTTAAAAAATCTCACAATATCATAGCCAGCCCTAGTAGCAATAAGAATGCACTTCCTACGATTTTCGAGTTCCTAGAAAAACATTTGCAAGTGTTCAAATATTCAATAACTTTTAGCGCCTTATAATTATATCATTCTCTCTCATCGAAAATTTTCAATTAGTTAAAATAAATCGTTAAGAACAAAAATACGTCTTCATTCAGTAGCTACAAAACAAGTGCAATCTCTTTTCTGCGTAAATCAAGCGCAAATATCATGCTATATTCTTAGAGCCAATCAAAATAGCATACTTCACATCTCAGTCCGTCTCCTCCACCAACCAAATCTGAACACTCTGACATAGGATTCTTCACAATCGACAAACAAACAAACTGAGAGCACTCTCCGACCAGCAACCGAACAACTTCTTTTATTCATTCACAAGCACTTCGTTTTTATTTTAAAACAAATGAAATGTTTTAAACCTACATAGTCATTATGAATTTGAAGAACTTATACTAATACAATAGAACCTCGATCATCCGTGCGCGCTTTATCCGTGCGGCGGATTGTCCGTGTCGCATTTTAAATTGATCATCCGTGCGCGGATTATCCGTGGCGCATGAACGCTGGTTACTTACGGATGGCCACTCGAACATTTGATGGGTTTACATTATTTAATTTTGATACTAAAAAATCTGATGTGTCCAACACATGACTTTCCTATCTAGTTATTATAGGCTTTTTCCGGTTATTTTGTACAACCTATTGCACCACCTCCATAAATATTTAGAGGATAAACTAAATGTATACATTTTCCACATACATTTAACTTGAAAATTTTTTCTATAGATATTCATTGAAAACGAAAATAAAGAAAAATTTAAATTTAGCACTCTTCCTCCAATTTTTCCATTACGGTCCATCATAGAAAAATCATATATAAACAAAAATTATAGAGATCGATATCGCAAACAATTTTTAGTTGAACAATTTTCTTCTCCAAACATAAGAGACATTCCATAAAATATAAAAACAGCCTCCCATAAAGTATCCCCCCAGATGTTCCGACTTTGTCCAAAATTTAATCATTTCACGTCAGGCCGAAATAAAACTTAAGTTAAAAATTTAATGTTTTTTTCTTTATTAGTTTTTGGATGAAGATTCGAAAAAAGAGAAATCGGCGTCCATTGCAAAACAGTTCTGGATTTGATAAAACTCCTAAAGAAAACAACTACTTCCATCACATGCTTAAATTTTATTATTTTCGCACAAGCATCTTGGTGTATAATACAGTGAAAAGAACAGTCGGTTTTTATCAATATTTCTGAGTGACAATTCTGTTTTTTTTTCTACCATTGACGCAGCCCCTTCTGTGTTAACACCATTTTATTTCGCACAATTAAAAGCATTAAACACTAAACTCTTCAAATATATCTTCACCCTTTGTTGCTTGAAGAGTGAGCAATTCTTCAGTTATTGTGAAATGTCCATCAATTGTCCTAATAAATATTGCTAGTTGCGGTGTATCGCTAATAACAGTATTCTCGTCCAATGCTATTAAGAATGAAACACATTTTATTTATTTAATTGGGCATATACGCTTTTACAAAATATATAAAATATTACAAGTATCTACTTAACCTAACTAAAATGACAAAAAAACAAAATTAAAATTAAAAAAAAAATTTAAATAATTAAAATGAACCCACAGCTCTAGCCGAGTCTAGGGCGTGATAGAGTTGTTTCTTAAATTCATTGTAACAGGTTCCTATTAGGTCACTGTTATAATTATTACAAAGACGAATAACTCTAGATAAAGGGTTAAAATAACCATAGTTTGTTTTATGTTTTAGAAGCTCAAACAGAACTACATTACGTATTAACTTAGTTGGTACACGAAATGGCAAAGACGATAATATATCGATACAATTTATTTTACCTGATAACACTATGAAAAAATCGGTAAAGTATTTTACCAGAACTTCCCTGGATATAGAAATTGTAAAAATAGGGAACGCCTAAGTACTTAAATTTTAATAATTTAAAATTAAAACCACCTAAACCAAAAACTCTTTTACATTTCACTCTCCATTGATCTTCCTCTTGATCCCATCCGAATTCTCACTTCGCGTTCACTCGGTATTCTTTGTCACGTTCACCGTGATTGAACACTAGTGATTGAACACTAATGATCGGCTGCTTTTAAAATGGTCCAGTTCCACAAACCAAAAGAACACTTTTTATTATTTTCATATAAAGGGGACCTTTTTTGATTAAATGCGATTCTTTTTAAGGGTATTTTGAATTTTTAGAAAGTTATTTAGAATCTATTACCTTTGGCTTCTAAAATTCTCAGATACCAATTTTAGTCGAAATCGGCCGACTTTTAAAAATATTTTTTTAAGAAAAAACTGCTCACCCTGTATATAAATAATCAGAACTATGACTTGGTTTGAGCCAGAAAAGAACCTGATCTACATACAAAATTTGAAGTTTTTCTATAAAGCCGTTTTTGAGCTATCGTGCCAACAGACAGACCGTAATCTAGGGACCCTAAAACGTGAAAATCTGAAATAATCTCGGAAGGTGACTTTTTCACGATTACAATACTTCCCTTTTATGGAGGGAAGTAAAAACAATAGGTCATTAATACATATTTTTATAAATAATAAGTCTAGGTTTAAAAGTTTTACAATCGTTTCGTAGTCTAAGTACCCTGTACCCATTCTGTGAGCACAAGTTCTCAGAAATCGATTTTGAACAGCTTCCAAGTAACATTAGTAACAAAAGAAAGATTGCTATCAAAGACAACACCTAAATCACACTGTTTATGTTTTCTGCCATCAAATCTATTCGTCTTGTAATCGTTCTTCGAGACAAAGAGATTGTTCAAATTTTTTACTATTTTCGGTACATAAAATATTTTCCACTTCTAATAAGCACTCTTTCTTAAATTCACATTCTGAAAATGTTCTGCCAATTTCTTACAGCAAAACTTGCTCTAACAATATTTTGTGTCTGCAGCATTGCGTTTTAAAAAAATGTTTTACTGGGCAGCTATTTCTTTTTAGTTTTTCGATCTTTTCACTTCAAAATTGGCCTGTTAATTTCTAATATTTTTCCATATGCTTTGTTGAGTAATATTTTCTTAAATTGAATTCTTTTAAAACAACAACTGCTTCATTACATATCAGACAAATAGGTTTTTCCTTATACATAAAAAAATATTCTTAGGTTCATTTTTCTTGAAAGATCAT
This sequence comes from Psylliodes chrysocephalus, assembly GCA_927349885.1. Taxonomy (NCBI): domain Eukaryota; kingdom Metazoa; phylum Arthropoda; class Insecta; order Coleoptera; family Chrysomelidae; genus Psylliodes; species Psylliodes chrysocephalus. The sequence continues at coordinate 78,787,433 of OV651813.1, read as the reverse complement.
CAACCTTTCTGTATTTACTAGAAGACGGCCCAGACATTTTATGAACAACTTTTTTTAAGCCTAGAACAATAATAACAACTAACTTAATGAACTTATTTTGTTTTAGATCAACTTATTTACTTTCAAAACGTAACAAACAGTATTCATTACTGATTACACGGTGACTTCAACATTTCGAAACATTCGCGAATTATTTATTTATTTATTTATTTATTTATTTATTTATTTATTTATTTATTTATTTATTTATTTATTTATTTATTTATTTATTTATTTATTTATTTATTTATTTATTTATTTATTTATTTATTTATTTATTTATTTATTTATTTATTTATTTATTTATTTATTTATTTATTTATTTATTTATTTATTTATTTATTTATTTATTTATTTATTTATTTATTTATTTATTTATTTATTTATTTTATTTATTTATAATACAATACTCTACAGGTCATAAACCCAATTACAGAGCAGGAATTGACAGAATATAATTATTAATAGATCACATTTTTTATATGAATGTTAAGCACATAAAAAGAACTTGTATTTCGTAATAGGTAACAAATTAACTAAGATAAAAAGTGAGATTTTATATCTGACAAATTGCAACTAAATATATCAAGTTCATTGACAATAGAATTTGTTACTGTACACATGGTATGGAGCGGAGAATTTTCCAGAACATTTGTGCGAGATGTATTTATATAAAAAGTATTCGGGTGTCTGGAAGAAATTCTGGGAATGCAAATATTAAACTTTTCTAATAAGGTTGGGCAGTCAATAATACTTTTAATAATTTTATAAGTTACTACTACACTATAATAATCACGCCTTCTATCGAGACTGAAAAAGTTATGCTTTTGTAGTAATTCAGAGTGAGGTGTACCTATTAGAGGATAAATGCCATCAGTTTTCAGGCTTAGCAGTTTTAAAAATCGTCTTTGAATTGCTTCTATTCGATCTATATGATACTGATAAAAGGGGCTCCACACAACTGAAGCATATTCTAACTTTGATCTTATAAAAGCATAAAATAGAGTTTTTAAGGTAGAGGTTTCTTTGAAATCACTACTGCTACGTGCAATTAATCCGTACATTCGATAGGAGGAGGATACAACATTATCAATATGCTTATTAAATGATAGTGCAGTGTCAAACGTGACGCCAAGATCAGTAAATGTTTTCGGTCGCTCAAGAGCAACTTTTTCTATTGAATAATTAAATATTAGGATATTCGTTTTTAAACTGTACGACATAACTTTACATTTATCTGGGTTTAGTGACAAGTTATTTTGATAACACCATTCAACAATCCGTGTTAAGTTTGCTGAAAGGTTCTCGCAATCACCTATCTTCTCTACGAGGCAGTATAGTTTTAGATCATCAGCATACAAAAGCAAATTTACATTTATAACATCTGCAATATCATTAATGAACATAATAAAAAGAAGGGGTCCTAGATTCGACCCTTGTGGAACACCAGAAGAAGCACTATATTCAGCAGACCTAAAACCATTAAGCTGGACATATTGCTTTCGATCCCATAGATAGGATTGAAATAGTGAAATTAAAGAAGGAGATAATCCAAAAGCTACAAGTTTGTTAAGCAGAATGCCATGATCAAGTTTGTCGAAGGCCTTAGAAAAGTCTGTGTAAATAACATCAGTTTGGGCTCTGTTATCAATAGATTCAGCAATATATTGGGTAACGGTCAGGAGATTGGTGACTGTTGAACGACTTTTCATGAAACCATGTTGATTTATACTTTATTACAACTTACATGACGACATATAACTCGCTCTAACAGGATTTCAAAAACCTTTGCAAAGTTGCATATAATAGAGATAGGTCGATAATTTGAAATATCTTGTCTATCTCCTTTCTTGAAAATGGGACAGACCTTTGAGGATTTCCAGATCTCTGGTATTGTAGCCGATTTTAAACAAATATTAATTAGTATGGAGAGGGGACGAGCAAGCACAGAAGAACAATCTTTTAGGACAAAAGCTGGAATATCGTCTGATCCGGTGGTCTTTTTTGGCTTAAGTGATCTTAGTGCCTCATATACTTCCTTTTCACTGAAGCTTGTAATATTTAAAAAGTGATTATTATTTGTCCCAGAATTGGGTTGAAAAGGGGAAGAAATAGTATAGGACTGTTTAAAAAGATTTGCAAAACCATTTAGAATATTAGAAGGCTCCTCCAGCATTTGACCTTCAAAATTCAATACTTGTGATATTTTGGAACTACCTCGTTTATTATTTATAAATGCCCAAAATCTGTTTGGGTTGTTATGTATTTCTTCCTCAGTTTTGCCTAAAAATTTCTTGTATGCAGCATCAACATCATGCTTTATTTTCGCCCGAAGGTGTTTAAAATCTTCAAAGGCCTGTAAATTGCTTTCACGCTTGTATTTGCGCCAAATTCTACTTTTAGCCTGTAAATCTTTAATAATGCTACCATTGTACCAAGGAGGATATCTATTTTTGGATTTAAGTGTATATTTGGGACAGCAACGATCGAAAACATTATAAAGCTTGCCATAGAAATATGTGGATGCATCTTCTGAATTATCAAACGCTTCCAAGAAGGTCCAGTCAATAAGAGATATTTGTTCATGCATTTGTGGAAAGTTGGCTCTTTTGAAGTTATAACTGTTATGAAAACAGGATTGCAATTTACATTTGAAGTTATCCCTTATCTCTAGTATACAAGTAATATCCAAAGCAGGATGATGTCGATCTTCGGTTACAAATGGATCCAGTGATTTCTCCACATGACATTTTTTATTAAAAAAAAACCAGGTCTAGGAGTCTATTAAGGTTATTAAATACAAAATTATTTTGAGAAAGATCAAAAATTTGTGAAAAATTATTAAGGGTAGTGATTTCCCTATTAGTTGCACCAGAATCCAGATAGTTAGCATAGTCGCTAACATTAAAGTCTCCTACAACGAGAACTGTATTATTATGTAATATATGCAACAATGCCAGGGCTTCAAAAAGTTGTTCAAACTCAGTTAGTGGAGTTTGAGGTGGTATGTAAATATTTAACAAATAAATATATTTATATAAAAAGATTATTTTAACAACTATGATATCAATCAATTTAAGCTGAGGAAAGTTAAAATCAGATAGATTAATTTCTACGGAAACAAAGTCTTCATGTACCCCAATAAGCACACCTCCACCTCTCGTTAAAGAAGTCTGTTCAAAATTACGATCCATCCTGTATATGTTAAAATTATCCGGAAATAATTCTAAATTGTTAATGGATGAGTCAAGCCAGGTCTCCGTTAACGCAAAAACACGATAGTTGCTTTGAATTACTGAATTTAGAATCTGGCTAGTTTTTGTCTTTAAACCTCGAGTATTTTGGTAAAAAATTGATAAGGTGTTCGTATCTTTAACGAGACCTGCCTTTGAATTTACGAGGGGAATATGAAAATTTCCCTTCAATTGCTATTCAGAAATTAACATACCATTTTTAAATTTTTTTAAGGTTTCTGCATACGAGGCGCATTTATCTTTTTCCCAGACAGCGTGATTAATATCTACATCTTTGTTAGCTAGTTTCATACAATTAGAGCATTTTTTAATGGAGGATTTACACTGATTTAATTCATTATGTCGAATTTTCTCGTCAGTTGGCGCTAGCGACATCTCTGAATCAAAAACCGCATTTTCAGAGCGCGTGGTCACTAGATGTTGCAGATGTAAAGGAGCGATTGATTATATAGGCGAAGAAGTAGGCTAGAGGGTCCAAGGAATATAAACTATGTATACAGGATAGATTACTTCCATTTATCAAACAGTTTTAAAACAATAATACTACCTGTACAGCAACAATTGCGCATGCGTGTGACGTAACCGCTGGACCAAAATGTTTTGTTTATGTTGTGCATTTAAAATTCTTCTGTTTTGTAAAGTTTTTTATGTGTTTTGAGACTTTAGTAACCTAACCTAACCACCCTGGAGATGTGTTTCTCCCAAGAAGCATTTTTAGGAGAAACAAGTTTTATTTATGTTTTATTAGGATTTTGTAAAAGCATAAAAATTAATAATTATTTTATTACAGTTATTTTTTTTGCTAGTAGGACTGCAGCTTGGTTTTTATAGATTCCTTTAAATCTGTTTAAGAAAACTAGTTTATCCTAAAGTAAATTATGCTTTATCGCTGTCCTGTTGGTTTAGTTATTAAGTAATTTTAGAACTATTTAGTTTGAAGATACTCCTAAGGTGTGTTTGGTGTTAAAGAGGCATACTTTTTAACAGTTATCTTAAGTAGGTCTTAAAACTTAGTTTTAAAAAGTGTTTTAGGATGATTATACTTTAAATTAAATTGAGCCCAGAATATTTTAGGTACATTTTCTACAATTTTAGAACATAAATCTTATAATTTAGTAAACGATAGGGTCCTTTTACTCAGATAGCACAGGACGTCCCATGGACGTCCTGATTTGGTCCCTTGTTGGTCCCGGACCTAAATAGCACATCCACTGGACTTCCGATTACAGTGAACACTAGGACGTCCTTCGAAGGACGTCTTCTGGACGTTCTATTTTGGTCCCGTTTAGAGCATAATCTAGCTTTTCACATTATGTTGACGTTGAAAGATAAAATGCTCAATAAAGGAAAGTGGTAATTTCCATAGGGAAGGAAAAAAAATTATATGATAAGTATATGTTTCTCCTTCTGAGTGTTTTACAAATTGTGTGCCATTGTTTAACAAATACCAAAGAAAAATTCTGAGGTTCCTAATATTCTGGAAATGATCAGTGAAAGAGATAAATGGCTAATATATTATTACTAATTTTTATATTTTTAATGACTTGTTCGTAGAGTAAATAAGTAGCTCAAGAGTGAAGGTTACGTTATCCCGGCCTGATTGAACTTATGAATGTTTTATTGAAGTTTTCGTTTCTGCTATTGTTTTATGAAAGTGTAACAGGAGCTTTTTATAACTGGAAAGTCCTAAAAAGTATTTTTTTTGCTTTATTAATTTTATAAGCTAATGTCCGATTTTAGGTACAGATGGAACACAATGAGAAAATTCTTCATTTTAAATATGGCAGGGACTGTTTAATCACATATCATGTAAAGTAGTACCTGTCTACCAGACCTGTGCCTAATTGACATTCAAATAACTTACTTTTGAATATTAAAATAAATCATGGTCAAAGTTCAAATAATTATTAAATCTTTCGATTTTTGTAATGATGTAATTTGTGTACCAAAGACAGTGATAGTGTGTCAATGACAACAGTGTGCCAATGACTGTAGATTTATTATTTATGATTGCGTTTACTACGTTTAATCACATAATGTCAAAATTGTCAAATAAATCTACAGCTAATACCTCTTATGGTAAATGTAATTTATATTGGAACCTGCTATAATATAATGCTATACAAATCTTGCCTCCCTAATGTAATTTATGATTAAGCACAAAGTTTGTTTCTGGTAGCCCAGTAGGTAGTATGCGTAATTGAAAATGGTTTTCTGGATGGATTTATATAATTAATAATAATTAAAAAAATACAAAATGTGATATTTGATATCAAAGACAAATCGAAGACAAATGTAATCATTTTATAATGCTATATACAATATTTACAATGTTATTTTCTATTAAATAACCTTCGGTAAATAGATCAGAATCCATATATTATTCCTTTTTTACATATATTTCATATATTGTAAGGGCCATCAATTATTACGACCCACCTTGCCCACTTTTAACAGTACTTTGGTGTGTGTTTCAAAATTGAGGAAATAACAAGGTGAAACCAAACAAATTAAACATACGCTACATAATAATTAATTTCTAATATGGCAGTCTTCCCAATATATGTTTGCAAAATCATTCTGACAGAGAATATGATAAAACAGAATAAAGGTAAAACAGTGTAAAATTTAATTCTCTTAAAACTCATTCGTTTTGTCAAGTTTTTATGCCTATCTCACTTATAACATATTTAAAAATGGTTTAATAAAATTCTTAATATACTCTTACGGACTCTGAATTAGGTCTAATTAGTTTTAAAATACTCCTAAGAACCGTTATAGGATTCTCCCTTTTACGCTTAAAGCAGATTTATAGCAGCGTTAAGGCTATCTCGCAGATTCAAAAGTTTTATCACCGTCTTAAAAAAAGGTTTTATGGTTATCTTGTATACTTTTATAAATCTAAAAATGTTACTTGGGCTATGTCATATGCCCAAGTACCGACTGCCCTAGGTGCTAGATGGCCTAATTTCAATCCCTCTTAGCATGAACCTTGGTGATTCCTGCTGCTGCTTCTTCCAAAGTTCACAGTGTAAGACCCATGTTATGGAGGTGCTTCCGTACTTGACAATGACCAATAAGAATGTCCGTGATTAGACGCAAGACGGTTATTTGAATGTGGCGTGGTGTTTGATCTATCTTAAGGTGACCACATGTTGATGGATACTTCGAGCAAGGTTTTGTGATATTCTAGTGCTAGCTCTGAGTAAATTCGTGGTCTGTTTGCAATTTATATAGATGAATATGTTCTTTCCAGTGACACTGTTTCTGGTAATTTCTTTAGCTGCTATTAGAATTTCCGTGAGCTCAGTTTGATCTACACTGTCACTATTTCTCACAACCCATTTCATGCTTAGATTTAAAGATCTAACGAATATTCCACACCCTGAGTCTTAATCTTTGAACTGTCGGTGTAGATATGAATCGTACTACCAGCTTCTTGCGATTCTTCTATATTTTTTCGTTATAACTTTGTATGGCTTATGAAAGACCTGTCGCAGTGAGATGGAGTCCATGCTCGCTTGAACCAGTAAAAGCGCGTCGAGAGCCTCCCACCAAAAGCGACATCTCGCTTTAACGGATCCTACTGCCTCTCTCGTGCTGGTTTTTACACTTGTTTTATAAAAAATAAAAAAATCTGCAAAAATGCATAATCAAAAGTGCGGCTTCAAACATTTTGAAAGTAGGTCCCAAGATAATGTTTATGCTCTTTTGGAAAAAAAAGTGTTTACAACATTGAAAGCGTCCTGAAAGATGAATTAGAGGTTGGTTATTATTTATACTGAAAATATGGACATCGTGTTTAAAGGACAAATAACACGATGTACGATTTGAATATGTTATGGCTAAGAAGACGGTAGAAGACGGTATGTCAAGGTCCCTAAAAAAGATTCTGAAGCTTCGCCAATCAGTTTTACCTTTCGATTTATTTATCCTGGCTACTTAAAACAGACTTCTCTTCTTGGGCTTGCACGCACCGACTCTGAAGAGTGTGGACAGTATTGAAGGGCTGGTATTTGAATGTGCCGGGAAGGGTATTTTAATCAGTACCACAATATATCCCCTATAGTAATGTTACTGGGATTCAAGAAATGGCTTTGAGTTACGCTGCGGCCAGACACAGGTCTCATGGCGCTAGTATCGTTATTGATTTTTGACATCGGCACGTTCATTGGTTGACGACGAATTCAAAACAATCTGATCGGAGCGTTACTCACTCCCACTCCTTCTCTTTGTTTAGATACTTATAAAAGAAAGAGATACCAGTTAATAATTCCTATTTCGAATCATCTTTCATTCTTTAGCGTTGAGTTTTTATAAGTGAAGCGGAAGTGTCAGTGTTGACAAGTGATAATTTTTTGATTTTTTCTTCTACGAAATTTAATATTAATTTTGTTTCAGCGATATTTATTGTGATTTGTGTTGTTGTATTAAGTGGTTTCTTATTTAATATGGGAAACAAAACGTACAACAAACTCAGAAAAAGAGGAATCAAGGAGGGATTGCTATCTATGGCTGTCATCCAAGGGTCTGCGCCCTATATAATACTTTTCCAGTGGGAAAAGCCTTTAAAATTCAAGTATAACAATTTTATGTTTCCGTTTTCCCTTCTTTTAATGTAGGTGCCAATTTTGAGGTAAGTTTGTAATAATTTTTCATATTTTTTCAGTTAATACTTACCCTCTTAATATTATAATTTAACTATGATCTTATGCTTTCCTATGGACACGATTCAAGGAGGGAGTCCTATGGCTGTCATCCAAGCCCTAGATAATAGTTTTCCAGTGGCAACAGCCTTTAAAATTCAAGTATAATTTACTTTTTTCGAAGTAGATGTCCATTTAAACTAAATTTTTTTATTTCACTTATTGATTTTAGCATTTATATACAGTATCGGCTAATGAACACTTTCCAATACGCTTGGCTAGAATCGAAAAGAAAACTAAAGAGTTAGCGCATTAGTTCGATCAGGAAACGAATAATATGAATATTGCCTTGTGTGCTGTGTAATATGAACAGGCACACGGTGTGATGCATCCCCACGTAGCCGGCTGGCTACGTTCATAGTATTCTATTCCCACTAATGCTAACTCTTTGTAGTTTTTACTTCGACATTAGCAAAACGTATTGTACAACATTTATAGCTGTCACTGTATTATCACGAACATCTCTTAATAACTAAATGATTTCATTTAATAGTTTCTTTTTTTCTTCAATAAAATGGATATGGCTAGAGTTATCTTCGTCTTTAAAATATATTAAATAAGTTTTATAATTTTTCAAATAAAATACCTTATACAATTTTTTGTTTTTTTTACCAGAGCCAATTTTTTTTCAGATCTAACCTCTATAGGTAAAAAATAAGTGATTTAGGTAAAATTGAAAAGTATATTACATGTTCTTTTAAATGTGTTGTTAATCCAAATGCTGCTCTTATTGTAATAGCTAATAATAGAAGAATTAGTATTATTTTTAGCTATCAAAATAAAAATAGCGCCTGGATTTACAGCTCGTTTAATCGAACATGCAATATACTTCTCAATAATTATTGCCGAATGAATATATTTAAAAATTCCCGCCATTCCGCGGCTGAAAATTTACAATTTTGGCGGGAAATTTAAATTTCGCCTTTAAATTATATTTGAATTTACCGCCATATCGAGTTAGTTGAGCGGCCAGACACAGACGCATTCTTGCGCTGCAAACTTAGTGCCAACTCTTTAACAAGTGAGATGCACTACTTAGGGGATATATTGTGATCAGTACCGAACTAACTTTACCACGAGCATGTGGACTTTACAGTAGTCAAAGCGTTACTAGCACATACCTTTTATATATTGTTACTAGTGTAACTTGATAGGAAAATATGTTCGGTGGTCCATTTAAATTATATATATGACCCTCTTTTTCGTTTACATTGATCTTTACATATGTCTATCTCTCTCCAATAAAACTAACACCATTTTCAGAGGGCGCTGGTGTTGCTGGTTTTTTGACGTAGAAATATCGATTAATGGTACGTTTGATTTGACCATCGGAGATCTCCGAGCGCTGCAAACGTGTTTGAATTGACACTCCGAGAGATCCCTAAAGTGTTTGTTTTGCTTTGGAGCGAGAACATAGAGCGAGCTCGATGTTCTCAGAGCAGATGGATCGAGAAGAGGGAGAAATTTGTCTTTGTCTCTACCTATCTCCTTTTAACTAACTTACAAACAAATTTGAATCTCAAAATTAAAGACCAGACAAGAAGTCAACAAATTACTTAGCCGCTTTTGTCTTATAGCTAAAATTATTCGTAATAAAAAACACAAAATGTGTGTTTGGAAAATACATTTTCTCTGTCCAGATCTAGTCACCAGTAATCACAGGCATGGAGTATGAAAGTGAAGCGGGCCTTATTATTAAAAGTTTTTCCATTTTCTTTACTTTTTGCCCACTATTTTGACACACAAACCAGAAACAAGAATCACAAAAAAGCGAGGTTATGTTTTTTACTCTTCTTCTTCTTTTCTTTTTTTGGGCTATGTTACTGCGAACAATTTACCCAGATATAGTTGATTTGCTTCTACTAGATAATGATTTTAAAGAAATTTAGAAATTTAGAAAGGGTGGTTATTCTTCTATCATCCAAATGAGACAAGATGTATCGAATATCAAATGGGGCTGATAAACCAGCCTTCGTTAGTTCCAAATATACATCAAAAAGGGGAGATTTATTAATGGGACACTCTAAGATGATGTGATTTAACGATCCAACTTCTCCACACTCGCAAAATGGGTCATCTTTAATACCAATTCGAAATAAGTGATATGGGGTTAGACAATGGAACCAAACTCGCGTTTTTGTACACATTTCTTTCTAGAGGTAAGTAATTTCCAATTTATTAAGAAAACCACTGTATAATGTGTGTGTTTAATAATATATTACATAATGACTATAATTATTTTAGGTGAATTGGAACAGAGATCCATTGTTACAGCTACTTGTGTTCATTAAGTAGGTAGATGAATGTCTGGACAGCTTTAATGGCAGCACAAAGTTCCTATCTACTAGAAAAGTAAAATGTATGCTGAGTAAAAAATCTGCACATGTAGTATTGGCAAAGGACTTTTGAAATGATTAGAGATTAGCTATTTCTTACATACACCTACCTCTAACAGCCACTCTAAAGGAAGAAAAAAAAATGAATCACAAAAGGGCAGAATTTTAAATCCGGATGCATTGGAAAATAAATTTGGGGACATCAGATGGGTTTTGGATTTTATAGAGAGATCAATCTCAAGAAAAGTTAATTTATCCTGCAGAACAACCAGTAGTTTAAGTAGGATTTGCTATAACTTTATTAGAAATTTTCTTTGATAATAAATTGTAATATAGGTACCAATTATTGTTTCAAATGAAATTGAAAAAGAGTTAAATATGAAATTAGATTTTTCATGAGTAAAATGTTATATTCATTCGAACATTGTAAGGTAATCTATAATTAAGGGAATATGGAAAATAGGTATACCCTGGTGGTGTAAGAGAAAGGTAAGGGACAATGACAAAAAAATTACAAAAATGTATTTATCTTTAAATAGTGTTTATTATTAATAATATTATTTGCTATGTTTGAAAAATACCTCCTGCTTCCGAACAGATTGGATAGATTAGACTACTAGTTGGAGAAGGTCCACCTAGTAACCAAATTAGGAGACTAGGAAAACTTTTACATGACTGGGGACACAACAGGAATGCACACACACAAGATACACAAACAAATGAAATAACAGGGGTAAGGCTTCAGCAACGTCCTGTTTAAATGATGATAGTATGTCATCCTTCATTCCCTTTTAGAAGGCATGGCATATAAATATATTGATCTTGATTACTATAAGAGGAGTTAGCAGGGGTCTAGCAGGTTTCGATCCAGTTTACAGGATGGGAACTTACTTGACTCGGGCCTTATACATTTGTGTTGAGTGTATGTGTGTTTCGTTTCCATGGTTTCTATTAAAATAAACAGTCATAACATATCCATACCTTTTTGCCAGACTAACATAAGTGACATTTGTTCAAATGGCACTTATGATAGTCTGGCCAAAAAGGTATCGATACTATACTTTATAAAATATTTGTTACATTAGTTTTTAAATATATTATGAATATATAACAACTGTTACTTTCTTTGTAATTTGTCACAAAATGATAGGAGGTACTTTTTAAACGAAGCAATTGTAGTTTGTTTTTCTGTACCTTACAAAAATATAATTTATAGAAAAAGAATTTGGTGTATTATTTTTCCAAGTTTAAATATTTAATAATCAATCGAATTTTCAAGTTTTTTTTTTAGCGAAATTTACAAGAGTAATAAAAACTATGTTCACTGTTTATATTAAACTGATTAAAACTTCCTTTATTAAAATGATTATTTATGTGATAAAAAATTTGATATTATTGGAAGCTTTTATATTTTTTTAATATACAGTGAAACAATAGTTTTTGTTTCTCCTGTAAATTTGTATAGAAAAACTTTATTTCTGAATCCATGTTTGAATTTCCCGCCCTAAAGCATTTTTAATTTTCCCGCTATTTACTAGTGGCGCCATCATAGACTGGTTGTGGTTACAATCGCCCAAATAACTTCTACCGAACAAAAAAAATACATTGAGTTACACGTCTCGCTGGATTGTCTCTGCTAGTGTGCTCGGCTCAAATAGTCAAACGACAAATCGTTCTTAACGGCGGCGGCCTGGTACACTTAACTACAGCATAGTTTGCTTTTGGCGAAATATAATTAATAGAACTAACGCGAATAAAAGTGAAATATTACCTTTCATACTGGATGATAATAATTACTTTTAAATAAGCGAAGACCAATAGCGGAATAATTCTGTATTTTGGACCCAAGATTTTGAAATTTGCTAATTGCAGTACACCTGCAAATATTAGCAGAACAAAGTAGAAATGTTCATCTTGTAACGTCCGACTTTGCTTCAAACACGTCAAGAATTGTTTTGCAAAAAAATCTACGAACTAGCTTTTATTTCAGAACATGTAATTTTTGTTTCAATATGTTACTGTAGTGGTATCTTGCGGGTACATATACCACATACTGCAGGACCAAGTTTGTATAATTGGGTTTATAATTTAATTTAAAAACGTTCTATATAATAAACTAGCTGTTGCCCGCGGATGCTTACGTTATAAAATAAACCTATGTTCCAAATTTCAACTTTGTATGCTCAGTAGTTTTGGCTGTACGTTGATAGGTTAGTCAGTCAGTCAGTCAGTCAGAACAAACAATTTTATATATAGATTCATTTCAAAACAATCTCGTTTTCTTATAATAAAAATCAGGCTGCAATCCTTTAAATGTTATGCACTATACTCTTTAACACTTTAAAGAAGAGTATAGTGCTTCACATATTATGATTTTGAATGACAGCTCTGCTAGCAACTAAAAAGTCTTGTTCACATTCCTTGGCGTTCGTCTTCTTTAGATATTGTGCTAAGCAATGTGAATATGTAGCACCAAAGGTCATAGCCAGCATTTCCAGGACATCTGGTTTTCTGCCTCTGTCTTTTCCTATCCACAAGCAACTTTGAACCGTTTTATCTTCTTTCGTAATCCTCACCTGATGAAACATTTCCTTTATGTCTCTGCGAACGCGATTTTGTTTTGTCTAAATTTTATCAAAACTGCCGTTAAAGAACGAAGTAGGTCTGGTCCAGGTAACAATTCTGTATTTAAGTTTACTCCATCGTCGCATCAAATACCTATCGTAATTTGTGTGGTTTATTGGGGTTTACAACTTCAAAGTTGGAGATACCATAGTTTCGCAACTGGTATCACTTCTTTGGTGAGTTTTCTGGCGTATCCTTTATTAATATAGTCTTCAACTTTTTGACAATATTTTTTAACAAAATCATTATTTTGATCCATTTTCCTTTCTGTACAGTACAGTCTACTTAGGGCCGCTTTTCTGTTGTCTGGAAACGTAGCATTTTCTGCTTTCCAAAGAAGTCCGGTCTCAAATCTCTCACCAATCTTCTTTGTCGTGTTTTTCATAATGTCTTCACATCTAAGATCGGTTTTTGATTTAATATTCTTCCCATAAATTTTAATTCCAAAGGATTCCAAATTAAAATTTTGTTTTATTAGATCATGTAACTCTTGGAGCTCTGTCTTTTCGTAGATGTGATACAAAAATTCTGTGTTTTTCTTACTAATACCTAATTTTTCGTGTACCACCCATTCAAGTAACATCTTTGTCAAAAATTGCCCGTTATGTACTAATTCTATTAATTTCCTACCAGCTATTAAATTACATTTGTCTTGTCCTAACAATAGCTTGGGATGTTCGTCAAAATAACTGGCTACAGTTTTAAGTTGTGACACTCCAGGATATAAGTGTACAGGGTAAATAAAGAATACCAAAAAAACGGACATAATAGAATTTATATTGCCTTCGTTACAAAAATTAAATTCTTCGAAAAATGTGAAATTTTTTGAAAAATACAATTCTTAGTATCTTGTATTGCCTCCTCTTGCCCTTATCACAGCCTCCATTCGCCTTGGTAAGCTTTCAAACAACCTATGTATGTATTCTTGCTCCATGTTGTTCCATATTTCGTTTATTGCATGTTGAAGCTCATTAAAGGTTCTGAATGGAGCTTGACGGTGCTGGATCGCCCAACCTAAGTGGTCCCATACGTGCTCTATCGGATTGAGGTCTGGGCTGCGAGCTGGCCAATTCAATGTCGCAATATTTACCTCCTCAAGATATTCCCGCATTATCCCGGCAACGTGCGGTCTGGCGTTATCGTGCATTAGCACAAAATTTTCGCCAATAAAGGGGCCGTATGGAATCACATGAGGTTCTAGAATATCCCTTATGAATCGGTTAGCCGTTATCCTACCACCATTAACAGCTACTAACTCCGTTCGCCCATGAAAAGATATTCCTCCCCATACCATTATTGACCCACCTCCAAAACTTTCCCTTTCACGAAAGTTGCATCAGTAATGTCGCTCGCCTGGTCTTCGGTATACTGGCATACGTCTGCCTGAAGAGAACAAACAAAATCTGGACTCGTCTGTAAAGATGATATTGGACCATTCTTCTACACCCCATCCAGCATGGTCTCTAGCAAATTGTAAACGGCAAACTCGATGTTCTCTGGTAAGACGCGGACCATTGGCTGGAACCCTTGCACGTATATCATGCTCTCGAAGACGATTACGTACGGTTTGTACGCAAATCTGAACATTTCGGGCAGCTGAAAGATTATTCTGGAGCATTCGAGCAGTGCAGTGTCGTGTTCTTAGGGCTGAAAGTCGTAAAAAACGATCATCTAGAGCTGTTGTAACTCTAGGACGAGCTTGGCCCTCTCTTCTAGAGTACCGTCCAGTCGCCCTATGCCTTTGAAAAACTCTTTAAATGGTACTCTGTTATACATCCAATAAATCCGCCACGTACCTTTGACTTCGCCCATCTTCAATCAGCGCAATTACTCTGACGGCCTCTTCATCTCTCAAATAGCGAGTTAAACGTTGTGGACTAGCCATATTATACACCTTTATCGTACAACTTAATATCAAAGCAGAAAACACAGAAATGAACAGCATAATTGCATAAGTGGAATGTATGCCTATCCGCATTCTCCCGAAAAAAAAAAAAGAAAACAAGAACCTAACAAAAGAAGAAACGACCAGTTTTTTGACTCGAGTTTATCAGTAAAGAATGCCCATTCAGGGAATACTTAAGAAATTTTAAAAATAAATTTACTGTAGCCAAAATATTTAAAAGCATTGGTGATGCGATAATTTTTGTGCGGTGTGTATTTGTGTCTGTAAATCTGAATGTCCTAAAATTATCTTTATCTGAAATTTTATGGCTAACTGTCATTGAATCATTGTCTTGATGTGCAATTCCATTTGTCCATGGATAATAAATTCGTTAATTCTTTCCTTTGATACCCAATACATCAGAAAATTCTGAGTCTATCAATGAAATTGTTGCGCTTTCATCGTAGAAGGCGTATGTCAAAATTTGTTTATAAGATCCTTTTAGAATTAGGGGACAGTGGGGCAAAATGAACCCCCTAAGACTTTTTGATATTTTGTAACGTCAGATATAATTTTTTTAAATCTTTTTTTTATTAGAGTATTGATTAATCCTTTGCCCACCAAAAACAATGCACGTTATTTTTCCATGATATTTAATAACTTCAAAAAATTTAAAAAAATACAAAAAGTCAAAAGGATCATTTTACCCCAGAGGTAGGGGTAAAATGATCCCCACAAAAACTTAACTTGTGAACATCAAATAAAATACATTTACTAAACGAGATTATATAAACTCTTACACTAAATTATAAAATAATTCTCTTTTTGATTTTGCTTAACGGACACTCGGAGCACAAGTCGCATATAAACATTTCTTCTTCGACACCTGCGCATTGGTCGTGTGCCCACCCCAAGTATTGCATGCATCTGATCCAACCTTCCCCTCCAGCTGATTGAAGGTATTCCTCAGAACAGTATAAACACACGGTATTATTTTCCTTCTCATCTTCTGTGTCTGAGGAACTAGACACAATATCCTTTTTAATTTTTCTCTTTTGCTGACGATTCTTCTTTTCAGGTTTTTTTGCTCTTTATTCTGCTTTTTGTTCTGGATTAATGTTTTCTTGTTCATGTCTTCCTCGAGAGAGTTTTTATATGGTGTGCTTGTCAGTACAATACTACCGATGGACCTTCTTTTTGTAGTATTTCGTTTTCCTTCTAGCTTTGGAAGTGGATGGTATGTTTGAGGTGAAACTAAGAAGGATGAGTCATTTAGTTTTTCTGGCGTTTTTGGATCGTCTAGAGAGCTAGGTCCTGGCGTTGGTTCAGCAAAAGCGTTGTTTGCATCGTCTCGAGAACTAGGCCCTGGCGTTGGTTCAGCAGGAGCGTTGTTTGCATCGTCTCGAGAACTAGGCCCTGGCGTTGGTTTAGCAGGAGCGTTGTCAGGCACCTCACTGGCCTCACTGGCGTTTTGGTCGGTAACCTCAGCAGCTATAAAATCCACTTCTGAGAAGACGTCCGGATCATACGAAAAAATGCCGGTTTTGCGAAATCCGTTGATTCCATTTGTGGGATTGCAAGCTTTAAGGTAGCCTTCACAAAAAATCTTGCTTATTTGGAATACTGTGACAGTTCTTCCAGGATGCTGATTAAGTGGGTCCATTACTGCGACGTCCAAAGGTTGCATCTTATGCGTGCAGTGAGGTGTCAGACACAATATAGTGACAACATTGTCTCTTGCTTTTGTTATGACATTGAAATTTTTCGTATGAGATAAATGGCCATCTAATACAAGTAAAGCAGGATCTTCTTTGGTAGGCTTTACAAAGGACAGGAAGTGATCGAACCACTGCTCAAAAACATCAAGTCGCATCCATCCAGTGTCATTACAAGTAAAAACTGTGCCAGGAGGAGCACCATCCGTTAATTCCACCTTCATTCTTTGTCTGTTAAAAATCAGCATGGGAGGTACAAAGCTGCCTGCAGCTGAAACACAAATAACTGCTGTCGTAGAAACTACACGCTCTGCTGAAGTTACTCGTGTTTCTTGCTTTGAACCCTTTTTGGCTAAGATTTTTGAATTTCGTGAAGGGTCTGTTGAGAGAGACGTCTCGTCCACATTGAAGATCCGGTGAGGAGCAAAATTAAATTTTGACTGTGTGTCTCTAAGCAAATTAAAATTTTTTGTCACAGCTGGCTTGTTAAATGCTCTAGCTCTGGCAGCCGATGTAGCTTCAGGACATCTTAAGGATATTTCTGGATGCCTTTTTCTAAAGCCAGACAGCCAATCCTTACCAGCAGCTTGCTGCTTGTGGGAAAATGGATGCTTAATTTTATTTTTATCCGCTAATTGGTACGCCAACTGCCAACAAGCCATACATTCTGGACTCACAATCTAAAATATGTGAAACTATTTCTAGCTCTTGCTCTTGCGAAAAAACTGGACAATGGCTGCCCAATAATTTTGTAGTCCATCTTCGATATCTTATTTTTGTTTAAAAATCAACTTTTCAGGGATATTCGTGGAACGCTGAAAATTCTTGCGGCCGTTTTTATAGGCATACCTCTTCTGACCTCCTCCAACGCGTTTTTCATATGCTCCGCCTTCCAATTTTGCCTCTCAGTCTTACGCTTATATGTTCGCGGCATTTTCTGAAAAAAAAAAAAAAAAAAGAAAAATATATAAATAAAATATGATAGTAAATTGCATAAAACCTACTCTCTTATACTAAAAATGACAAAAAGGGGCCGCGCAGTGCCTATATTTGCCACATTTAGAGCATAATCTACCGTTGTAAATAGCAGCCTAAAAATTAACTTAGCGGGGCAAAACGATCCCGGGATCATTTTACCCCGCATAGGTGGGATCATTTTACCCGAACTGTACTTTTAACACATAACCTAAAATACTATTTCCATAAAAGAACTATCTATGATTAAATTTGGTTATATCAGTACATGACTAAATTTTCGTCGTCATAGAAATTACATTTTTCACTTGATCGTCTAAATTCGGAAATAAAGTGTACCCACTCCTCCGGATCTCCTGAGAATGTAGGTAAATCTCTAACAGTTTGTGTCTAGAGGATTATGAAATTGGTTTAAATTATTTTGAATCTTATCTTTTTCATTGTTTGTTTTTCTAGATTCTAGTTTATAGTATATATAGTTAAGAGTCGATATGAAGAACGGAATATACTCATCTCATATTTTTTGTTGTATATTTTAAATTAGCTGAACCATTAGATTCTTGCAAAGTAATATTAATTTAATAATGTTATAAATATGGGAATAACATTCATACTAACCATGATCAACATTTTTTTTTTGTAAAATAGGTACCTACTTTTATTATTATATGATATAATTTTATTTTAATGATCTTGTATATACATTCGGTTTTTCATATAACTTTTAACCTAATGCATATTTGTTCATTACTGAAGGCTATTCCAATTAGGTATTTACTGTAAATACCATCGGATATGGTAGTTCCCCGCTTCAATTGCCAAATACTTAAGTATTAATCTTTCAATATTTACCTTCACAAACTCGTATTTGTTTTAAGTTTTTCGATTATCAGAAACTAAAAGAATTTTTTCAGGTTTTCTTTGGGGAATCACCTATTTAGGTAATACACGTTTACTTATTTGTTGATGTAGGTATATAAATAATAGGTATTTATATTAAAAAGGTAGTTTGTGAACTCTTAAAAAAATTAAACTATAATGCAGATTCGTGTTTCTAATTCAATAGTTTTCGTCAGATCAAATGGTAAGTACGGGCATTTTAACACATTGACTGCCAATGTCAATACTGATTATTATGCAAAAGGACCGCGTTAGTTATACGCGTTAGAAGGTCTTTACAAAAACAGATCACATATGTGGCATTCCAAACAAAATGGCTGTCGATGGTATATCTAAGGGGTTGCAACATACGATGTATTCGATCTACACAATGTGAAATCATGAATAATGGATTAAATTTAAATATTTTATGTCAAACACAATAAAAATATTATTTTTTAAAAAACCACTTATATATTTTTCAAAAATTAGTAGGCTTGGCGACTACTATTTCGAATAAAAATAGCGTTGTTGGAAATACAAGGTCGTTGGCATGCCTAATTCCTTGAACAAAAACAAGTCAATATAAGTAAACTAACCTCAGTCCAATTTTAATTTTTTCAATAAATGCACATTTCAAATTTCTACGCCAATGGAAGAAAAGGGGGTTGAGTATGAAATTTGAATTACGTAACTCATTTACAACAAAAAAGAAATTTGTAAATTAATAATTTGTAGTGTAGATTTCACAAAAAAATGTATTTACTAAAACATGAATTTCGTCAAAACCATGAGAGTAATAGAGTACTATCAAGAGTACTTGTTTTTTTGTAGTAAATGAGTTAAGTAATCCAAATTTCATACTCTTCCATTGGCGAAGAAATATTAAATGTGCATTTATTGAAAAAATCAAGTTCTACGCCTATAGATTAATATTAGTCATATTTTGATACATTTTTCTCACATAAAATTCTGTCAACGTACCAAATTTAAGCAGAATCGCACAAGACGTTTTAAATAATTCATAAAATTGAGAAAGGATTTAAAAGTTGTAACTTCAGGGCCGTCTAGCGCCCAAATTGAGGAACGTTGTACTCAGGTAAGTTTACTTAAATCAGCTTATTTTGGTTATGTAGTATATTTTTGTAAAGACATTATTTACGCGCGACGCTACGTTAGTCAGTTTGGGCGATATACGCGTGGGGTTATTTTACGTTATGATGTGAATTTGCAGCGTCTACAGAAACTTTAGGAGAAATATCATTATCTTGGTGAAAAAATTATATACAGAATAGTGAAAAAATATTTTTGTTGTTTCATTACAATCTTACAGCCAACACAACATTACATTTATAATATTAGATCTATAACAACAAAAAGACTAAACAGTGTGATTTAACCAATTTTATAAAAAAAAAACGCAATGCGCTGGTTCAGTGTGATGTCATTTTGGTTCCACTGACATTTAATTCTAACCAAACTTTTAACATAAACATCAATAAATTTGACGTATACGTTTTTACTGTTTTTAGTTTATTTATAAATATTGTTTACAGGTCATAAAAAATAGTTTAAAGGTATGTAATTGGTAACTAAA